>BGZK01000292.1:0-514306 GCA_005406025.1 Eumeta japonica
AAATTTGTCAATGTGATAACTTGATCCAATAAATAGAATGTAGTCTACATTATTTTTAAGGTTTCATGGGTAAGAGTACAATGAATATATCTATAAAACGTTAGAATTCGGACTATTTAACTGATTTTTAGTTTTCTACTTTTCTCTTATTAATTTAGTTGGTTGTTTGGGGTTCTGGAGGAATTATCAAGAACCGGTATCGTTCATTTTATTTAAGAACGAAACGAGACTGGAAGAAATCAGGAACAACGATGGAGCCGGACGCGCATTATAGATGGTGTGGAAATGATCTCAGGAGCCGCGATGGGATAGCTACTACTAATAGAAATCTGTTTAAGAAAGTAGAGTTATGGGAAAAAATTTATAGGAATTAGGATGTGTATCTGGTATTTGTATATTTGTTATATTTCCAAGAACAAATCACTGACCAATTTGATGAAATTTGTCAGAGAGATAGCTTGCATCTTGAAGATGGGCATCTATTATATTTTATTGCAGAATATGATATCAGAAGATCTTCGTGTTAAAAAAAAAAAAAACCATCCTAACGCAATAATCGGATTAAGTGCCAGAAATTTGGTCCTGGCGGGCAAAGTCGTGTATTTGTACTATAGTTAGTATAAATACGCCGCTTCGCCCGAACGTAGAATCGGTTCGGTAAAACCGATTCTAAAAACACTTTCACGTAGAGAAAGATACCACCTTCGTTGAGTAATGTGGTTCAGGCAAAGCTGAGGCCAAGATGGAAATTAATTACAAAACGATCGATGTAAGATATGAAGAAATTAATTCCATTTCTACATAGGAACAAATTGAAACACGTTACCTAACGGAAAAAGTAGAAAACGGTCTACCCGGCCGACTAATATTATCATAACTTGAAGAAGTTGAAAAGTATAATGAATTAAGGTAGTAAATTTTGAAAATGTAACGCGTAATATTTCACACTCTAAGTAGCTAATAATATCATGAATCAGACATCACTAAAAATCTTCACTAAAAAAATCTATCGAAATCGTATTCAAAATCAAAAAATCCGAAACGGATCGCTGCATAAGAGTCAATGAACAGCGATGCACCATTTTCAATCTCGTCATTTTAAAACATATTAAAAGCCTTCGATATTTGGCGACGCCTTCCGTCCACGGGCCCCCGTCTCGGCCGCGCCGCGTGGTCGCTCCACACTCTAATGGCCATAAGCCGATTGTTAAATGACATTTTCTGCGTCACTTCACTTCGTCACTTCCGTCGCGTTCGTAACCGATATTTCGAATGAAAATCAAGGAAGGTGTCAACCCCCCGAAACACGAGAACATTGCGCCAAGGAAACCTTATTTTTAAGGTGTCAAATGAACATGTAGGAGAGCTTACATAAATCATATATGTAACTTTTTATATACTTCGATCATACAAACAATACTTATATCTAGTTATAATATTAATTTGCTTAATACTTTGGTATAGTTGCGTAACGAAAACGTTTTGTAGTGTCAGTTCAGGATATTCATATTAAATTAATTTGGTGACTGTATGTAATATTTCATCCAACAGAGTGTCACAAGATTCTATGGCATAAGTAATAAAAAATAGCTAATTAAAATTATCACATACTTTAATTCTAGCAAATAATAGAAATATGAAGGTATTTAATCATTATGCAGCTTCTTATAATATTATCGAAGCCTACAGTGTCATATGCCTCCGGTAAAAGTAGATTAGCAAAGTTTCAACAAATGGTGGTAGAAAGCCTTGCACGTTTCAGTGTGATAGAGATTATGAGAGCCATCAAATATCACGAGTATACACAAATCACTCAACAAAAAAAAATGATTAACTTAATTGAAGTTTGTTACGCATGTTTAACACATTTAAGTAATTGTAGGGTTAAAAAATATTACGATAATTTTCGATTTACTTGATAGATGTTTCTGGTTCAATAACGCTATCCCCGGATATAATACACCGATGTATGACTACCGTCTTTCTCTACGTTTGTACTACTCGCGCAAAATTTATAGATCGTGTCCACAGTACAGAACATTAGAATGCGACTACGACTCGCACTTGGTTATTCCAAAACTCGACTACGCATTCATTCTTTTAACAATCTCCGACATGTTACAGAGGCCGCATTCCTTTCAAAATGAGAACGGAGCTCCGATTTTCGTGTTTCTACGCTAAATCAGTCTCTGAAAAAAAAAACAGTCTCTAGCTGTGACCCGTAGGCATAAGAAGAAAGGTTCCTTTTCAGCAATTCCGGAACGGACCACTAAAAATGTTTATCGTAAGAGGCTCATAATGTGGGCGTCGCCGGCCGTGCGAGGTCCCGCCCCCCCGGTTTTACATAAATTATTCAAAAGCCTAACGCAAGCCATACGAGCGTTGCGAAGCCTGATACACGAGTATTTGAATTTAATTCGTCGGGTAATATTGTTATCCACGGTTTCGGAGTAACGGATACCTCGGAAAGGTTCATTTTACATAATTTTGGATCAAATTGGAATTTCTGTGCCTAAGCATACTTGTTTTATTTATTTTTTATTACCTTTTCAATGATAAATAGATAATTTTATAAGTTTAGTGGTATGATTTTAAAAAGTGGGGGGTACTTTTATGTTTTTCTTAAATTATAATGGTAAGCTGAGTTTTTTCCAGGCTCTCGGAGAAGAAAGACAATATAGTGATAATTTTAACAGTCTGTGTCGGTTTCATTGATTTTGTTGTAGCGTTTCACTTGCCACAAATTCTATGGTAAATTTTGATGGTAAAAAATACATTATGGTAAATTCAAAGTGTAGTGAAGCACACACATAAGTTTTTCTTTCTCTATATATATTTGAGCCGTATCATCCTTCCTAAAAAGCCGCGTATGCACCAGCGGTCTTTTCGTTAAGAAAAAAATTATAACGTAATGAAATGAATGTGGTGAAATTGAAAAATTTCTAATAAATATTTTTGCGCTCACAAACAAAATAAATGCAAAATTGCCTAATCTCAATTAAATATTAGAATAAGACTCCGCTTGTTTATTTCGAAATTCGTAGATATAGGTGCTTATATTCTGTAAATTTTGATTGGCCAGGATCATTTTATAACAATATTCGTCAGTTAACAATTAAATTAAAAGCTACAAAAAAGGACAATAAAACAAAATAAGTTCAGAGAAAAATAAAAAAAGAAACTTTTTTTTTATTCAACCGTTAGAAATACAGAATTTTAAAGTGGTAACTGGCAATTAGGCTTTGAGATTCAACAGATATTACGAAATATAGTTTGAATTTTTTTCTTAATAATACGTATGACTATGATAACACTGGGGAAGAGTGGTACTCGAGTGGGGATTACGAACTGGACGTTGGAGTGTAGGTCAGCCTTCGACTTAGATCGTCAGCCTATGACGACTTCATCAAACCGGGCCACCGTCTTTTGCAGCTGTATCAGTTGTGTCAGTTGCGGCTCAAGATCGCAGTTTCCAGAAATCTAGGGTGGAGGCCTACATCCAGAAGTGAGCTTCCAATGGCTGCAACGATACAATACGATGACATAGATTCAGCTTCACTAATTTTGAATTAATACAGCACAACGCACGAACCTCTGCTGCTTTGAATTGCCTACGAATGATATAATGCGTAGGTTTCCCGCTCGCTCAACTCCCGCTCCCCGACCCTTCCTTCTTCCCTCCGCTTGCCTATTTTACGCTATTGCGACGCTTTCATGACTAATTTTACAGCGGCATAGTTTCGTGCGTTGTACTGTACATTTCATTGTTGTTCTAAAAAATTTTCTACGTCTAGTAATGTTAATTTTTCACATACTACTACGCTAACGATATAAAATGCATAACCTAAATTGTAACTGTGCTTTCCAAGAATCATTTAAGGGATAGTCGAGAAGCAGTCTTATTTGCTATATTAACACGTTTTGATACTTAAGCTTTTTAATGTGACATATGAATTGTTTACAACATTGGAATCTGGAGAGTATTTTGCTATTGGTTTGCTACTCGGTGAAAATATACAGTGCCTGCATTTATATTCAATAAAGGTACTAAATTACCAATAAACAGGCAAGATTCATTGTCTTGGAGCCGTATAAATAGCAAGTATATTTTTTGTTCTGTTGGACAATAATTTAAGAAACAGTGATTAAACCTGTCTAATAAATACCTCTTAATAAAAATAATGATACAAAAAAATCACCTTTCAAAGATGGATCTAAGCGGTATAAGTTTTAGAAGACGAGTGTTAAAGTCAGCCGCTTTCAATTTCCAACGGATATTATCTTTAAGACATTTGGGACACTCTGAATACTTTTGACACTTTTGGAATTTATGTCAAAACGGTTAGGAAAGAGCTTATATGAGAAACTGGATGTTTTTCAACAATCTGCGTAAGACGAAGCACTGATTGACCAAAATACAAAATAAAGGAACTTATATTAATTAGATTATTATATTTATTTATCTAAGAGCCTCTTCTACAGTCTCCTTTTAAATTGATATTTAACTAAAAGTCACTTTTAAAATAAAATTTACGTTCGATGTGTTTCTTTTAACTGGTTTTAGACCGAATACCGTTAAAAGGAGGACGTGAAAGGTAAAATATTGTTTTAAAGGTGACATTTTGTTGAATATTAGATTATAAGTAGATGGTGGAAGAGACTTTTAGTCTTCATAAAATCGAAGAAATTTACGATCACGATTCACGATTACCTCTGCTTTGTAATGTTATGAAGAATATTTATGATCAAAAATCTGTATCTGTGGTTTTAATTTCTAAGAATTGCCAAATGAAATATAATTCTTAATTTCACTTGTACTGTTTTAAAAAATATAGTAGAAAATCCTTATTCAATCGCTGATTTATTTGATAGAGCTATATATTTATTATATACGGCCACTTTAACTCAACGTAATTTAATAACATAATAGAATTTAAAGGATGCTTAATTTATGCTTTTTTTACTCCATACATAATGCAATATGTATGCCTGAATTACGTAATAGCATTACAAAATAGCTTTAATAGTGATTTTGTGTTAGTTGAAGCCTTCTTATTGCATATTGTCATCTCCGGCTATAACGTCAAAAAGTTTATAATTGAAATCGATTCTTTGAAACTATAGTGAAGTTAGAGCATTGTTGGCTAAAATTAAGTTATAAATACCGACCATCGTTCATGTTTAATATTTATTGCATCATATCAAATAATAAACAGAAATGTGCATATAATCTTAAGCGGATTTTGACTATTCTCAAATGTTGTTTTTCGCACTAATTATTGGGTGCAGAAGTGTGTCTGTCACTTTATTAATAACGCTAGGGCTGGTAAAGCTATCGTATAAACGAGTGACAACACTTAAGTCCCTTTGATATCAAATTAACTTGAGCACCACTCAAATAGGTCGAGTCTTAAGTAAAACAACGCAGAAAATTGAATTATTAAATGAACCACTCGATATCAACTGATGTGATTTATTGTCATTAAAAGAGCGCAACAAAATATTTACAAATCGGGATGTGCATTTCGGATTCTGTCCATTAAACAAAAATGTTTCAATGGTCTATGTAGATTTTAAAGTTCCTGATCAGTGCTAGAATCAGAATATCTTTAAAATAGAATCATTATGTATGTATACAGAATTGGTAATGTTATTACTTTCTTTAAATGGAAAAATGAAAAAGCGAATTCACGAACTCGAAATCGAAAGTGGCTTTTATTTTGTATTATAATATTAATTATTTCTTTAAATGTACCGTCTGGGATTCCCATTTGAGCAATCTCTCAGAAATACTATTGTTTCTGTTATTTGCAAGTCATCAACGACGAATATTGCTCATAATAACTCCGATACGTCTGCGCCCGCGCCGGGTGGTGCCCCGAGGCGGCGCACACCTCGACTCATCTCATTGCACATCGGCTCCTATCCGTATAATTTATGTTTATTATACTTACATATGGTAACGATCATTTGTTTCTCTGTCCACCTCGCTTGTTAAAATAGATTTTTGACATGCGACCGTCCGCGTCGTGGGCGTTTCAATAACCCAGTGTGGGCTGGCGCAG
This sequence comes from Eumeta japonica, assembly GCA_005406025.1. Taxonomy (NCBI): domain Eukaryota; kingdom Metazoa; phylum Arthropoda; class Insecta; order Lepidoptera; family Psychidae; genus Eumeta; species Eumeta japonica. The sequence goes on from BGZK01000292.1 coordinate 6,066, forward strand.
ACTGTTTCTGATTCTTTTGTTGTGTTACGACACGTACCTACCTATTTTGTGTTGTGTTAGTTTCGTGCTTATATGCAAAAATCTAATAGAATATTTATTTATTATGTATTATTCTAGCATACTTTGAAACGAATGTTCAAAATCAATTTGTTATGGCCATAAATTTTAATGAAAAGCTGCATAACAATAATACACAAAGACAATAGCAGCATGTCATGCACTGTCTGAGCATTTATAAAATTGAATCGCATATTTTTTAGAATTTAATTACATATATTGTTTTCCTTTTAAACAGAGCTTTGTATTAACCATGAATTGAAGTTTCAATTGCGCCGAAATAAAGATAATATAGATGCCGACTTATATAAGGAGATAAAAACGACCATCTATCAATTTTCTTTTTTCCTTTTTGATTGTTAAAGTTTTTAATAATGTATTTAAATCTACATCTAAATTTCATGTATCTAAATGCCGACTAGTTTTTATATTCATCAACAGCATGGCACACCAAAATAATGCAAACTATAAGATATTATAGACACAGGACGTAGACATTATTCGTTATAGTTAGAGAATAAAGTACTCCTTTTTTATTTCGGACGATATTGTTACCGTTAATTCAATATCGATTCAGCTTTCAATTTCAATTCGGATTTCACCATTAATTCCGATTCTACTCTAAATACCGATCCCAGTTTCTAATTATTAGCGAGATAAAAAATATAGTATATTGATCCAAAACATTTTATCTGCATGTTAAATTTTATCGAAATCCGTTCAAACGTTTACGCGTAATTGAGTTACATACATTCAAGCCGCATCACGAAACGTCACGTCACATTTATAATATTGTATTAATTGACACAGTACTGACAGAAGACGCAGTGTAACAAATCTATAGTTACTTTTCATTTACAAAGACTGTCGAATTATTATACCGTTATCATTATTTTTTGCGGTATAGCAGCTTTATTGACTCTCTTTCTCACATTCATTTTCCTTCCCTCTCACTTTATCATCCCATATTTATATCTCTCCCCTCACTAAAAAGCCCTTTCTTTCCTAACCCTTATCTTGCTCCCTTAACCTCTTCCTTCTCCAAGCGAAGCGAACTAATAAGGCTTAAAGTTCCTAATTATAAGGAGCTACACAGATAAACAAAAACATCCTCTATCAGTATACTAAATTCCATGAAAATTGATTTAAATATTGAATATAAGTTATGGAAACTTGAGACAGACAATAAAATTAATGTTATACAATGGTGTATTCTATCCAAACATCAACTTTAAATAGACTTGGTTAAACTTGAATGGTACTGGCAAAAATATCCTTTGAATAAAAAAATAAGGTCATAAATAAAAATAATCGTACTACTTAGAAGTGAACAAAAAAGTTCATTACAAAGTGATATAAAAAAAAAAAATCGTCAAATCAAATATAACAGATATTTACATTCGGAGGCTTTGGATTTGTTCCTTACTTGCTGCGATTCTTGCTATATGCCTCAGACTGCAAATATTTGTCATATTTCATTAGATTATCTTTTACATCATCTTGTTTTATGTCTTTTTAGTTCATTTTTACGCAGTCGGGTATTTTATTTATTAATTACTTTTTTTTTGTTTTGTTTTAATAATATACTAGGATTGCTTTCGCGTGGTGTCAACATCGAATTTTCTTACAGTAATCGCGAAGATTTTTTTTAAAGATATTGTTATTAATTAATTACTAATAAATTACAAATTGAGTTTGCTCACACAGAGGTTATTATTGTAAAATTGTCTATATACCGTCGTTTCGCTTTTGTAAGACCTATCCAATGATATCACGCAATTGATGTGTACTTTTTTTCGCCTTTACCGCTATTTTGTATTTTATGGTCGGCTTTATAATATTTATTTTTCACATTAATAAGATTTTTTCTATCTAAGAACTTTATCACGGATGAATTACAAGTTTTGAAAATTAAGTGAAAATTATTTTTAACCTTCAAATCGTTATAAATCCTAAATAGTTATTAAAAATGAAACATGAATTGAGAAATCTAAATTGATTCCATAAAATAAGAACCTATTCAATGATACCTCACTTGACATAGATCTTCAAATTTTATTTTTTCACAATATGGCGTCTGGATGTCACCATTTTCAATTTTCAAATTAGTGATATTTACGAAATTAAGACAAACTAGTTGACGTAAAAAAATCATTAATGGCCCACGTGTTTAGTCTCTAGAGTGCAGCAAAGGAACAAACATGCAAACATATATATACATACATAAATATATAGACTGATAACCACAATACCCTTCTTTGCGTCGCACAGTTAAGTAAAAAGTGATTCTTTAAAAAATATCTAACTGCTTATTCACCAAGATGAAAACGCATAGCACAGACAGAAGAAACAGAGCCATCGAACTTATAACATTCCAGCATATTTTGCATTGTCGGTTAAAAACAAGCACACAACGTTACTACATAGTCCGGCTGGAATAAATGTAATATCCCACATTAGATCCGGCTATCGCGATGTTTATCTAAATGTGACTCATAACGAAACTCGTGGGGCCCGGCGCGGGAAACGGGCACAAAGAAAAAAAAAATCGAAATCTCTCCTCTCGCACATCGATAAGAATCGGTCGAGACACTCCCGGCGACAATGCAATCGGCCGTCAATATCGATATGGTAATTCGTGGTAATGCTCGGGGCCTCGAACATTCTTCGCCTTTGTGTGCTTATGTTGATGAGATGGGCGAACCCCCCGTTCGAGTACTTTTCGACTTAAATAACAATGCAGGTGGATACCCGTTCCGAAAGCGATCTCATGGCGACCGGCTCGATGGAGCCTTAGCGATACGCGTGCGTGCTTAGTCACGTGTGAACACGGGCTTTTTTTTTCGTAAGCCGTGGACGTATTCAAGCCCTCGGTACATGATCATTATAAAGGAATTCGTTATTTTTCTTTTGGACGATGCTTGTTAGTTTATGAATTTTAGCATATCAGTCGCGTATATTGTTTTTTTTTTCATATTTTTCCGGCTGGCCTGTCAAAAGGTCTCAAATATTCTTCTTCACATTTTGTTTGCGATAAATGTTTTATGAATAGCAACATTTGTGCATTGTCTGTGAAATCTTGATAAAATAAATTGATTTCTATGATTGTCGATGTTTTATTACAATTTCAATAAGATTTTAAGTTTCCCTTTTACGTAAGTTATTTAAAGAATCCTACGTATTCCGAAAACTAAAAACCAATTCAGAGCATCAAACGACGTATTAAAAAAAATTCCGGTCATAAAGCTGGCTTGCGCAAGTATTAAATTATGGCTCTTAAATATTTGGGTAGTTATGTTCCTGCACCGCTACAAGATAGCCATAATGAGATATAGATGTACATCATTTACGTCGATACAATTTCTAATGCAATTCCTGGTTAATCTTTCCATACGTACTCTAATCTGGTTCGGTCAATGTCATCGCTAAGAGAGCGGGATATCTCTGCCGTCACCAGCCAAACTTTCCGCCAGTGACTTGCGACTTCGTGCTTCGTCATATAGCCAAGCCAAAAACGAGCAGGCATTCCGACCTCTCCTATCACCTTGAAGTTATTATGTATCACTTAATTTCCATTTCTTACCGTCAAGATTAAAATTGATAAGTCGTACTTATTTTTACATCCACTAGTTTCCTTGGTAAGGCACTATCAGCATTACAACTTAATAAACATCGAATTAAAATGTACATCAATGGATATAAAGCTTCTAATAAAACACGCTACAAATGATGTTTTAATATCGTCGAAAAATCGATACTCAAAAATACATATACCACGTTCAAAACAGACTTACTAAAAATATTATCTTTATTTTTACAAAGTCTACAAAAACGAATTTCGAATAAATGCTTATTATAATATGAAAGGAGTTATCGAAAATTAAACTCTTAGACCACAGTGCGAGAAATCATTCGAGCAATCAAAATTTTGTTCCACAACACTAATTACAAAAGGGGGCATTTTATGAACAATAGGGTACGGCGGCAAAGCAATAAATACTAATCAAGGGTATCATGCGCGTACGTCACTCATTGTTCCGTTCGATTTAAACTAAGCTATTAAACTCTCAAACCCTTTTATGTCCATTATGAAGCAACCACAATAATCCTGGATAGACCATCAAATTGGTATTTACCCAAATTAAGCGTCGACCGTAATTGATATAAATGGATGTTCCAAGTTAACTATAATTGAACGGAACGGGGCAAGTGCATTCGGCGGAGTTACGTTAGATACTACATAACACGCATGTTTCGGATGATGCATCTGTAATAGAAAAAATAATAAAATTATTTAGCTTATACAATAATGAACCTTTCCTATTAAGATCTATTATATGTATAATATATATCTTATTATAATTCGGCAACCTCGTACATTATTCGTAAATAATTTGTATGTACCTAGATATGATGTGGCATAATTTTAGCATTCATCTCAAAATCGATTACTCCGTTTACTTAATAATTTTAATCAATATACAAATAGGACCCGAAATCCGACGACCTTGCATGTAAAGGATGATGGATATCAGTGAAACAAGAGGAATATGCAAAGATAATACTATGCAGAAATTGTAACCAGAAGAGCAGGCAAAAACTACATCTGCCTACCCTTATGGAAAATAAGCGTGAGTTTATAATAATAATAATAATAAAATTACAAACTGTACAAATAAAAAGATTTTTTGTAGAAACATTAATAGAAAAATATTTATTAGATTTTAAGATATCTTTTATTACATTAGCAAGTAATAACAGAGGTAGCATTTTTGAATTAAACGGCATTGTAATTAAACTATACCTACTATAATGAAATAAAAAAAGACGATTCCCATATTCTTATATTCAAGAAACAAATATGCCGAATGTTGAAATTCGTTCAATTGCCAACAAGCAACAACGTAAGTTGTCGGTTGGTAAACTAACTAAAAATTTGGTATCTTTTTTGATCCACTTTTTTTTTTGCCTTCACCAGCTGAACAAATATCCTATGAACTTTTGGAATCCAAGGTTCAGAGTCCCGCTGGTTAATGGTGCTATGAAGTCGGCGGCCAGCGAGTTCCGATGCATTAAACAGTCATAAACACGGTGAACATGCGATGACTCGACTATAAAATACGTAACGAATAAAAATTATATAACAGTAATTTACGATTCGGTTGTGATCGATATTTAACTTTATTACTATGTAATAGTTAAACACTTTTTGTTTAATTTATGAAATATAAATTAAAAACCTGACTACATCAAAATGAACTAAAAAAATGGAAACACGATGACTTAAAAGTCACCTAATTAAATATGACAAATATTTGCAGTTGGAAGTATCGGGTTCTTGTTTCCTTACTACCTGCTATTCTATATATGGCTCGGACTACAAATATTAATCATATTTAATTACATGATTTTTTCGCACCTTGGTTCCATCTTTTTAGTTCACTTTTATGAAATCGTTTTTTTTATTTTTACAATTATTTTTTTTTATTCTACTTTCTAGCTTTCTTTAACAATAACTGAGATTGCTTACTTGACATTAGCGATGTCAATATTATAAATTGTTGTAGTAATCGTGATTAAATAATTACCGATATGTTGATTTTAATAATTAATATTAATAAAAAATAAATTTATGTTGTGCGATTCTCTCAATTAGAGGTTATCATTGTAAAACGGCTTAGTAAACATCATCTTGCTTTTAAAAGACCTCTTTATCATACCATATATATTTAACTTAATATATACGGTACGAAATATTTTTTTTTTTGGTTTCTATGGACATTTTTTATTTTACGGCCGTTATTCGAGTCTTATAAGAATTATTTTTTATGTTAATAAGACATATTATACGATTATAATTACAAATTTACACAGCTTCGAAAATTTAAGTGAGAATAGTTGTTAGCCAAATTCAAATTGGTATAAATCTTAAACGGTTATTCACAATGAAAAACGATAAGAAAAACCCGATTATAATTTTCAAGGAACTATTCAAACCCCACTTGATACAGTTCGTCTACTTTAATTTTTTTTCTTATTCACAATATGGCATCTAATTGTCGCCATATTGAACTTTGATTACTGTCATAGTTTTAGTGACTCTCACAAGAATAAGACAAATTGATTGACGTAAGGATCATCAAAATCGGAATACGCATTTGGTCTGTAGAACGCTACAAAGTGCAAACATACATATATTCGTACACAAATACACACATGCATACATACATAGGCTGATAAACATATTAACTTGGTTTGCATCGTTCAGTCAGATAAAAAAGTGCAATTTCTCTTACATTTCATTATAAAATGTTAGAAATTGTTACAGTAATATAATGAAATTAATCATTAAATTCAAAATGATTGAAAACAATTGTTAAGTAATGATATTTAAAAATGTGAGCATAACAAATTAAGATGATAACAAAAAGTGAAAACAAAATTAATAAGTAACGTTTTTAAAAGACATGAAGTTCTAATCAAAGCCATCAAAAACGTTATGGTACTTGAAGTGTCAAATATTGTCTAGTGGAGTGTCAAATAAAGGCGAGAGGGCGCGGGAGGGATTAAGATATTCACCACTCCCTTTTTTTACGGATATATTGCTTATTTAAGTAGACTGTGTATACGGCCAAGTACACCGGTGAATTTAACATACAATTCAGATTAAACAATTCGGAACGATCATGGAGCACAATGCAGGAGATCGTCCCGAGGAATAAAATTGCACGTAACTGCAGGCCGCGGAATAGAGCAACGCCTCGGCTCCTGGCTCCTTCCAAGTCTTCACCAGCGACTCGGGATAATTATTTGCGTGTAGATTTAAATAATACGGAGCAGACGCGTGTGTCCGGCGCGGTTGACCGTTAGGAACATACCCATATTGCGTGATGATTCACGGGGGTCTTCAAAATACCACCTTGGTCGCCGGGGCTCAATGCTTCATCACGTGAGAACTCGCGCTTTTCGGAAATATTCAAATTCTAACAGATTGCAACGCAAATGTGCCGGGACGCCAGCTGATTCAAAACTGATAGTTTATACTTATTTAGAAGTGGGGCGCTTATATATTATTCTATAATTTGTATGTATAACGTAAGTTACTATATATTTTAAAATAAGTTTTTTCTCCTTGATTATATTAACATTCTGTTAGAAGAAAACTTTGAATTACTACGTGAAAAGTAGGGGGGAAGTGTTTTAGCAAATACTACGCTTGGTCACCGAAGGGGGGGGGGGGGTCAAAAATTGTAAAATATGAGTCACGTAATTTGGGTATGTCCCCTTACGTGCAATGGGTACTATGGGAAGGAAGAGGCACTGGAAATCTAAAGTGTATGTAAAAACAAACACAGTGACTTGGCGCATACAGTACTGGTATTCCCATTTGAAAAATATGCAAAACAGACTCTTAAATTCATTGTGTTATTGAAGATTGATATCAAAATTGACATCAGTATTCTGTTCTAATCGATTATTTTGTACATTCAGATTTTCATTATTTATTAAAAAACTATTACTCTTAACGTATTCTTGGGTAAAATTTGTGGCTTAGTCTAAAACAACAACAAATAAAAATACAACAAAAAAAATGTGTCAACAATCTACCAAACCCATTGCGTGTTCATTAGTACTCGTGTAACCGATTCAATGTGTCATCACAGGGCCACGGATACCCCAATAAGTGAATCCGAAGTCATATTGCGATGGCCAGTTGACCCTATGAGTGACGAAGGCTTTTAATGCTTAAAATTATGATTTAGGTGCAATAAAAGTTAGGGCGGATAATGTAATACATTTTTTTATAAAATATTTCGACTTGGCTGAATTATTTTAAATAATGAGTACACTTAGAACGTTTATAAATAATAAATGTGTTTTATAATAAAATGGCATTACTATGCAAAGTACATTGCTTGCCTATGGTATAAAAGCCATTGGAAATTGCTGCAACTGCAATACAAATAACGACTATAATCCCGAAAACCCTAAAGTGTTGTTTTGTGTTATGTTTTTTCAACCATCTTATTGAAGTATTCCATATTACAATATATTAATTTCAAGTTGAAGTGTTTGAACCTTGAGGGTTAGAGCCCTTTACGCTGGCTCAATGCGGGTTAGGGGCTAATATGTGTAACGCATATTTCTTAGAATTGCTTCATTATTAGAGAGAAATCTGAGGTGATATGTAGATAATATGTGAAACTCCAATTTTAGTTCAAATATTGATTTCATTGATTTTAATAAATAGTAGTCTATTAAATAAAGGCTAGTGACAAATTAATATACCTGCTATAAAACTGTAAAGACCGTTTTTACAAATCCAAGTATTCCTCTACTTTTCACTATGTGAAGGCAATATGTTCAACGTATTAAATCAACGAATTGCATCAGTTATTTAATATTTTCTTCGTTTTGTGTAAAAAAGATATCATATTACACCAAGTCTCTCTCTCTTTCTCTTTCTCTGTCCTTATGCCACATGGAAGATTTATTACCTCCAGAGCATGTACTTGAATGCTCACAAAGCATTCGTAACAATTGCACAAACGAATACGTCCCCGGTGTGAATATTTGGCGAATCTGACTCGTCAATTTAGATCACGCACTTAATCTGTTCACGATCAAACGTCCCGGACCATAGACGAGATGCGGCCGCCGTCGCCGTCCGCGCTCGCGTATCAGCCGTGCTTTTTGAGCATCTTGTTGATTTACCGCCGCCCCGGGCCGCTAACTTCCCTAATAAATAAGCCGAATTCGTGCCTATGTCAAACTCCACGCGTTCGGGAGTATCTCGGATGTTACACCGGTTTTTGTGTTCGATGTTCATAAATTGTTTGACCCTTTAGCATAATATACGTCTATTTATGAACTCGCCCGTAAGTGCTGGGGGAGGCCGACGATTCCACACGTCCCGATGGCTGTTATGTGGTGAGCTAGCCGGGGAGCTATTAGATTTAAGCCGACTTCATAAAAGGAGGTCTATGTTCCGTCTATATGTATGTTTAGCGACAATTTTGTCGATTGTGCACTGATTTAGAAATATAGTTTTTTTTTGTTTAAAAGGTGGTCTCTCGAGGTGGTCTTACAGTCACCAAGTCAGGATTTGATAATAGGATTTAAAGGAAATCGATGGATACCCGGAAATATCATAAGCGTGTATAATGTATTTCAGCACTTTTTTTACTTATTCAAGGGTTTACGTCTGGGAGTAATCATTATGAGCTGCGGAACTGAAATAGAAATTAAATGGAAGCCACTGAACTCTTTTGTGGTGAAGAGTTGACGGGATAATACTGTGATTTGTCGCCAGAAATTATTGTTCACTGCTTATTAGTAAAAACCGATTATCCATAGAATTAAAATTATCCATAAATCTATCTATATATTTTCATTCATTTATATAATTCCGACGTGACAATTTAACCAACAACACATCGAAACTTTTTAGCGCTAACAGCAAAAATACGGCGAATTAATTTAATGTGGATTTGAATGAAAAAGTGATCCAAATGAATTGTAGAATTTTTATATTATAAAGAAAAATATAACTTTTATAATTTGCATGAGAATAATATGATAGTCGCTCTCTAACTAAGAATGTTAACAAATGGAACTATTACCAGAGGCCAATAAAGAGGTCGGAATACGCTTTTACACGAGCTCCATTCAAAAATGAAAGACATGCCTTATACCACATGCAAACTAGTTAAATGAATTATACAGTTATAATTACTCAATAACTAAAAAAATGTAATATAAAATATCTTTTATAAAAATACAAAACCTTCTTCAAAACTTATTTAAATAATTGTTTAAACAGACTCCGAAACAACTAATTAGTTTATTTTGGAGTCGGCTTTAGCTAAATCTAAGCAAAAGAACATATGAATATGGAAGTTAAATATTGAGTCCAAACGAGATCTTCTTATTCTAAGTAGACACGACTGTGTTTGATTTTTCTTTAGCTGGAATCGACTCTAAAAACAATAATTGTCTAAACAGAAATATACAAAAATAACTAATTACTTGTTTTTGAAGTTTGGTTATTTAGATTTTTTAAGTCGGGTTTTTTTAAAATAATTTTATTGTATATGTATTAGAGTTGAATGAGCCTTAACCAAAAATCTCGGTGTTATGACAAAAAACTGACACCAAAAGATCTAGATGAAAAATTGTAAATTATGTAACAAATAAAAAACAATAAAAAATTAATCACCTTATTTAGATAATCATTATTATTATTCACGAATAAATTAATTAATTTTTAATTTGTAAAATGATATTACTTTATCGTTGCCTACAATTTTAAAATTTTTATCGTTGGTAAGTCATTTTTAAGCACAATTTTCGGGAAATCAAAACTCTACATTAATTTTGTTAGCCGTGTTCATTTTGTGCCAAATATATCAGTGTAGGCTGCTATTGCCAAGTGACCTACATTTAAACTAGCCTAAGCTGTGTTACACAACGATAAATAATCATCAAATTGAGAATTATTAATTATGTAGTATTTTTTAAAAGTTTAAAAGTGGACATTCGCTTCATTTGTGACGATTTTTTTTGACGTGACAACGTCTTAAATTAGGTTGCGGCTGGGAGTCACTTTGAAAAGTGTAACGCTCGGTAACGTAACGATGAGTCACCGAACGAGAGAGGCCCGCCGAATGCCTTGCGTCTCTCTCCCACTCAACTATGATCGGTCTGCCGCGCGCGCAGCACTAGAATTAGTGCATAGCTTGCAAATGTATTGCAAGTTATTGTATGTATATTTGTATATAAATACGTATGTATGTGTAAAGGTAAAAATAAAATTTTGTTAATATGAAATTCAGTGCGAGATTCTTTGTATAAATTAATGTTTTAAATATAATTCTTTGTATAAATAAATGTTTTAAATTGTTACTATTATTTCATCCTTCTTCCTACTATACGAATGAATATTCACATTAAAATGATTTTACCATTCAAAGTCGTTGTCACGTAAAACTTTCGCCCGTATACCGACTTTACAGGCAACCAAATTTTTTGTTTTCAATATTTTTTTTAGTTAGATACTGCAAATTGTAGTTGAATATATGAATTTATTTTGCAAGTTATATTTATTATTTAAATTACACATAATATGTAAAAAAAACATAATTTTTGTTCGCCTGTTTTTAGATTAAAATACACCTTAAAATCAATGAGCAGGTCATGAAAAAGAAAACAAATTTGGGATATATCTTAGGACAAAGTTTGCTCGTTTGCCCATTTTTCAAAGACCACGTTGTATCAATTCATTATACACAACTTAGAATTACTACTTACACCGAAAATAATTCCATTATTAAAGGAAAATATATATTTACACCATAATAATGTGTAAAAGACTAGGAAGTCTTACATTCCCACTGAAGATAAAAAGTTTACTATAGATAGACCATAGATTCTACAGTGTTATATTCATGGTATTGTAACATGAAAAATGTGAAAATTTTAATTTTACTTGGTAAAAGAAAATTCGAAAATACTTGTATATTTTTGGTAATTTTGCTATATCTTCAAAACAATTTGATGATTACATAATTACATCATTTTAAATTTTCTTAGAATATAATTTTAATATAAATAAGAATATATGAGGCAGAATTAATGGAGCGTAAAAATTTTCGTACAAAAGAATAAAACAACTAAACATAATATTTAATATATTAAATTCAATCCCAACCTTTTTATTTGTTTCATTTGTTTTGTTTTTGGCCAATGCAAAATGTAATGGTATGTACTTGAGTTTAGTTTCGAGCTGAGAGACATTGGTATCTAATTGGCTACATTCGCCAACGAGAACATTTGACTTTTCTTTAGCGTTTTACTGCCTTTTAAAAACTACTAAAAACTAAGACCGAATTTGTATAGACATTGTTCAAGATTTTAAATGTATTTTGTGTTAACATTATAGGTTTAACAGTATTCTAAAAAGGCCTATGTTTTTCGGTATTTTTTTTTTGTTTATTCGATGCAGAATATAATTGAATACTTTTATAATTGTGCCCCGATATGGAAAATTATTTATGTTTTCATAAAATATCATAGACATATATAGTGTGTTTTAGCACTTTTTTTTTTACTTATTCAAGTGGTAGCATCTGAAAGTCATCATCTTATACTGCTGAGCTGATGAAGGAAGCCACAACAATTCTTAATGTTCAGGAGTTGAAGAGATAATGTTGCATTTTGTCGCCGAAAATTACTTATTGATGGCTATTAGTAAAATGTGGTACTTACAAAATGAAATTGCTTATAAATCTGCACACTTCTTTCATTCATGTCATTTCAATGAGACAATCGAAGCAACAACACATGAGTACTCTTTAACGATAACAGTAGAAATACGGTGTATTAATTTAATGTAGGAATGAATAATCTGATTTAATTGTTGAACTTTTGTATTACAAATATTAAGAATAATTCATATTGTTTGGATTTTTAAAGCGGTTTTTATTTTGATTTTATAAAAAATATATTTTATATTACACATAAGCTGCCGTTACTCGATGCAATTGTCTCTGTTGAAACTATAGCTATCATAGTAAAAGTTATTTATATATACATAATATAAATAACTTTTACCTAAACCTATTAAATAAACTACGTTCGTATATTTAGAATATACGTACTATTAACTACTCTTGAGGATAATAGGTTAATGAAGAAAAACGCATTTATTAGAGGGAAGCGGACAAGGATTTTAATACTACGATAGTTTACTACTTTTGAAAGCGCCATCTACTTTAAAACTCTAGAACTCTCTTCTATCAAGAATCTATGCCACTCTATAACTATGGAGCGTGTGAAGTATAAATTTAGTTTATTTTATTTAGCAATCGATAAGCATTTCAACGAAATAGCAGTTACAAAATACTTATTAATTACAGGGCGAAAATTGCAAACTTAAAATTTCATTGTCAATTTAATATTTTCTTAATCATTACTTTCTGTAGAATGCATACTACGAAATAACTAAAAAGCTTGCGTGTTTAGATAAGGCTTTAAAAACTGTTTAAAACACCTTATACTCTCTAGTTACGAGTTACGCAGACGCCGCGGGCTATTTCTCAAATCTTGCAAGTTCAGAGTTTGTATATCACGCGGGAGTTGAGACGAGCTTTTATTCAGTTAGTTAGGCGCGTGTTTGCGAGGCGATATTGGAGTTTCAGATTTTAAATGTACGTATGATATAAAGCTACGCTTCGTAATTGGGCAATTAAAATGACATGGATGCTAGAAAGGTTTTTTTATTTGTAATAAAGTAAAAGACTTGCTTCGTTTTTAAGGAAAATACGAATCGATTGCATTCTAGCAATTCGATACAGTAAATATTAAACCATTACACCTTTTTTGATTTATTAAAAGGGGCAGTTCAAGTATTACAAAAACAGATTTTGTGTAAGTTTTATCCCCCCACCGCACCCGGCTACCGCCCCTACCACCCTGCCCTAACCCGGCTATTTTTATACCCCCCGGTATATTTTTGTTTGTTATTCATTAGTAACAATTATCAAGTACATGAATAAATAATTCAGATAGTATAAAGGAATTTAAAGCACATTTAGTATTTGTTCAAGCAAATTATTAGTCAAATATTATATTCTTAGCACATGAAAGTTATTTCTTCAATTTGTCCTATTCAAAATTTTGAAGCTCTTTCAACAGAAAAAATGATAAATGGTAAAGCAACATAGATATAAAAGGGAAGAAGTTTTGTTGCTTACTATTTTAAGATCGTAAAGCGGCTAAAAGTGTATTATAACTTGTCCACGTTTTACAATATCATTTTACAGTACCAGAGAAAAATGTTAGTTTGAAGAGACATTGTTAATCACCTGACGTTTTAATTCAAAGATCATCAGAAAAACGTTCATTTTTAAATAGAAGTAGTACAAGAAATGATTATTTTATTACTGGAACGCAAATAAGATATAGTTTTTACAATTTGTACATAATTTTTACTTTTCTAAAACAATAAGTTTTGTTTGAATATATGAACAGTGACAATCATGAATATTTTTCTGCAAAGTACGACTTAAGAAAAATTATAAAAGATACAAAATTTTAATATCAAAATTTCGATTCAGATATACATTATGGAACTTATTGTCAGATTAATTTTTTTTTTTTTTTTTATTTATATCATAAAAGAATGTGACGGTTTTTGCAACATTATTTTTTTTTTATGAAATCACTATATTAGATCAGAAATACGCTTTCTTCATATTTTACATGTAAAAAGTTGCAGTAAAATCTCTTCGGTTCTGTTGTTTTCATCAGGATGGTTTTGATACCATTAAATATATGATATTAAAAAAGAAAGAAAAATAAAGAATAATAAACGGTGACCCGCCATTTTTCTATTGTTTTTTTATCCACCAAAATAAGTAAACGCCACGTAGAAATTTGACACATTTTGAGGTTTTATTAGTTTTTACGACATAACTGAACAGCTGGGGATTGACCGGAAAACATTTTTGACCCATTTGAAAAAACTTGAATATACAAAAAGCTCAATACTTAGGTCCCACACAAGTTCATTGAAAGAAATCTATTGAATCGTGTGCTTATTTGAGAATCTCTATCAATATGTAATAAAATCCAACCGTTATTTAAAAGTTTTATTACTTTTCAAGTTTCATTACTGGTGACAACAAATGTATTACCTACAACATTTATGTGCGAAAAAGATCATGGTTAAAAGGCAAGGAAGCTCCACAGACTATAGCGAAACCCGGTTCATCTTGGAATAAGTTAATGCTATGGTGGGATTGGAATAGTATTATTTATTATAAGCTTTTCTCCTAGAACAAAATGATCACTTCTGATCTCTAAAGCCAACAGACAATGTGACTCAAGCAAGAAATAGAGAAAAAACTGCCGGAATTGATGAACAGAAAGGATGTGTTTTTCACCATGATAACGCTAAACACAACTTTAGTCACTCATCAAATATTGAGAGGGTTTGATTTGGAAGTGTTAATGCATCCACCGTGTAGCCCTGAGCTTACTCTCACGGATTTTCAATTGTTTCGGTCTCGACTGAACATTTTAGGTAGTGTTAGGTTAAAATCAATAGAGGACTGTCAAAACTACTTGTCACAGTTTTTTGATCAAAAGTCCTGATCTACTGTTGAAATTTCAACAGTAATAGGATCATGTCACATCTACAAAATGGCAACAAATTGCTGAACAAAATGGTATATACATATATATATATATATACACACATACACGTGTATATAATAATATATATACTATAATATAATTCAAATAAAATGTGATGAAAAATCATCTTGGATTTTATATCAAGTACAAAAAAGGTTTTTCTACACGTAATATTATACACTCTACGTAATCTGTTAAAAACAAATCAAAATATAAGTTATATCAGTTTCCTGGGAATATTTTAATTTATTGTAAGTCTTTTAGATTTTCTTTTAAGATTGAGTAAAAATAAAAAGTATATAATAACTATTAGTTTAAGAACTGAGTGTCTATTGATAAGCGAACGAATATTGTGACAACATAAAAAATACGAAACCAGTGTTGTTTAGGTTCATTTCTGTACAGTTGGTTTATATTTCAGGTTTCGATGGTACTTTAAAATGAAAAGAAATGTAAAATATTATATGCAATTCTCCTCATAGTAATACATAATTGAGCACTTATCGTAAAAACTAAATTTTGCTTATCGAAAATAAGAAGTACCGCTCTTTTTCAAAGCTTTCAACGTATTATTGATGCATTTTTTGACAGAATATTTCGACATCATAGAAAGACTAAGGAAAAGCTGCGAATGCAACGAGTGCTACAGTCTTTTCGCTTACTCTCTAACCTTTCTACTTTAATCTCTCCGCGGCCATTTTTAAGCGCGGGACTGCGCGTCTTCTCTTTTATGCATATCAATGTAAAACAACAATTAAGTAATAACACGTCAAATTCAATGAACCAAACCAACCAAATCAAATGAATTTAGACAAACGAATAACGCGCACGATAATTCCCCTACTTCTGTTCTTTCTAACATAATCATGAACCGACGCGTGGGAATGAGGTAAGCAGTTAGGGGAAACTCTGAACATGCTTTTCGCTTTCAAGCATAGACAAGTAGAGTTGTTATGTGCTCAAATCAAATTGTACGAAATTGATTGCAAAAATATCAGGTACTCAAAGTAAATAAATGTTGCTGACATAATCGTTATACAGATCTTCCTGTCCTCCATGTTATCAAAAATAAGCAAAACATAGACTCCCCGCCCCTTTTGGTGTTTAAGTAATACTGGCTCGGCCCTAATTGAACGATGATGAATTTAAATGCTTAACCTTCAAATCCTATCTTCATCTCGCATTTTGAAACGAATCACGAAGGTTTGATTTATGTTTTTGAATTGCATTTGGAAAACTAACAAATGATTGTTCTAAAGTTGAAATATGGTTATGTACATGTTGTACAATATTCATAGTGCATGTTCAATATTGCATACTTAATTTTTACAACATCGCTTTCATTTTCAAATTGAAAATAATCTCTATTTTATAGCCCATTACATAATATCTACTTGGAATCTTCTATACGAGAGGTATGCCAAGAAAATAACATCCTTAAAAATATAACATTAATTTTTTTACTTATTACTGATAACTGTTTTCCAAAAAAGTGCACAAAGCTTTCCAACATAGCCAGCTCGTCTATAGCTTTATTGAAACTACATGTACGTGGTTTATAACAATATTTAAAGAACCTCCACGAATTTGCCGTTGCACAATATTGTAATCAAAGCTTGGAAAAAGTAAATGGAATGTGGCACTCTTCCAAAATGATGACACAAGAATTAAAATTAGGGTTCAACAAAAGAGTTTATAATTTTCAATGAAGGAGATAAATAATAATATAAATTTTCATCGTTTCGAGTGATGTGCTAAAAACAAAAATAGATACTCAAAAATTATAATATTTATTATTTATAACTAATATCTATATTGTCGAAGTATTCATTCTGGGCATACATACGCTTTTCCATACGGTTAAACTACTTGAAAAGTACCTTTGAACACTATTTTTCAGATATCACAGAAATTTCCAAATGATAGGCGGCCAGTGCATCTTGTTTACTCTAAAATCTCTTGCCTTTCAATTTTTCTTTGCAATTGATGAACAAATAAAAATAGCGTGGTGCTAAGTCAGGTAAATTTGGTGAGTGAAGTAGGATAAACATTAGTAAAAAACAAAGTAGGATTAATTTTTTAATTAAAAAACGCAAGTGTTCTTACGGGCTTGTGCCGAGGAGCCTTGTCAAAGGATTAATTGTAATGAATTCGGTCGCTTGTCGCAGAAAGCCGACAGTTCTGCTGGGGCACAAGATAGCACATACTACTCAGAATTGACTGCATTTGATCCTCTAGCAATATGACTTGTGTTACAAAAAGAACGTGGTGAAAATTTTTTTCTATGTGTTTCGCACACGATGAGATTTTGTTGGTGTTGCTTCGTTTTAAAAGCACCATACGATCGACTATTGGTTCATTTCGGTGTCGTAGTTGTACCACTGTATGTCTTCACCAGTACTTATATCGTATAATTGAATGATTAAAATTTTCTTTGCCTCCTTGGAACTCCTCTATAATAAATCGCCCTATCTAACCGGCGCTTTTTTCTTTCATAGACCGGTTTGAGCGGCACCCATGTCTAACCACGCTTACGGACAGAAAGGTGATCGTGAATAAGGGTTTGCATCACTCTCGGTCCAACGCCCAGTTCTCGTTCGAGCTCCAAATATGTAGTTCTCCGGTTTCCTCAGATCGATTTTCAACTGCTCAAACATTTCCTTTAGTGACTGCAGTTGGCGGCCGAGCTTTCATTGTTTCATATTCAAAGCTTCTCCGTCCTCTTTTGAATTGAGAAAACCAAATAAAAACTGTCGCTCGACGTCGACAAAAGTAGTAATCAAAAGTTCAAAGCATTCTTAGGGCTTCAAACCCTTTTTGTAATCATAATAAATCTTAGCGCGAAAATCACGTCGACTGAGTTACATTGCTACTAGCTTATTCCCTCTCCGGATTCTCACAAAAATAAGCATTTTAAAGAAGAAAATAGGTATTTTAGTTGTTTTAATTCAATTATATTTCATTTTTAAATTCATCACCGAATAAACAGTGTTTACGATGGTGTATAAGTTATCTGCATCAAATTTTTGAGTATCTAACTGGTTTTGGCATAACCCTCGTATATTTTATGACCTTACCACTAGTTTTGAAGGCAATTATTTTCTCAAGAAGACACAGTAAGAAGCTTAAGGGTAAGTTTCTTACCCGACGTGCGACGCAAAGGAGGGTAATGTGTTTATCAGCCTACAGCCATATGTGTATGTATATTTGTTCCTTTGTGGCATTCTAGAGACCAAACACGATGGCCGAATTTGATCATTCTTACGTCATACGATTTATTTTAATCTTGAGAGTGTCACTAAAGACATAAAAATAATCAAAGTTCAATATGGTGACAACCAGGCGCCAAATAGTGAAAAAGAAAAAAAATAAAATCAACGAACAATATGAAGTGAGGTACCATTGAATAGGTATCTAAAAATCATGTTTAATTTCCGTTCGTTAGAAATAATTATAGCTCTTAAATAACCATTTAGGAGTTATAATGATTAAAATTTGGTTCGCAACCATTCTCACTTAAATTTTCAAAAATTGTAATAAAGCTGTATAATATAGGTCTTATTAAGGTGAAAAATAGTTATTATAGCATAATTAAATAGAATCCTTAAAATAAAACGATAAACTTTGAATTTTACTTCTTTCACAGATAATTTAAAAGACCGTTACCTAAAGCGTTGTTTAAAACAGTGAGAGAAAAATAACCTAACTAAGAATTAATAAATAATAAAATATAGGTACAATATTAATAATTAATTAATAATAATATATCGATAAAATAAATTCATCACAATTATTACATTGATACACTTTGTTGACACCGCTAATGATGAGAAAGAAATCTGCGAATATCGTTAAAACAAGACTAAGAAATAATAAATAATAATATAAAATCAAATTGAAAATTTCGACTGCGTAAAACTGGTTGAAAAGACGGAAATAAGGATATGTAAAAAATCATTCAATCAAATACGATGAAAATTAGCAGTCGCAGGCATACGCGTAGCATGAGTCGCTACAAATAAGGAAACATAAACCTAATGCCTCCAAGCGAAAATATTTATCATATTCGATAAGATGGTTCTTTTAAATCATCTTTTTCCCACCTTTTCAGTTTACTTTCACGAAGTCGGGTTTTCAAATTTTTATATTTCGTAAATTCAATCATCCACAACTATAATCAAATACATAACTATCATAGAAAGAAACAAAGCAATTGAATTTATCGTTTCAAAGTAAATAAAAATGGAGCTTAAAATCAACCAGGCTCACGTAATATGGGATATTTTTATAAATCCCATTAATGAATACCAAAAGAATTGTTTAACATTCGAAGAAATTAGACGTCTTTCATTAAGGCGTAGCCTATCTGTTATCTGTATACGAATCTGTCTTATACAATTCTATTTGTGGTATTTATAAACAGTCTGTATAAAATTATGCCATCTTTGAACGGATACTTATTACGCAGTACATCTCGTCGCATTATTGTATCTAAGAAAACACTTGAAATGTGAATTTACTTCACAGATCTGACAAAAGCAACACAAATAGAGGTGACTCTGTACAAACTGAATCAGTTCGATAACAACAAACGAACCCATCGGATCCGCTCTCAGATGATAGCCGTAACGGGGATAAGAGATAACAAAAACTATCACCATTATTCGGAGCAAATCGGAGGGAAGTTCGCAACACAAGTAATTGATTCTGCGCCCGGTCGTCAAGGAAGTCTCAGTTCTATTTAAGTTTCCTAAAAGGAAATGAAAGGAAATCAGAGACCGCGTCAGCGCCGCCTTTATCGCAACTTATCGCAATATACTGTACCGGAGTTGGGCCGCATACTTCATTACTTTGTTGGCTTTCGTAAGGGAAACTTTATTATTGTTAGACACGTTATTACTTCATATCTTAACAACATCGCGAGAAGGAATCAAACGAGGCACAATGGAAGTTTCTTTTCTGTGTAATGGAAAAAAAATCACAAATGCTGTATTTCTTTTTTTTTTACTTTTAATAGAAAAAAAAATCAAAAGAATAAAATAGGCAAAAAAGATTTACCACTTTTAAAGATGTTATCACAACGTTTTCAAACCGGCAACTATTTTTGACAATTTTCTTTAAACAATTAACATACCTTGATAAGTGACATTTTCGAAGTATTAAGAAACATAAAGAGATTTATTTCCACCCTACTCATTAGTTTTATAAGTCGTGAATACATGCGAGCGACAAATAATAACCATTCGCGAGTAATGTACCAACAAAAGACCTTTCAAGTTTTCGCCTGAAATATTTCGGGGGAACATAATTTTGGGAATATAACAGTGATAGTGGTGCTAAGCGAATTTAGAGAGGGTGTCGGCCTATTACCCTGTCATACGCACTCGTAGTTTTGCACTGGACACAAATTAAATATAGTGGCTGCACGAACTTATCCGTGAGGAAATGGGATTTGTGCACTGGTCTAGAGTTACATGGATATGGCCAAAAATACATCATTAGTGTTAACGGAGTGTAAATGCGAAAAAAATTTAATATTCAAATCAATATTACTAACATTATTATGTGTGAAAAATGTGATGAAAATAGCGTAATGGATAAATTGGTTGGATTGAAAAAAAAACTAAAGTGCGAAAAATTCACTATATTCCTTCTAATAAAATATACCCTTTTTAATTTTTCTTTCACAACGGCGGCTTACATAATTTAGTACTATAGTAATTTTTTACAACATTCCATATTTATTAATTTAAGAGGCTCAATAAAATATTGTTCGCTTCGTTTGTTCACGGCTATACCTTAAACATAAAGTGAAATAAATCTCTGTATCTATTGATCACTTAAAATTATGATAACGATCTTGTACCAAAAAAATTCAACGCCAGTTTCTTTGGCAATCCCCTCGATTCTGATCGAAGTCTCGTTTTCAATTCCAATCCCGATCCCGCTATCTATATCGAATAAAATTCAAATCATAATCATGTCTTTTCGCTTACTAGGGATCCGTAGTAAAAGACGGAAAAACGTAACCCTTAAAATTTCGTCCGACCGCACGTTCGTATGTCACAAGCATTTTACTCAAAACTACAAGAGGTATGTTAATAAAATTTGGAATATAATTATCTTGTACAAGCTGCTAATTATAATATACCTATTGGTAGTTAAATAAAAGAAATTTAGAGGGAGGGTCACTCCTTACATGTAACAGAAGCTCAAAAATTTTTTTTCAAAAAACATCAAAGTGAAGGACATATTTTTTTTTAAAACATCTTAGGTTTTTAAGTATCTTTATGATTCCGTGAATATTTTCGGAAATAATTGGTCCGAAAATAGCATAAATTGTGTCCCTCCTTTTTTTTTAACCGCATGTCCAAAAAATATGAAAAAAATTAGAAAGGTAACGTTTCATAAACACTTTCACCAAAAATTATTTTCAACATAGTTGGATATACCGTATACAGCAGAAGTGAAGAAGAGCATTCAGAGAGAAAACTCAAAAGTTTAAACTTGTAGTTTACATCATGTATCTCGATACATGCATTGTAAAATGCATGTGCAATGTTTCAAAAGCAACGTTCAAGTAGAAGTGGATAACTGTCTTATAATTGAAATTTCCCCTGTAACTTTAATAGCATTTCAATTTCTAGATAGGAACTATAAATATTTTTATAACCTGGGTTTGTTATAAATCTTTATACTCGCTAATGGAAGTTCTACCAAAATCGATTCAGCCATCAAAAATAGTGTAACGAGACTGTAAACCAATTGTACGTACAAAACGTTAGTTATTTATTGTTTAGAAATAGTTAGGTGTTTGTAGGTAGTTTCAGTGTTGTTTCATTATATTTCGATCAGCAGTAAAAGCGTAAACAACCCGTCAAGTTTAGCGTTCCGCTCCATCGTCAACATTATTTATAAGCAAACGAAATACCTACTATCCACCTAGAATCTTTATGTTTTCTTAAGCAAAAATACAATTTAATATTTTTTAAAACATACACATTTTTTATATCTATTAATTTATTCGTCTATAATAGCTGCTGGTGGAGTTTCTTTAATATTAAAAAGTGAATTATTGAACAACTGATAGTTGTGATTAAGTCAAAAAAATATATATGGTACAACTTCGTCAAAAATTCGGATGATAGAGAATTAAACCGAGATTAAAAACATTTTTTTTTTCAATTCATTGCATGCCATGTAGAATGGAAGGGACAACAATAAGGTATCCGAAAAGAAATATTGTATGTCAAATAAGATCATTGTCTCCGCGATCTATCGCTAGAAATAATGTTCTAACCCTAAAAGGAATCAGAGTTATTGCAGCTGAGATTTCATTTAATTAAAATTATAAGAATTTCTCCGGCGCACAAGAAAAATAACTGGTCGGCTATATTACGCCATATCACCTATTTTGTGGTTCGGGCTCCTCCAAACTTGAATGATCTTTTGATTTAAGATGGATACACTTTACATATATATTTATTATTATAACAATATATTTTTATATTATAATTAACGCCACATTAAAAATGAGAATAAAACACGCGAGCGGTGATAGATAAATGGTCAATGCGTTACTTTCATATCGAATGATAACCCGTTTAAATCCTTACTACAGGTGAATGGATCTAAGTTTTTAACTTGGTCATTTTAAAACACTTTATCTGTGCCTGAGAGAGCACATTACGATGTCGATCCCGGATTTTGTTTCCGCATCCACGATATAAGTCGTTAAAAACCCTGAAAAATTTAAATCTCTCCGATGTGGGTCAGCCCCTGCTTTTTTAATTTATATTATTTAATATAATTAATTAAATTTGATTTGTTTCAATGGTTATCCATCCAAGGACCTCAATCTAAAATAAAATGTTTGAGAAAGGATAATGCCTCTGCAGAAGACTGACAAAAATCAACATAAACCTCTTTGAAGCTCTAATTTGACGTTTAGCGAAAATAAATGTTTTAAAGCACTTCTTCAAACCTACAAAGACAAATAAAATTAAAGAAGTGTGTTCTATGGAGACGGTACGTAGAAATTCAGTAATAAATAAATAAAGCCCAGTTTTGGACTATGTTGGACCAAAGCTTCCTCAAAATATCATTCAAGACAAGCCTTATGTATGAGATCTAAAAATAATATTTCCTATTTAATATTAGAACTAATATCAAAATTAAAGGAAAACTTTTTGTGCATTACAAATATAATGTCACTGATTAATATTATTAAATACATTCCAAATAAAACACTAATTCCGACTTCTTTTACATACCTTTGTATACATTGGTCTATATAGCATTAAAATCTGCGCAAATATAACTATCGGTAACAGTTGGTTAGCTTTCTGGAAAGATTAATATTTTTTGCTTCTATTATTTACAATTGCATAATTCGATTATGCAATTGTAAATAATAGAAGCGTCTTGTAAGTATTTCAAGATAATAAATGAAAATGTCAACTCTCAAGAAATGTACTAAACTTTTTCCAATCGTTGGGCCCGTCATGTATCGCTTTAGGGAATTGAGTCCTTGTATCGTTTTAAATTCATAGTGATTTTTATATTACATAGGAAAATTAGTCATCGTCCCTATAATTTCGAAAATAATCGTGGCACGTTGCAAAAAGCCAACACTTACAGAATTAGAGGCTGCCTGTTCCGGTAACACGCTAACTTAAGTAATTTACCAGCCGCCGTCCCCGGCGCCGCCCCGCGCGCCCGCCGCCGCCGCCCTAAATACTACAATGTCCTGTCGGAGACGCCTTACAAAAGACATAATTGAAGTCAACCCCTAATTAATTAATCACCAGTGTCTGCCCGACAGCCCCCGCGGCTGGGGCATAATTGATATTTGAAAGGAGCTGTCCCGCCGAGGGGAGTCGCTAATTTGAGAGATGCCAAACCTCGCCCCGTTAGCGGGACGTGAAAAAAAATTCTGCAAAATTAATTGTATCCTCATCTTTCATCGTTAAGTTTACGAATTTTATTTTTCGTTTATGAGAAACGGTAAATTTACTGAGCTTGCCTGTACAGATTTAAGGGCATCAAGTTTTTAAAGGAATTGTTTTTTTTTTTAAATACAATAACAATGACTAATTTTCTTTTACCTCAAAATATTGATGCAGGTTGAATCTGTATCACCTATTCCATTTCTTTTAGATTTTATTGTATCTTAATTATACATAACGTCATTTAGTGCCATTTTTCATCATATTTTGTTAAAGAGATATTGTTATCTTCACGAACATACGTTTACCTTGGTTAATAGTAGAATTGTTTTTTGCTTTTCAGCTTAAGAACTAACTTTAAATTTTTTATGGACCCCCAGTCAAGTTCTTATTTTTTGGAGTTTTCTCCTTAAAAGCACTATTTCAATTTATCACAAGTATTATTTTAGCTATACTAATAACGATTTACAGGTAATAAGTGCCTATAAAATTACGTTTTTGGCTTATTCAACAAGTTGATAGAACTCAATGGTATGCGACAATTAAAACATCTGCGAAGTCCCGTAGGAAGCCAAATACATCATCATCGTGAACTAAAAAGCTTGGACGCGTGACCGGAGTTTAGTTTGCTGGTCGAAATTTGAGAACATACTTGCCCTTTATAATGTTAAATGTTTTTCTAGTTACGCCTCATTTGTCAAAATTATTTTCTAAATAAAACACTTAGTGTGACTAGTTCAAAATCTTACAGAGGTATTTCTATTGCTTCCAGTGTTGGGGCCTAGAGTAGTTACTTTACCTAATAAGTCAAAACTCGAGACTCATAAATAAGAACGATTTTCTTGGAATATATACTATAAGAAAATTATATATTCAAGAAAAATAAACTGTTAGTACCAAGGTCATTGTAGAAAATGTCTTATTTTACCTTATTGGAGTTACACATTTATTTTTTGATTTCATTCTTATTTCACTCAGGGAGTTTATAGTATAATATATATATATATATATATACACACACACACACACACACACACACACACACACACACACACATATATATATATATATATATATATATATATATATATATATATATATATGTGTGTGTGTGTGTGTGTGTGTGTGTGTGTGTGTGTTTATTTATATATATATTTCTTTTTTAGTATGTTCAATACGATTCATAACAAACAACTTAAATTGCTCATTTTATTTCCTTTCAATATTTTCTCAAAGAAAGAAAAGCAACAGAGCTTTTCATCAAAAATCTTCTTTTATCTTATCTTTAATTGATATATCTCTAATATTATCTTTAGTTGATCTAAGTATTTTATTTTTAATGAATAACCAACATGATATTTGTTATAAAGTAGCTGGTCTTGACGGATGTTAATCTTGTGGATGACTTCCCCATATAGTTAATGCTTGCAAATCGGCCAGCATGACCACAGAATAAATTATTTCTTCTTTTGTATCGATCGATGTCAATTTCAATCTGGGTCTCGCTTTTGATTCCAATCCGGTCACACTTTCGTTTCTAATTCCGTCCCTTCACTCCTTTTCGACTCCATTAAATTACGGCCCCGATCCTTTTTTCGATTTTAAACCTAGTTTTGTTCTCGACTCTGCCCTTCATCCCGCTTTAAATTCCGATTCCATTACCAGCCACACAGCCACCATATCAAAAACACGAAAAATATCCCATAGCACTAGTTTTGTTTCTATTTCGGCACCCTGAGCCTTTAAACTGTTGCTAGAGATATTTATTACAGCAGTGACTGTACTTAAATTTTTGCGAAAGCTTGACTGGACCTGCGGGAATATGCCTTGAACTTCCAAATAAGTGGTAAACTGCAAACTAACAACCTTCTTCATAACTTTCGATGAATATGGCAAGATACTGGTTGGTCGAAGATTTTTATAAGTTGAAGGGTGTATGTTTTTTGACAAAGGCAGAATGATCGCTGTCTTCCAAAGATCCGGAAAGGTTGAGGCATCAAACGATTTATTTACAATGAAAGTTATCATTTACGCATTTAGATAAGGTTAGTAGAGGCATGTCTGGCGAGATCATGTCGAATGCATTATTCGTTTTCAAGAAACGAATTACTTTAGAGATATCTATTTGATCTGTACATTTTATAGTGAAAATAGAATTGTTAAATATATGAAATCTAAAATAAATTAAATCAATCAAAACAAAATAAGTTGCATATTATATTATCTTTTTTGGACACATAATAATACCAAATTATTTTCTTTTAAGCGATGATGAAGTTATAAAAATTATAGCTATAAGTTAGTAATAAAGCTAAATATTATTTTCTTATATAATAATTTTTTCGAATATCTATTTACGCATTAAACGAGCCTAAATAATGAACTTTATGTGTATGAGTAACCCTTAACCCAAAAAATTGTTTACATAATGGTTATCTTTCTGTAATATCTAAGTAACATAATACGCGGCGTGAGCGATTCAAATATTGTTTATTGTGTCCATAAAACCAATCTCTTGGAACACAAAAAAAAAATAAACATTTTGGTAGACGCAGACGCAATGTTTACTTCGTCGATTTCATGCATTATTCAAGTGGTTGAGACACAAAATAGATTCCTTCCTCCTTTAAATGGATCATTCCACTATTGTCGTTTTCTATTCCTTTTTCTTCAAGACTAAATTATTTGTTTTGATGCATCTTACGGGTTTTTTTTTTTGTGTCTTCATTTCATTGTTTGCCTTCATTGTCTGTCTGTTTAGTCGCCTTAGAACGATTATTTTGATGGAATCATAATAATTTGGCGTATTTAGCGTCACAAACACTAATTTGATGGAATCATAAGAAACTGGTATATTTTGCGCCACAAACACATATAAAACGAATTTAAGATATAAGTGATAAAAAATTCCTTCGTTATTATATCGGAAATATATTGCCATAACCTAATCTTAATCATGTTGTAAAACTGGATTGGCATAATTTGTGATTAAAAACAAAATAAATTTTGAAAAAAGTTCATCCCGTAGGCCATCCCTGAAACTTCCCGCTATGATATTTACAGACGTGTTTTGGAGCTCCTAGAATTCAAAAATATAGCGGTCTACAAGTTTTTATGTCTTTCAAGTTTAAAAACACATCGATAGATATTTACATCGAGAAAAATTGAAAGATGGTTGACCTTGCAGGCTATTTTTGAAATTATATGATATTTTCGAGTTCAAAGAGGTCAAAAATGAAATGGCGATAAATTATAGAGCTTTTTCTACTTCTTCGGGCTGAAAAATACATACATACATACTTCTTATATGTTTAGAGCTTTGTGACTTTAAAATTCAAAATTTTATATACATAACATATATAAAAACAAACAATATTTTTATATTTCAACTATGATATCTATCGAACGCGCTGTTAGATTTTGACTCGCTTTACGGCATTCGACGCAGTTTTTTAAGCAGAAAAACAATACCAAATAACAATCCAATACGTCAAATTTTTCCCAAGTAATACATTTTTTTTTTTAATTTTTCGTTAACCATATGTCTCGAACGAAGTCAATTTGAGTAACCACTTTCAAATTTTACAAACTGCGTTTCGATATTTTAATCAGTTCAAAAGTTTAGATAGATCTATAACACACATACACGCAAACACATGAACGCACGCACGCATGTACAAATGCAGTCATGCACGTATGCACGCAGCCGCCACGCGCATGCACACACGCACACGCGCGCACACGCACGCGCAAACACACACACACACACACACACACACACAGGGAGACTAAGGAGGGAGAGAGAGAGAGAGAGAGAGAGACTCATACAGATATACAGACATCACTCGGAAAATGGTCATAATGGACTTGCAAGATTGTATTACTAATGAAAATCCAAGTTTCAAATATAAAACCGAAAACAGTGTCTTCCCCGCTCATGAAAATTTATAAATTTTCATGTTGTAAAGTTAAAAAAATATGAATGAGTATAGGTGTCTAGATGATTTATTTAATAAGACTAACTCTGTTGATGAATCAAATTCTTTAATTGAACTAATTTCCTGACAGATATTTTCGGAGGAATAGAAGCCTATTTAATATCACTAATGTAATCCTTATTCTTTGTTCATGGTAGTTAAATTTATATCAAATAAAATACACGAAATAACAAGAATAAATAATAAAACCAATATCACACTTTTTACATCGTATATCGAAGCTATGTAGCAAAATATTGAAATAAGTGACACATATGCTGCAACGACAAATGGATTTTCGGAATGGACATTTTTGCGCAAATTACGTACCTAAATAGTTAAAAGAACATTATTTTCCATAGCATGTGCATACAACATCGGGTAATAAGAAGCTGCGCCGAGGGAAATAATACGTATTGACGTTGTCGTCACGAGGAACATGAGTACGTTTAAAAACGGTATTGGACAAAAAGATCGTAGTAAGTTTTCACGAGAATATAAACACCATTTAACGATAGATTTCAAAAAGGAACAACGTGTTTTTTTTTGCATTAAGAAATAAAATTAAAGTTTCAGTAAGCCAAAAAACCTTTAATCGTAATTACGAACAAATTAATGAAAATTTTATGTTGAAATCTTTTGTAATGAAGTTGTGTAATGAAATCGGTTAAACAGTACTTAGTCGTGCTTTTCGATACAAAATTACTATAAAATCGCTATTATTTCTAAAAAAGGCAGTCAAAATATCCAGTTACTATTGATTGTCCTTTGTTTTGCCTATGTGGGCATAGAATTTTTTATCGCGTCTGATCATAAGTAAGACTTAAATTCCGTCACTCATGAGAACCTTTATTAACCGGAAACCTTTTGAAACCTATCTGTGTACCACACAGTCTCACGATATACTTACCTCACAACAGCATACCCCCGATAATCTGTATTTTTTGTATATCTAGGAGGACTTTGTGAGAATCCCATTTTTCCGACTAATTTCAAGGTCATACCTTGAAATCTCATTATTACGTTAAAGGTTAAAGAAGGTAGTTATTCAAGTTACCCTTCTATACCTTTGGATATCCAGTTCGGGCAGACAAAAAAAAAGTTACACAATCACGTCTGAAACAATGCAACTACAATTACAATAGAGGGCAGCCACCAGCCGGCACAGTTCAAATATCAATTTAGTGGGCCGGGACAGACGCGACGGCCGTGTTTGCGCAGACGATCCTGATTAATTAATTACACCGCTCGCCAATTTCACCCTTTGTCGGCTTTCGATACGGCAACAATGGCAGGAAATTATGGAGTCCGATTTAGTTTTAAGCTACTCCAATCTGTCCTATCGTCCACCGTAATGGCGTATGCTCGAGGATCGCTTTCGGAAACTGAACTCCATTAAATCAAAAAAGCATTAAAAAAGGTGGGTTAGCTTTTTATTGCGCCTCCTAAATCGAACAAAACAGCTACTCGATGATCCATCACATAAATATTTCCTCTTGAGGAAATAACAATTAGATTTACTCGACGGCGTTAAAATAATTATATAATAGAGGAGGGAATTTCGAAGCATACTTTGAAAAATTTTCCGTAGTCTTAAATTATTTTTATCATTTCCGGGAGCGTTTTTTGACTATGAAATCTGACATGTCGGTCAATATCTATTGAGGTTATTGTTTAAACTAATTAAAAGAAATGGAGCTGCAATAATCTTTGAGCTATCTTACACAAAATAAGTTCGTACATCCATTACTGTATCTCTACACGTTTTATACTTATAAATTATTAATAATTTAAAAATTGCTGAAAATTGAGGTTTTTCCCAATTAAATAGTATACCTCACGAAGAGTTATATTATATTTATAGCAAATATTTAAATAGTCATTACTAATACAGTGCATTAAAATTTTGAGCAATTTGTTTTTTACTATATTTTACTCAATAGACATCGACTGTCATCAGATCTTTTGTAATCAGAAGTACGTCCCTGACATGATAAAAAAAAAATTGTACTGCAAACATTTATTTTCAATTAAATACATCACTATGCCCTGCTCTGATGTCATTAATCAAAAAATTATCTACCGTCCGATAGACTCGTCTCAAATCACAAATTTAGATCTACACATATGTCAGACCATCGACCCGTCGCCTCCGCTGGTCCGACAGTGCGGAGCGGTCCGCATACATCGATTCTGTGTATCTAATGGATTAACCATTTGTCTGATTAGCAACATCAATAAATAACGAACCAAAGCACAGAGGGTCATCCCGAATCACTGGTTCATTAAAGTTTAGGGGTGGTCCTGCAGGACAAACAACATGTTACTATCGGCAATTAGTGATACAATTTGCATGCAGATGGACATGTATATCTTCGTTACAAATCAAAAGGTAGACACAAAAGCGATGCGATTCGAAACTGAAAGATGTTTTTTGCGTAGATTTGCTAAATAGAGACGACTCAGTAGTTACACGGAAAATATGAACTACTTTCCAAGATACTGATACTCCATACACAAGAAAAAAATAATATGTTTTCTTCGTTTTAATAAATGCGTTTTCAATTATTACAATATATTCTAAGCTGTGAAAAATGAAATAAGATTTAACATCTTTATGACGTTAGGTTTATATTCTGATATATTTTTTCTATTCGAGTTATAATACAAAGTTTTATTGGATTTTTTATATGTATACATATCCATTTAAAAATTTAGAATAGAAATGCCCTATTCTAAGTTTTTATATCTTATTTTAAAATGTATCCTCTAAAATGTTTATTGTGTTATTATATATAAACTAACATTTTAATTTTCAGCGCAAAAATGCTTGCCACTACGCTGTTATGATTTGTGACGCCATAGATAATGAAAAAAATTACAGACTAAAAACAATATATGAGACGAAAGATATTATGGCATTACACAGGAATTAATTATGGCAACTACCGTTTCGAGTAGTTTATAAAACAGATTGATTTTATAAATTAAAAATTATTTTCGATTTCTCACGATTTTGAATAATTGACTTATGTATATTTCAACTTTTTCGCACTCAGCAAAATTATTATTATTATTACCTACTTTTTTAATCCATTATGAAGTTAATTCACTTAATTATCAAACTTCGATATAACGGTTCGTAGCACTACATTCAATTAACTCGGTACTAACCAATTTTAATATTCTGTAAAACGATTGTAATTTTGGGAAATTATTTATGTGAGGTGATAAATAACAGAGAAATTTCTTAATTAAAGAAACAGAGACGACCTATTTCGTTGCGAGAAATTAACTTTAGCCGAATAACGAGTCCTTGTATTAAGCAACAAATACGAACTGACAAAACGTTATAACTCGACATGAATTATGGGCGGCGCTCGGAGCCGCCTACCCGGGGGAAATTAAAGTGTCCTGATGCAACTTTAAGACGCCCAGGTGAACTCTAGGCGGGCGGCGCTAGGTACGCAATTGGAAAATCAGAACACCTCATGAATATCCAAGTGGACGAGTGGCCATTAATATGTATGAACTACGTACGAGTACGCGGAAGTAACGAATAAATGCTAACAACTACTTAAAAGCCAAATTGTAATAGGTGTTAATTGGTTTTTTAAAATCTTTAAGTAATTCAATATAATTTTACTGTGTTTAGGATAGATACAAAGTATCTATTCTTTTCTATTAACATTTTTCCGTGTAATTTCCGAAATAAGTATTCTTTTAATCGTCGTACTCTTCAGGTTACATTCTGAAGGCAAATAAAAGAACTTTCAGAAGAGTCTCTGTCTATTGGGATGACTATGGGAACCGCGATGAGCGAAGGTCTGATGTAGCGATTGTGATTTTATTTATGGATCTTATTTCTATTAGAGAACAAGCTTACTTTCAAGCGAGTGCAATTGTTGATTGATGATGATACGAGGGGCATGCCAAAATCAATTACATACACTTTACTCAATAATAAGATGCTGTCGAGTTGTACACCATCGCAAATACTGGTTATACAGTGACAAGTTAAAAAATGGAACTTATTTGAATTTAAATATTTTTTAAATGCTTGCAATGAAACTCGGTCTATATTATTTATGCGCTATGATTTATAGATTTCAAAAATATTTGAAGCCCTAATAATGCTTGGAACTTTTAATAACTAGTTTTGGCGAGTCACCCTGACTTATCAATTGTTTTAATTAGTTTAAATGAGGATGGAAATGCTTTGAAGATGATATGAAGACAGTTCGACCGCTAACCGCAGCCACGTGAGAAAATGTTTGAGCAGTTAAAAAATTTATCCGAAAGAACCGAAGAATTACATACTTAGAGCTTGAAAGAAAACTGGATATTGGATCAGCAGTGATGGAAATCATTATTAAGGATCACCTTTCTTTCCATAAACGTTGTTCGAAATGGGTGCCACACAGACTGACGGATGATCACAAAGACCGCCAGGTAGATAGGTGTCGATTTATGATAGTTCGATATAACATGAAATTCGACGGAGGCGAGAAAAAAAAACGTAGAAGATGTACTTTTCAGTGACGAAACATCGTTGTATAACTATGAACCTAAAACAAAACGACATTCGTCCGTTTGGCGCTTTGAAAATGGACCGATGCCAATAAAATGTCGCCGTGCACGAAGCACACAGAAATAAATGCTCACCACATTTGCTTTTGTAAGACCCGTCACATTGCTACTCTGGTGCTAGAGGATCAAAAACAGTCCATTGTGAGTAGTATATGACAGTTTATGCCCCGGCATTACCATCATCTTGGTGTGACAAGTGACTGAAGTGAATCCGACACCTTCTTAAGCACCACGACAACTCCGCACCGCACTCATTCGCCAGAACACTTAATTTTTTTCATTAAAAAAATGTGTCTATCCTTCTTCATCCACCATATTCCTCTGACTTAGCACCATGCGATTTTCCATATTTCCAAAAACCAAAGAATAATTCAAAAAGGCAAAAAAATTAAGAGTAAATAAGATAGGTACATTGGCTACCGGTAATTTTGTTTCTGAGATATCTGAAAAAAAGATTTCAGTGGTACATTTCAAGTAGTTTAAAGTTAAAGTTTAAATTTCAAGTAGTGTATATGCTGAGGGTAAATACTATTAAAAGATATATATTATTTGTAAATAATGAATATTATAATGTTTGAGTACATAATTTTTTTGTTTGCAAACCTCTCTTAAATTATGAAAATTTATATAATTATTAACTCCTGTATTGAAAATTATGAACTCCTATAATGGAAGGGTCTAATATTTTAATTAATACGTCGCACCTTTGAAAGAGTTTTATATTCCATTCATTTGTTTTCCAAACTTTGTTAACAACTTTATGCAACAGTGAATTCGTGAGGCTCTTTAAATCCTATTATAAACCGCGTACACGTAGTTTCAAGAAAGCCACAGACTAGCTGGCTGTGTAGGAAAGCTCTGCGCACTGTTCTGGAAAATAGCCTCGTCTTGAGAGCAAATGCCATAAAAATGTAACAGTAAAATAGCAGCTCTATAAATTCTTAAATAAAAATGCATTTCATTTGAAGAAGTACGTATTTTATGAAATTATGTATTTTACAGATGGTTTGATTAAAGTTCTCCATGTAAATTGAATATAAACTTAAGATATAAAAGTTTTATGTGAGTCATATGTAATTTTTCAACTGTCACGTCAACTTTTCTCATTATGAATTTGTGTATGTGTATTATGTTACATTTCATACATTACAAATACACCCAAAGGGTTATAATAATTACACGTAGCGTATCGTCTCTGCATTTCCGTAATCATGAACATGAGCACAATCAGGATGTTCAAACTGAAACCGTTTTCAGAACGCTTGCTTTCAACGTGAATTTAAGTGGTCTTGGATGGTGCTGTTAATAGCTGACAGTCACACGGACATCACTACTACGTACCCCGGGCTTAGCACTCGTCAATAACAGATTAAAGTTGAATATATGTTAAATATTAAAATATAGAGCACGCGCTCTCGTACTTACGTTTGCTTAAGCCGTCTCGACGAAATTACATTTAATTAAGTATAATTGACGCGCCCACTTTCAAGTGTTCGAGAGTGGCGTTTACAGAAAGTACTAAATATATTATTCACATATATTTATTGCGCAAAAACGGGGGTCTTATGCCATAAAAGGCAGTAAAAACTTTTCTTTAAATGGTTATATAATTTAAAGTCAATGTTACTCTGGATGCGGCACTGGCTATAAAATATATACATTTATTATTGAAGTGAAAATTTTTATAGGCACGTTTGATCATTTTTGGGTGGGTAAAAAAATCTTATGATTTCGCATCACTTCGTCACTGATATGCTAATGCATTATATTTTAACTTTAATTCATTTTCAATATTATTTTTGTTTTGTTCATGTGAAAAGGCTTGAATTTTACAGTTCGAATCCTAATCTGCATTATGCACATTAACTTTTACATCAAGCAAACCATTACATGTTTTTTTTAATAAATAAGCTACATAAAAATGAATTTAATTGTCGCTCGGATTGCCCATATATGTGAAAATCATACTAATGTTAATGATTTGAATTTATAAATAATATTTAAATTTTTCTATAATAACTATTTTAAAATTTCAAAGAAACATTGTTAGTTCATAATTTTAAATCTTCACTTTTGTCGGCAGTCCTCAGTGACTGCTTTGTTAGTTTTTTTTTAATTTGTTATTTAAGGTATGTGGTATTAACCGCTTGATAGATTAAAAAGACACTTTAATGTTAAGCAATAACTACCAATAAATGTAATAAATAGTGGTTTTTAACAAATTCTATATCTAGAAGTATGAATTATATCTCTCGCCCTAGGGAAATAATTGTTCACGTCTTCAATAAATATCGCTCACCCGAGAGCTGCTTTTGTGATGTATTAAAATACTGTCATAATAAATATCAAGATAATTTTCTGTTCGATTCTATTTATAAATTTTTACACTTTCTATATTGGAGAGATTAAAAAAAATATATAATAATAACTAAATTTTTTTTAAATCTTTGCTATCATAATTAAGCCTTTCGGTTACATTCTATTAAGTTCTAGTATACCATAAAAACGATTAATTAGATTTTCTGAGAGTATTGTCTCTAGGACGCAAATTTTCAGTGTGAAAAATATGACTTCTTGAACAAATATAAAAAGAAACAACATTAGTTGTTTTTGGGATTGGTTCCAGCTACGAATAAATCACACAAAGTTCTGTCTCCTTAGAATATCGTCCTTTTTTGACTTGATATTTAATGTTTCATATTTATGTTTATAGATTACGTTCCTTGCTTTGCCTTGCTTTGCATTGCTTTAGCCGGAACCGACTCTAAATTAAAGGCGATTTTTAATATTTTTTCTAAAAAAATATTTTATTTTACATTTTTTAGTTATCAAGTGATTACTATTTCATAATTCATGTGGCTACTTTACATGTGCATCAAGCCATTGTTAATAAAACTCGCCAGGTATATTCTTAACTTTTGTACTGAGCAAGCGGAAAAGCAGTTGCGACCCCGAATTTATTGTTTACTGGTAATTATTCTAGGGCCTTTAGATTCTTGGTTGGAGTGCAACTACCAAATGATTTTTATACAAACTTCATAAATTATACTCATTCTTTATAATACAAAAGTTTTATAATTCACACAGATCACATTTTCATTCCTTTCACATTCAATTAATTCACTTTGTTTCTACTATTATTGCTAATAGTTACGATGTGTTCCTGCTAAAATTGTCAGTTTGGAATTATATAAATGAATGAAAATATGCAGGTATATATTAATAAGTAATCAATTTTAATTTTGTGTATACTGTATTTCACTAATAGCCATTGAAGGGTAGTTTCTAGCAATAAATCGCAGTATTATCGCCTAATTCCAAATCGTTAAGGAGTGCTATGGCTTCCATTATCAGGTCAGTAGAATAAAATTATAAGTACAATACTAAAACTTGAATAAAAAAACTTGAATAACTAAAAAAAAAAGAGCTCAAACATAGTATACGTGCCGATAATATTTTAGGGTTTTGCTCGATTTGCCTGAGATATCATCATCAAATAATGACTTGGTGACTTTGGGACCACTCCAAAAGTACATTCTTTCAAATAAAAAAAATTAAAATGGTTCCACAATTGACGACATTATTGCTAAACATAATAAAAAATACATAGAGAGGAACATAGAATCTCCTCCTTTTTTAGAAATCGGTTGAAAATATTGAACAGTCGATCACGTTTTTATACCAGCTGTAATTAATAAACGTGCGAAAATTCTTTTTGAACGACAAAAATGCATAATTACCATTAAAATAAATTACGGTTGAGTATGAATGCACCTTAGAAAATTAAATTTTAAAAAAATAATAAAAAGAAGAAACATTTTGAAACAAGTTTTATAATCATCGCTTATTTACTGAAATAATTTATATACGAAACTGTATTTCTAATCGACAATGGCAACATTGGTGACTCACGCATAATAAAATTGTGATCAAACTCTATTGGGTGCAGTAAATAAAAATGAAAATTCGGAATGAAGTATAATAATGGTAAAATATAACAAAATTCTTTTTTTAACAAAAAAATTATTCGATGTAAAAAATTACAAATTAAAAAAAAACTGGTTATAGAAATGATACTTTGCTTATTTTGTTATCAAAAGTTACAAATTAATCTAATTTTCTTATCTTAGTCGATTTACAAATACTCTAAGCTCACACACTATGTATATGAGCCTAAATATGTATAATGACAACAGCGTTGATAATTATTTTTTACAAAACTTGGCTAAAGGCTCCTTACTGTACTGAACAAAAAAGACATTCTATGAGATTTGTTTTGTTATACATTGTATCTTGACTGGTTTAGACAGTTAACGAATATACAAAACGCCATTCCCGTTTACTTTCTGCAAAAAACTTTACATATTCAATTGCTAATGTTCTCTGCCCTAGTTCTAACTGTCCCGAAAGAAAAACATACTCATTACTTTAAACTTCACTTAACAAGTTTAGTTCATTTGATGATCCCATTAAAATATTTCAAAATAATACCAAAAAAGGTTCCGAACGGCTAACTTGTCACGAGAACTTGTATTATGTATTTATTTCTGTTATAAGAAATCTTTATGTGTTGAAATAAATTAAGCCGCACCGACTACCCGAAAACGGGCGTAACAACAACTTATCGACATTAACGTGATTCGGTAGCATTTTTGCCGAATGGTTTCGGCAAACTTCGCCGGATCGCACGTCTCCCCATCGCTGCCTGACCAGAAACTTTTGTCAAGTTATTACTCTCATAGGTAAATAAAGTTAAACAGAAAAATTGCAAGTCAACCGAATTTCACTTGCTGATTTTTTTGGCAGCTTGTGTGTTGTCACAATGAGTCTCACTGTGTTCTGTTATTATTAGTTTGTAGTTAGTCCTCCTAAGAATGTTCAAAGAGTTTAATCTCTTTTCGAAAACTCATGAGCAGTATTTAAATAATGATATGTAATAGATACATTCAATCTAAAAACATTAAAGGTATATTACATAATAATAAAGAGCGGACATTTACTACAAATCAATATAAATATTTCCTAGTAGCATTTCACCCGCGGCTTCGCCCACACGGACATAGAATGTCGTCCTTTATTTTTATTTTGAACGATTTTACTATCATTCCCAACTTGCTCCCGCTTTTTATTCTGGTCATGGTACCATTTTTGAGTTTTCCAATTATAAAACATTTAGGAATCCATTTGGTGCTTTACAACAAGTTATTATTTCTTAACAAACAAAACAAGGTATACAGTAAGAACAGAATCGATAATTATTTTTTGCTTTTTAGTACCTACCTATTTAAAAAAGCGTATTTTTTTTTCAGATTTTTTCTCTCTGTCCTAGA
Source organism: Eumeta japonica (assembly GCA_005406025.1). Taxonomy (NCBI): domain Eukaryota; kingdom Metazoa; phylum Arthropoda; class Insecta; order Lepidoptera; family Psychidae; genus Eumeta; species Eumeta japonica. The sequence goes on from BGZK01000292.1 coordinate 44,166, forward strand.
TTTCGTCTCCGTGGTTATATTATTTAATCAAGCCTCTGAACCGATTCTAAAAATTCTATAAGCACCTCTTTAAATAAAATATACTTTATACCAATACGCCTTAGCGTTATTTGCATATTTTTGCTATTACAGCATCTAAACATTCTTTTATTTATAGAAAGCTACACGATTATTGGGTAATATAGTTTAATTTTTTTGATGCTAACGTTTGCCCCATTTGAATCGAAATCATGACCGATAGGGGAATCGAAATTCCCAACAGGATGAGAAGTAGAATCGAGAATTAAGACTGAAATAGGAAGAAACAGTGAAAAGAACGGAATCAAGTTCGGAATTGGGTGTGACATTAAAATTAAAATCAAGAACGTGATCAGAATAGAAACGAAGTGCAGTAATGAGAGCGGGACTAGAATCGATACCTTCTTAGTTCGTAACTAATTTAAAATCAAAAGAACTGCTAGTGGAATTGAGAGTGAGACAACTTGGCATCGAGAGCAGGCTCGAGATCCAGTAATCACAGCAGTAAGATTTGGAATTCTTTGCTTGTTACAATCTGTCTAATCTCTTTTTAATGCCAACGAGAAACTCCTCTGCCTTTGAAACTTGCATCGACAACATCCACACAAATATTAAATCACAGGAGAAATTTATTATTCTTAATTAAAAATTAGACCTCAGCGGTCAATTTGCGTCTTTTAGAATACCGCTTAGTTAAATTCTAAAAAGTAACATAATTTCAAGATCGGTGAATGAAAAACGCCTTGCTCAATTTAAAAAAATTTAATACAAAGAATTACGGAACTTCAATTCTACGATGATTCCAATGAACTATAACTCTAAGTTAACTTAATGATAAAAACAGAATACGATAGTGTTTTTGAAAGCAAGACATGTTAAAATTAATGAATCATTATCATTTAGCGATTGGGCAACAATGGGAGTTCAAAAAAGTAGAAAGAGACTGTATGAGCTTTATTACGAAAGGACTTTTAGCAATAGTGAGGGCTTTGATATATAAGTAAAAAGTTATTCAAAAAATTTTAAATGTGTTTGCATCGCGGCTAAAGCCAAGCACGTAAATAAAATATAGCAATAATATTCTGCAAACGACTTGAGGTGTCATAAAAAACAGGCCAAGTGCAAATCGGACTTGCACATGAAGGGTTTCGCACCATTATCTATACAACATTAGACACTACTTTATAACCTTCTTTTTTAGTTTTTTATTTTCATTTCAATCAAATAGGTATTTATTTTTAACGTGAATATAAATCCAAATATTCTGTAAATATTTCAAGTACCTACCTGTTGTCGTTATTAAAATCGAGAAAAAAACGGTAAAAAAATCACGTTTTCTGTATGGGAGCCCCTCTTAATTTATTTTTAAATTGAATATACAATTAAATATTATGTGAATATTTCAAGCGTCCACCTGTTGCCGTTATTAATATCGAGCAAAAAACGGCAAAAAATCACATTTGTTTTATGGGAGCCCCCCTTAAATATTTGTTTCCTTTTTATTTTAAATTGAATATACAATTAAATATTATGTGAATGTTTCAAGCGTCCACCTGTTGCCGTTATTAATATCGAGCAAAAAACGGCAAAAAATCACATTTGTTTTATGGGAGCCCCCCTTAAATATTTGTTTCCTTTTTATTTTAAATTGAATATAAAATTAAATATTATGTGAATGTTTCAAGCGTCTACCTGTTGCCGTTATTAATATCGAGCAAAAAACGGTAAAAAATCACATTTGTTTTATGGGAGCTCCCCTTAAATATTTATTTTATTCTGTTTTTAGTGCTTGTTGTTATAGCAGTAACACAAATACATCATATGTAAAAATTTCAACTGTCTAACTATCACAGTTCATGAGATACAGCCTGGTGACAAACGCACAGAAGAACAGCAGAGTCTTAGTAATAGGGTTCCGTTTTTTCGAATACGGAACCCTAAATAGAGCCTGGAAGAATTAAGAGCCGCGTTATTGGGTTTAAGCTTAAGTTAAATAACAAAACCTTGAATGAAGACATAGAGGTTGCTAAGGCTTTAGTTTCGTACTAATAAATTAATGTCTAATAAATAGTTAGGTTTTACTTGGGATCGCTCAAAAATCGATGCTAGCGTTGAACTTGTACAACGTATTTTTGGAGTCTGGAAGGATTCATAAGATGCGATTGGCGTATTTTGCGATCTCTCCAAGGTATTTAATTGTGTTTATCATAAAACTCTGATCGGAAAAGTACGTTACTATGAAATAACTGCCGGGAACTCGACCTGTTGGAATCGTATTTGAGTAACAGAGTTCAGAGGGTTGATGTCAATGGCATGAGAACATCTGGATGTGTAATCCTCATGGGTGTACCACTAGGATTAATTCTTAGTCTCTTTCTTTTTTAATCTATAGAAATGGCTTACATAGCCTTGTTAAGATTATTCATGAGATAGTACTGTTTGCAGATAATACTTCAATCTTTGCTATTCAAAGTTAAAAGTTAACAGCTTACTTATGGCGATGTGAACAGTGCTATATCTAAGATAGAGAAATGTTTACTGCAAAGAACTTACTTATTAATGAAATGAAAACAAAGTGTATAAAATTCTCACTTACAAATGTAATATATGGATCCGGTACCATTTCTGGACGTAACAAAAAAAAAATGTAGTTTAATAATGTTACTGTGTTCTTGGGAATCACTTTATTAAACAGCGTTCAATAGGATCCTTATATCAGTATGTTGGCGAAAAGGCTTAGCTCAGCCGCTTATGCAGTCAAAAAAATAAGAAATTTATCAGACGTCGAAACTGCTAGATTAGTTTATTTTGGCTGTTTCTATAGCCTGACGTGCTTGCTTGCTCCGGGGACATGCCGCAGATATTCATAGAATTTTTGAGATGCAGAAGCGGGCCGTTCGCGCAATTCACTAGCTCGGACCTCATGTATCCCTTCGAAACAAGTTTAAGGAAAAAAGGATACTGTCATCTCAATTCATCTTTGAAAAGTTATTATATGTAAAAAAAATAAAAATGTTTAAAAGAAATAGTGATTAACATAATACCAGAAATAAAAATAAACTGAGTTTACGTGTTAATGGACTATGCAAAGCCACTAATTCATTGGAGGGCTCTGTGTGCGCATGTTCAATAGGGTTTCTGTGGATATACATGTGGATATATTTATCCTTATATAAATTTAAGAGTATTATTAAACAATCACGTATTAAAAAAGGGTACTACACAATTTCCGATTATTTAAAAGACAAATATCCATGGGATAAGCGGCTCGACTTCTTACCGGGCTATTTCGTTAATGAATGGTTTTGTATATATTTTGGTTATTCATGATGGAATTATTATAGAAAAGAACTACCCTAAATTTTTTTGCTCGTTATTCTTGAGGTAAAACTACCTTCCGAACGAGCGGTATAGTATTAATTTGCAAAAAAAATTGACGTATTTCAAGTGTTATTATGTAACCTATGAAATAAACATAAATTTGAATTTGAGATTAGAACCTCCACGCGAATGGAGCGGCGGGCGGAAGTTAGTACATACATATAAATGAAGTTAAAAAAGACGTGTCTTTGCAACCTCTTGTGTAAGCTAAGCGAGTAATGGTCAGTCACCCTTTATCTCAAAAAATGTCCCGTTTATAACTATTATAATTTATTGAAATCAAATTTTCTCAAGAAAATATATACTACAAAGTTAAACATACCGGCAATTTAAAATATTTGCATGTAATTCTCGTCAAGTTAATATTTATTGTTTAGGAGTCACGTACTATATATTCATATGATACGAATGAAATTAACGCCTCAATTTCAGTCATAAATATATAACCACCCTAGATTAATTAATAAATTGAAATTTAGTATTTTTAATTTTGATTTATTTAATATCTACTTGTCTTAAGTATTTATGTAGGTGCAGTTCATAACCAAGTGCAAATGGACAAAATAAATTTCATAAAATCTAGTACTTCAAAGACTGTTTTTTTAGAGTTCCGAGCCAAAATGGTAAAAACGGAACCTTTATAATTTCGTCATGTTCGCCCAACCATCCATATGTCACAGGCATTTTATTCAAAAACTACAAGATGTATAATAATGAAATTCGATCGAAAACAATGTACAGTGTCAAGACGAAGATGTGGAAAGGAAAATTGATAATGTTTGCGATTTGACAGAATACAATTGACTCAATATTCTATGCACGCGTGAGGTTAAAAGAAAAAGTAGTGGTAGGCCCATCAAACACCGATCCTTCCATAATTATTGATGTGACGTTCAATAAAATCAAATCAATTTTTTTTTATTTGTACGTAATGAAATTAGACTTAAAATACGTCATTGAACGGATTTTTTTCGACATTACAACCTATTCCTAATATTGATTCACTATGAGAAAAATGGGCGAATAACTCAAAAATTACTAGTTTTTTGCTTACAAATTCAAATATTGAATTGTGAATAAAATTAGCACAACATTTAGAAATACACAACATTTGAAAAATGAAATAATCTGATAGCGGAGTTGTTCTATCCCTTAGGTTTTTTCCATTTAAGTTCTTTAAATTTTATCTAAATCTGTCTTTGGTCTCAAATTATACATAGCCCGAATAATCCGTTTCTGCACACAAAAATTGCGTTAAAGATTGAAAGAGAAGTTTAGTAATACTATAACACTCAACTATTTCAGAAATTAATAAGCATCAACCAGCTTTTGAAAAAATAAACAGTAACTTACTTCATCAAAAGCTAGTTAACGCCTATTAATTTAAAAAAATAAGAAGATATAATCAGCAAACAGTGCAATCCCATGGCCATACTTAACAAGTTGAGGTAGACCATTAATCACTCGGATAGAAATGCTCCAAGAAATGGACTTTGTGGTACACCCATATTTACTAGAAATCCTGAAAACCTCTCACTATATGAAATCGACTCATGACGCCATAATGATGTAGTTTCCTGACTAATGTAACATGATGAACGTAGTGAAATACCTTTGGTAAATTACAGAAAACACCAATTGTGTCCCATAAATCCTCCCAGGCATCAAAAACCTGTCAAATAAATTCAATACAGGCTTCGGTTGTGGAGCGACACTTTGTGAATCCAAACTGTTTAATGTTCATCAAATTATTGTTATAAAAATACCGCTATAGCTGATTTAAGAACATTTTTTTTTTAATTTCAATGATGTCAGTATAATCGATATCCATCTCAGGTTTTTAGGGTCAGATATACTACCGGATTTAAATAATGGCATCACTTTGCTTCACTAGACCCGGAAACACATCACAATCAACACGAGCTTTAAAATCACAACTAACCATGTGGTAATGCAGTTTATTACTGCATCAGTTATTTTTATGGAAAGGCCATCAAAATCGATAAGTATTTTTGGTTTTATAGATTTGAATGCTTTGACCAAAGCAAACGACGATGACGGGGTTTTGGCTCATCAGATAGATCATCTGAGTATTTATGCGATGACGAATATATGAACCGGTGACTTTCTTGGATTGGAATTAATATTGGAATGACACCGGTTTTTAATATTGAAAATGCTTTATTGATCGCATCAGTGGGGTACCCGCTTCCAATAAAAATGCGACAGGGATGTGGAATTCTTAATTATTAATGAATAATGTACTATTAGGACAATAATAATAAAAATGGTATCAAAAAGTACATTATTTAAAGGGCTTCAATATTAAAAAATTGTTATTTCAAAAATGTTAAGCCAATAAATTTATTTATATTTTTGGGACTTTTTTGAAAGATACTCAAATTTAATTTTTTTAGTTATTGTATGAATTTCGAGTATTATTTGGAGTATTAAATTACGGAATATTTAGTAGCATTATAATTGTCCTTCATGAAGATCTTTTTACAAAAATATTTAAAGATAAATTAAGCTTGCGTACAATTTCACGAAAGGGTAATAATATGTACAAGACAAGTTTATGATTCACATAATTTTGATTTTAGCATTAATTAAGAGTTATCATTTTTTATAATATATAGGGGTTTTCATTTTTAATCTTTTTTTTTTTGTAATAAATGGAAACCTCATAAATAGGTTTTAAAACAAAATTATTTTAAATTTTTGTTTTTCGCTATAAATAAAAAGTAATACCAAATTAAAAAAAATCTTTTGAATCCTGTACCCAAAACATGCCTTCAGTTACTTAAACGTCACAATGTTAGATTCTACCGGTAGGTGCCGATTCTACTCGTCATAGCGTACAGACGTATAACACAGTATTTTGACTTTTAATCTACTAAATTCTCTTATATTTTATTTTTGAAAATAAAAAGAAATATTTTTATAATTAGGAATAAATTATGATTCATTTGCATTTTTATTCTTTTTGTCATTGAGTTCATTTTCAATGTATTCCAATGTTGTGTGAAGCACGAGAACTGCCAATTTTATTTTAGGCGTTTATGCCTTAGATATATTTAAACCGAGCAAGGGACGGGAGGAGCTTATGCTGATGTAAGGACATATTAGCAAATGTGACAGAAATGAAAAAAATCTTTAGGTGATCTTAATCATGAGTGGTTGTATAGTACGATGGATAGGAAAAAGTCTTAAGAAAAATTTGTAGGGCAAAGCGTGAATGAGAACAATGATCGTTTACTATGTGACGTTCTTAATTTGTGTGCGACAAGCACTATGTCTGACAACAAAAGGAATGGTTCTTATGCTTGACGAAGAAGACAGGAGAACACTAGAAATAAAATCCTCTAACCATGAGCGGACCCCATAACTACCCCTCCTGGAAATTGTATGTTCTATATAATACGAGTGAAGTATGGACGAACTGACCTAAAAAAAATCTGATTTGTATCCTCCGAGGCCAGAAGCTGGGTACGCCCATGCCTCTAATATAGAAAGGTAAATCTTAGACTAGAAAGCTAATTTGTAATTTTACTTGTCTATACGTTTTTTACTATAAATAATGTACGAAATCGATGTAAGAACCTATTATACACGAAAGTGTATTTATGTTTATTAGCAAAAAGGCATAGACATTGATAACTTTTAGTTTACAAACTCAAAAATACATTACTGTTTTAAGAATAGCTTTAGCTGTATACAAAGCTTTATAATACTGTATTTGCAACATTTCTATAGGCCATTGAACTTAGTTATTATAGCCGTCTAGTTTTAACTATAGACATGGAGGTATTGTATCTATTCTCTATGATTCCTTTGCTTACGTCATGAATTCCGATTTGTTTTCAATCATTTGTAGAAATATGGAAAAGATATGTTATCTATGAAAGCATGGTAATAAGTTGATTATGATCAACTAACAAAACAATTCATTTTTTAACTTTTTTAGCCTGAATCATACAAGAGACGCTTATGAAAAAAAACTAGTTATTTTTTTACTTGAAAATTTTTTTTTTAATTTCAACAGACGATAAAATAAGGTTTGATTTAGTGTCATTAAGTGGTTTTACTTTTAATTAGCTTAATTCTTATGTATACATTTTATATTTTTAATAAAGCAACAGACGTTTAATTCAAATCGGAACATACCTATAGTTTTTAGCGTCAATTTTGTTGTTCATGTCAACTTTAAGTGGGATTTTCCAAAGAAGAAAAATGTGCTAAATTCTTAAAGAGGTAAGACAGTTTTCTGTAACAACTAAATTAATTGGTATAAGCTCAATCAAACTGCATCTCGCAAAACTTTAACAGCTGTGAAAATAACCTATATTATTTTCATATTTGACTCTTATGTCAGAATGTATGAAAATATAATATTTACGTCGAAATATGTGTTTCATATATAAATTATTTTAAAAACCAAAAGCAAAACTTTTTTACCGCTTTAAAAAATGTTTACATCTAATGAAAATTAGATAATTGTACCTGACCTCAATAAATACCTTAGTTTTGTTATGGTTTATTTTGAAAGAGCTAATTAATGCATAAGGTATAATACTTTTACCTATTGATTTATAGGTATTTGTCTAAAGTAAAGCAATAATGAATGTCCAAAACTACAATTTTGATGTTGTCAAATTATATGTTTTGTCAATAAATATTTATTTCCTAAATGATAAGTTGTGTTGCTAGTAATAATTTTAAGTTTGACCACATAAATACAAACTAATTTGAACAGCAATGCACCAAAATAATTCAAATTAGAAAACAGTTATTCTTGTGAGGTTCACTAGGTAGCTATATATTCTTTTTTTTATTGAATTATAACAGATAATATACAAAATAAGAGAAACTTGAGTTTCTTAATTCTTATTTGAAGCTTATAGATGTTCTATTAATCGTTTAAATGATGATGTTTATCTTTGCAAAATAATAAATTGTCAACTAAAAGGGGCTAAGCTGCCACCTTAGCCCCTTAGTACCCAAAGAGTGTCAATCTGAAATTTTCACAGATTGCATGTTTCTATTGCAACTATAACAACAAATAATAAAAATAAATCAAGTTAAAAATTAAACTGGAGCTTTTCATCCAAGAGAGGCATTTGTTGCTCAATTTTAATAATGGCAATAGGTAGATGCTTGAAATGTTTACACAGTGTGTATTAGTACTGTGATAAATAAAAATAAATAAAGTTAAAAATTAACTATACAAGAAATGTATCATTTTCATAGTTTTTTGTTCAATCTTAGTATTTGTTTTTGTTATTCATTAACTATTATTAAAAAAATATGCAGTGTTCAGTATTGTATAACGATATTGAACCTTTCATGTGCAAGTCCGATTTACATTTCGCAACTTTTTTTGTTGATCAGTTTCACATATTTGTATTAAGGGAAAAAGAATAAATTATCTATGTATACATCAAATATACTAAGTGAAGTGAATTATAAATAGTTAAAGTGCTGCTATAATGTCTGTCAACTCTGTCAATATGAAATCAGAGATTTACTTGTGGCATTTGGAAATTCGATTAAATAACAAATTGGCACTGCTTGTGAATGAAATGGTGATTTTGATTTGTACTATTTCATTATGTTTTTTATTTTGCCTTTCTATATACTTATGTTTTCAAAGTTTAAAAATAACATTGGTATTTCATATTGTGAGATTTAGTTGAAATGAGTAATATTGTTTATCTATTTTTATATATGTAAAATTTAATATTAAATTTTGCATATATATTAGGGTGATTCATTTCCGCAAAATATTTTTTTTCTCGGTGCTCAATAAATCAAAGTCATTATTGATTAATATAATTAAATGTTATAATTATATAAAATCTCTTGCAAATAAATGTCAAATATATAGGTATGCCATTTGTTCCATGGCGATGCTAATGTATTTGGTGACTATGTCATAAATTACACAAATGTTATGGATGTTATTTCTGAAATTGTGTAATGTGGTCACAAATATTTATTTATAATATTTGCTATCATAAGCTGTGAAAAAAATGCAATGTCAGTAAGAGTAGCACAAAACTGATTCAAGTATTTACAGTCTGATAATTTTGATGTCAAAGATGAATCTCGCTCTGGTCGATCACTTACGGATAAAATCGATGCCATTTTGGAAAAAGTAGAGCACAATCTGCATATTAAGTGCTTATGATATACCTGAAGAGTTGAGAATTGACCACAAAACAGTTCGACCCATTTGAAATTTGGATGTATAAAAAGCTCGATACTTAAGTCCCGTACGAACTCACTGAAAGTAATCTAATGAATTGTGTACTCATTTCCGATTATTTATTGAAATGTAATGAAACTGAACTGTTTGTGAAAAGATTGATCATTGGTGATAAAAATAGATTACCTACAACAAAAATGTGCGTTGTGATTATAGCTAAACCCGGATTAACTCGCAATATGTTAATACTATATGTATGGTAGGATTGGTAGGATATTATTCATTACGAACTGTACCACCGGACAAAACCATCGATTTGGATGTCTATTGCCAACTGCTGATGAGACTCGAACAAAAAGTAGAGATAAAAAAGCCGGCATTGATCAACAGAAAGTGTGTGGTTTTCAGTGGCGTAACTATACCATCTGGGGCCCATGGCAAATTCTTTGGATGGGGCCCTATCAGTAAAAATCGTCACGTTGTACTTGACGTACTTGAGTACCTACTTAGTTTAATTTTAATAATAATAAAAAATTAATGTAGTTAACCAACTAATTAAATTTTATTTTCAAGAGAATTTAATTTCAATAAGATATTTATTAAAAAAAATCTTTTCTCCGAGCTTTCTGTTCCGCAAAAGTATCTATAGAATTTTCAATAGACAGAATAGCCAAGTTACGTAATCTGTCTTGTCCCATGGAGTTTCTCAAATAGGTTTTTATTAATTTTAGTTTTGAAAATGATCGTTCAGCACTAGCTGTAGTCACAGGAATTGTAACAAATAACATTAATGCAGTGCATACTTCAGGAAAGCTGCAGGACATAAAATGATTCTTTATTATTAATAAATCAGCAAGGTCTCTAATACATGAAGACTTCTCTATTTCGTCTCTGAAAATGGACCGAAAACTGAGAATTTCCCTGGCAAATGATTCAAATATGTCTTTTTTATGTATGTCAACAAATTCTAGAGCTTTTTTTAATAGATCAGTGTCATTTAAAATTTGCGAAGTCGAAGGTTGCAAAACACTAAAATTGGAAACAATTTCATTCATCGGCAGGTAATGCAATTTCAGTTGATTAATAATGATGACAAATACTCGATAAAACATGTTCACTTTGAACAAACTTTCTGGATCTTGGAGACGCTCATCTTCACAAAGTTTGTTAAAATGGCGATTTACCTTTCTCTGACGAGTTTTAGAAAATTCAGGGTTAATGGACCATTTTTTTGCTAAACTATTTACTTCCATTTTTAAATCTGCAAATTCATATCGATACCTTTCCAATTCCTCTAGACAAATTTTCAAACGTTTTAAGGCATTTGAAAGATCGATGGCTTTAGACTGAAGTGCTTTGGAGGCAGCATCGACAGTTTATATAATTTTGCAATGGAAAACCAATAAAATAATAAAATTGTAGTTCTTGATCTTCTTCTTGAGTGAAATAGCTTCATTTCTTTCATCTGATTTGGAATTTCACAGAACTGTTATCGTAAGCGCTTTTTGGACTTCAACAAACCGAACTTTTAAAGCAAAAACAGCATCATAACGTCCAGCCCATCTAGTAGGGTTTAATGATTTTAATGTTTTTGAAGTTGAAGACTCCCTTTCTTTATTAGATATAAAACTTGATAGAATATACAATCTTGTGATACTATGTCTAAAAAAAAATTATAAATTTGTTGAACTGTATTAAAAAAATTTTTGCATATCAATAACCTCTCTTACTGCATCATTAAGTACTAGATTTAAATTATAAGCAGCACAGTGAACATATACGGCTCTTGGCTCGATATTTTTTATGAGTTTTTGAACTCCACCATAAGTCCCTTTCATTGTGTTAGCACCATCATATCCTTGTCCTCGACACTTATTTAGAGGAATATTTTGTCATTTATAGATTTAATAATTTGTTTGGACATTGCTAAGGCAGTTTGGTCCTCAACTTCATGAAATCCTAAAAATGGCTCTTTAATGACGAGTGCCTTTGGGATTTCAATACCATCTTTCTCGATCATACAATAACGGTAAAGTTCACACATTTAATCATTTTTTAAAATATCTTGAGTTGTATCGAATATGATAGAGTAAAATGATATTTTATCTGGCCTTTTGGTTTGCTTAGCAATTCTTGTAAAATCGGGTCGTACTTTCCTAATAACTCAACAATACTCAAAAAGTTTCCTAGAGAGCTCAGATCATTGCTATCTGCCTTTTCTCTGTGGCCACGAAAGCCTAAATTACACGTTGAAAGTGTCAGAGTAACATCAAGTAGACTAGAAAGTACTTGGCGCCAAAAAGATTTTTCTTTTTGATCACGGACTCTTGCTCTTCATCAAGTGCTCCGGGTAGCCGCCACTGTTGATACGTAAGACAAGAATCAGATGAATTTTCGATGTCTCGTGTCTTTCTATGGCGTCTACAATATGTTTCCAGTCGTCATAGCCTTCCATCCAAACATTTTGTATTTTTTAGATGCCCGATTTGCGAATAACCAACACGGTTCACAATACGCCTTCTGAAGTATTAAAGAATATGATAGCCATGTACGTTCAAGTTTCACGCCAGACTTGGAAACAATATAGTAATGTTTTTTCTAGAAAAATCTATTGTCACTATCTTTTTGGAAAGGGCCATAAAATTTACAATGTCCGTTTTCGATCACGAACCGTTTCACTTTGATCAGTTAGCTCTTTAAAATTACCCTTATCAGTAACATATGGTGAAGATTCAATATTGTTCACACTAAAATATGGTTCACTTTGATTTTGCTAGTACCTTGTTGTGGTTGTTCTGGATCTGGATGGACACTGGTGCCGGTGCTGCATCTGATAATTCTGGTATACTTTTAGTAAGGTCCAAGTCTTCACTTTTGAAGCACTGTCCAATCGTGTTTCCATTAATAAAATCATCATTCTTCAAGTACCGACTAATTTTAGATAACTTTTTATTTTTTTCTTCAGTCTCCCTCTTTCTCTTTCGTTTTTCACTCCCATTTAGATGTTTTCTAGAACTAGACATTTTATTATGTAACTTTCACAATTACTTTATTTTGCTTCAATAAAGCAGCAACTACGAAAAAGATACAAATGGCCAATTCTATTATAAAATAATTAAACAAAGAATGCGCAGTAGAGCCCTCCGTAAATATAAAACAGCAAATCCGGGATACCCCTAACGTAGCCTTGCTACTCGCCCCGACGCCAGCGCCACGAAAAAAGTACTTTCTTGGTTAACAAAGTGAAAGAATTCCGCGATCGTCAACGCTCATCCGCGCCACCGACGTACCGCGACAAAAAATGAACCGTAATGAAATCTTAATGCTTAGTTTGAATCTGTATTATGATCTTTAGCTGTCTCACTTAAAATATATATCTTTTAAGTAAAATAAAATTACATAATATAAATAAATAATAATAAAACAAGTACCTACTCTTGGGCCGGGGCCCTCTTGGGTCGGGGGCCCGTGGCATTTTGCCAGCCCTGCCGCCCTATAGTTATGCCACTGGTGGTTTTTCACCATGATAATGCCAGACCATACACATGTTTAGCCACTCAGCAAATAATGGGAAGCGTTAATGCATCCACCATATAGCCTTGACCTTGTATCCTCAGACTTTCACCTGTTTTGGTTTCTTCAGAATTCTTTAGGTAGTGTTAGTTTAACATCAAGAGAAGACTAGCAAAACTGCTTGTCAAGTTTTTTGATTAAATGTCCCGAAATTTCTACAGCGATAGGATTATGTCACTACCTATTAAATGGTAACAAGTTGTTGAACAATAAATAGAACAAATTTTATTTTAGTTATTTTTATTGAAAATAATGAATTTTAATGAAATAAGGTTTTGTTAGAAATTTATTAGATAGTTAAAAATATAATTATTGTGACTGGAGATATAGAATCAATATGTAGTTTTTTCCAAAACATGGTTGTGAAACACAGTACCTAATTAATGTTGTATTTATTCAGGCTTATAAAATTCATAAAAATTTCAGGAATTTTCAAGTGTATTGTGAGATAATAGAAGAAAGGTTTAATTAAAAAAATAATTGTCTATTTTGATAAAAATATGAATTTGTCATTACATCTATTTTGTGACGTGGCAGCAGTGCAGCACTATTGAAATATTAACAAAAAAATAACAACAATATTTCTTTGCTATGCTCAACATTTGGAGCTTTTTAAAATTTCCGTTCATATATAAAAACATCTAAAACATGTTTCAAGTTGTGACTTTTTAAAAATAGTATTTTTCTAAATTCTTGCCTTGTACTGAAATATAGTGAGCGCAGTGGTGGTTTAACGGTTAAGGCCATTGACTTCACACCAAAAGGTACTGGGTTTGCTAATGCTCTGCCCACATGCAAGTTGACCATTGAATCTTTAACTTATGTCAAACTAAACTACACACTCCTTGCCTCGGAGAGCATGTTAAGGCATGGTTCCCGGTTGTTGTCATCACATTAATAACCACAGTCGTTAGTGGCTCCAACCTGCATTGCCTCAGCGAGTAGGGCTTTTGGGATCAAATCCTTCAACTTGAAATAAAAAGGTTATGGTAGAGTATGTCTCGGCAGTGGGGTAAATAAAAACTTAATACAACAATAGCAACAACTTAAATATTCGATAATGTACCTAAATATGCAGTAACTGAAGTGATCAAATATGTAAATCATTAAATAAAATAAATGATTACTGCCAATACTAGAATAAGTTATCATATAAGAATTCACAGTTAAAAATAAACCGGTTTAAGTATTAAGACTAATTCTCAATCATAATGCTCAAACCTGTTTTTTTTAAAGATTATCAATTCACCATTTGTATAACTGAGCTGATGATAATTTTTTTTGATTGAAAGATTGACAATGGTTGTAGAAATTTGCCCTTAGTATAACAAAAAGCATGAAATTTATGTATTTTGTTTATAAAGTATAATATCTGTTCAATGGTTTTTGTTGCTTTAGCATTTGTAATGAAAATATGTTTACTTTATGTGGTTGAAAATATGCTGATGTGAAGTATATCAGCATATTTTTGTTTGATTAATTAATTTGACAACTTTAAAATGTCTTTTAGTAATAATAGTTTATTAAATTTGTACTAGGACTTGATTCGACCAAAATATATCCTGTCATACAGCAAGTATAAAAATAAAATATTTTAACAGATATTGACATCATTGAACCAAATACAATGGAGGAACCTACCGACATATCTGAAGGATCTGATATGGAGAGCAGCAATAATGCAGATAATGCAGAGCTTTCTAATGTAACAAATTTTCCAGATGAAAATGAACCAAAGACATTAAATGAAAACAAATGTGACACTATTGATGAACAAACTCAAGATAGTGAAATTAATGACAATGAAGTAAGTGATTTTTATATTGTCATTATAAGTATTTAATCACACTATATATTTGTATTTATATATCTAATCAAATATTTGAATAAAATTTTATGAATTATATTTTCACTCATGTGTCTTATATATCTTAATTACTTTTTGTTATCTGATTACAACATAATAGCATGATCACCTTGACCTAATGATACAGTGAGGCTTTTTTGTACACTTGGATTCAACAGTTAAGGTGTAACTTAGAAATTGTCATTACTCTTTTAAAAGTATATATAACTTATAATTTAATGGAGACCGGGACTTCACCTACATGAACATGAAGTAAATTCTTTAATGTTTTTTATCAAAAGATCTCTCAAATATAACCTATATCTGGTACTTGTTTTTAATTCCTATTCCACAAACTGTTTCAATCCTGATCTATTTTCAATTCCAGTTGCAGTCACATTCTTGGTTCAGATTGCGGTCTTGCTCATGATTTCAATTATTCATATTAATTGTACGACCTGTGTGTAAACCCACATAGAATATTATTTTTATTATTGAATAATGCAATATAAATTGCATTTTTCGTTGCATTTTTTGTTATGTAGGTGTAATAATTATTATAGTATTTATGTACATAATTAGGTGTACAGATAGGTATGTTTGTCATCCTTGGCCATCCTTGTAACCCTAAAAAGTAAAATTATCTATCACATCATCCTAATGTTATAGAGGTGTATACGAAGATGTATATTTGTGTTCATTTAATTGCTGAGATGAGTAAATAGATGACGACGAAAATTGGAAAATACATCGTTGGGAACTACTCTTATAAATAAAATAATAGTATGACCATCTCGCCAAATAAATAACAGAATATGTCTCCGCTTGTTTATTTCGATATGCCCAGGTGTAATTATTTGTGTGAATATTTATCTGCAAATATTGATTGATTAAAATACTCTAAAAATACTAGATATTTGTGTATTTACACAAAAATTGACATGCTTATGAACTATTTTAATAATTAAATATGAATATATTTATTGCTTTGTTCTTATTTAAGGAATTTTCTAAACTAGTCGTGTTCGGGTATATACATATATATATATATAGAGCCGTCTTAATTGGAAGTTAGTTAATTAGTCTGGACAAGTTAAAAAATGTGAAAGATAGAGATAAAGCCCCTAAAAATATGAGCAACAGCTCATTAGATTTGGAATGACCTCTACAAAAATGTACCTTAAGGATTTTACCGCATGTAAAAAATTATGATTATTATTAACAAAATAAGATGAAAACAAAAAGGTTTTTATTAATAACTAAAAAACTATTAATAGTTAAGAAATTTTGAAAGAAAATCCTTAAAGAAGAGGAAATTTCTAATAAACATGTCCTTATTTCCAGAACTCTATCTCCATTATTTATAATTTTAATTTAACACTGAAAATAGTGTTCCGTGAGGCCATTACAGTACTGTTGTAAGACAATGTATTACATTAAATGATTTTTCTGTAGTATCAAATGTTAAGTCTAAAATTTGAATAAATTTTGGTATCATCTGGTCACTCGAAAGAATAAATCCTTGTTGAAAATTTATTCTAGGTCAATTGAAAAAGTTATATATTAGTAATTAATAAACTTTTTTTCAGTCTCAGTTTTCATAAATAACGACATAAAAGTTTAAATGATTGACCTATAAATTTTGCACTTAACAAGGTCACATTATAAAAGTTTATTATTTTGTTTATTAAAAGACTATAACTAAAGAAAAAGATATATCCAAAAAATGTTAAAAAAAAAATATTTTCACAATTTTTTTATTATTGTTGTTTCTACATCTAGCAATGCCAGTAATTAATACTGGTTAAAATTTTTTCATGTAATTAGTTTATAATTTTTTTATAAACGAATGGACAAATTCAATATTTAAAATTTTATTTTCCATCTGCTGTTCTGGAAAAATAATGATATAAAAATATTTTTTTAAATAATTTTCTAGAAGGTTATGGTTTTTTTTATATTTCGATTGTTTAAATAATTAATTAAGGAATTATTGTCTTCTTAAAAATCATAATTGGTACTCCTCAATTGGTAAACAAAAGGAAAATTTCTTTATAAATAATTTCAATGTTTATAACAAAGTAAAGTTACTACTTTGTTGTAAACAAATTTTTACAACTATTTTATTTTTTTCTGAAACTAAAACAAATACAAAAATAGCCATATATATAAAAAAGTACTAGAAATTTTTTTTTGTATGTTTTGGAACACTTTAAAATTATACGTTACCAAAGTTGCGGCGGCTTCTTAATTTGTCAAATTAAAAATTGATATAACTATTAAACTATTAGAGATACGATAACAGACATTCAGATCATTTTTGTGAAGTATTAATTCATCTTTAAAATAAATGAAAAACCAATTTATAACTTGTTTATCACCTATTATGTGCATTTGTTTATAAAAATTCTATATTTTTTTTTGAGATTTAGTACTTTCGGAGTCATGAGAAATATTTTACAGAAAATTATCAGAATCGAAGTGTTTCCATTCTATGTATTTTTTATGTTACAAGAGATATTTTTCTAGTTTACCAGAGATTCCTAATCTTGTAAACTAGAGATTTTACAAGATTAGGTATCTCTTACATACAAAAAAATTTCTTTACTTATTATATTAGTAGATTGTACAGCTTAGATTATTATTACATTGTCTATTTACTAATAATACATTTTTACATTCAATTTGATTAAAACAATAGTATTTTAATGAACCAAGTATAAATATTTATGTACTAAAATATTTTTATCTGGAATTTTTTATTCTGACCTTTTTATGTCCACGGGTAACGAAAAAAATATAACTTCACTATTTATAGTTGTATTTAAGCACCCTGATATGCAGCTATTATAATAGTTCCGCTTGATTGTAGACATTTCGTTGTTGAATTGGAAAACAAGTTTTTAAACTTGTTGATTAAATTAAATATTCTTTTGGCGATCAATGCATTAACAAAAGAGAGTGGATCAATAGTTAATTTCGAATGTGATCAGTTAAGTGTTTTAGTGCTTCCGTAGGGCGTTTTTGTATCAGTATAGTTGGATACATTTTCTATTTATCTTAGTCTTTATTTTTTTTATTTCTCAATCTTCAAACTCAGATAGTGATACATCATAACATTTGGTAAAAAAGAAGGTAGAAAAAAAGGGCGACGCGGGAGTCATGATACGGTTTAGTAAGTAGATGATGGAGCAGTAGTAAGGCCGTAATTGCTTCCATAGTCCCGGCGGCTTCGGCTGTTGATTTAAACATCCTGCCGGTAGTGTGCCAGTAGTAGTGCGCCGATTGGAGGAATAAGTTCGGGAATAACCTTGTCACCATTAGAAGTAACTCGTGAGCAGACTTGTCAGTATGAAATACAGATGTATTTCATGATGAAATGAACATGACCTTCCAAAGAATATAAGGCTGAGAAGCAGAAGATTCACGATGTGTGTGATAGGCTTAATAGCCGTAGTAAAGTCACGATAAGTAGCTTGTTCAAGTTCGGAAGAGCAGTTATCAGTTGGAGTGTAAAATTACAAATATAATCTCTATACCTGCTACTGGCGCCCAAAATACTACGACTGAAAGTTCAAGTTACCTCCATTTGATGCAATTTCGTCTTGGTCGACGTATAAACTATAGTTTGAGGCTGTGATGAATGTTGTAGCAGAAACTAAGCTTATACCACATTAATTTTTGAACTTCATGATGAAGATGGAGGCGTAGGGATAGCAGGAAACATACAAGCTAGTGATGGAAATATTAAAAGCTCTATATAACAACAGCCACTTGGAACTCACTTACCATACCCAACTTGAAGATAAGGACCACGAATCATTGTAACAGTGGAATTTTGAATACAAGAAGTTACGCAAAGTATATCAATCAACGCTAATCAAACTTTGAAATGGAATATGGTGGTTTATGTGGTGGTCTAGCTGCAAAATCGTACAGGTCTCAACGATGTAGTGGCACAAGCATTTGAAATCAAAACAGTGTATCAGTTATCCTCAGAAGATCCGAAAACGACAGCTCAAAGTAAGAGCATTAAAAGAGGTTTTCGCCCGCGATGACATCAATATGGGGAGCCAGATCATATCCGACCTGACTCCAAAAAGTAATAGAAAGCGGGTAAATGGTGATATCGCCAGCTCTAATACGCGGAATCCGTCTCTATTAAAGCAGCAGGAAGCCGAGTGCTAACTGATGGCTTTAAAGTTCTGATTGTGATTTCGGAAGCTTAGAGCAGAAATACTTTGGCAATCAACGGAAGGGTTGATGGAATGATGTGCCAATTTTTATTTCTACTGAGGATACTTTAAACATTCAATTATCTGGTTCATCTAGTTTTATATTGTCATATCTTTGGGGTATTGACTGAATTACTTATTAAATTCAACGACATATAATTTTACTATTTTGTGTATATTTGAATGTGAATTCAGGCTTATATGTTATCTTAATTGGCTATGATATATAGATGATTAATGACTTAAAAAAATTGTTTCAGAACCATGCATTACAAGATCCCTTGAAGTTAAATAATTCTGATAGTGAAGGAAAAGAGATGGGTGCGAATTCTCATAAAGAAATATTGAATTCTACAGACACCATTATTATACAATCTGATTCTGAATCAGAAATAAATGACATAAGCAATAAAAGCAAAGATAAAGAAAACCAGTCTAAGGACCATAATAATCATAATTTAGATAAAAATAAAAAGAAAAGTGATAGATTAAGTCTACGACGTAGCAGTAGAGCTGTTAGTAAAATAGTATATGACGAGGATACTGAAAGTGAAGAAGAACCTTATGTTGAAGAAGCTATAAAAACTCCACCTATAGAACGTCATACGAAAAATAACCCGTCGAATATTAAAAATGCTGTACTTTACGCAAATAATGTACATAAACATTCTGATCTTCAAATTCAATTGCCAAAAAGTAAAGAACCAGGTTTACTCATCTTAGATTCCAACCATAACAATCCTCTTAGAAATTCTATTGTAACATCTCAGAAAAACAATAAGGGCCCAAAAGTATCTGCCAATATTTATAATAAAATGGCTTCCCAAGGGACGACTATAACGCTAATCAATGGAAAAAATACTCCTATTCCTATTCAACCTGAACCTCGAATTCCACAACCACCTATATTACTTCCTTCTTTAACAGATGATATGTTTGTGGTTGAAGCTCCATCGTTTATAGTACCATATGTTTATGAAAAGCCATCCATCAAACATTTCAGAAAATTTGTTGATGATTTGGGGAAAGAAGTTGAAGAAGAATTAAAAAAAAATGCTAAAAAGGAGGAAAATGAAAAAGATAATATAATGGATAATGAAAAAAACGAGGAAATGAATAAAGACAAAGATAATGAAAGTACTGGTTATGGTATAGAAAATGAAAATGTGATAGAAAAACGTGATGAATCTCAGCCCACTTTACTACCAAACATAAAATCTAGTAAGAAATTTGTTGTGACTTTCACATTTTGTTTTTTTGTGGATTAATGTTTTATTTTTAATGAATTGCTGTGAACAATAAATTATTATGTTTTTATTTTAGAACGCCGACAACGAAATCAAGGCGATGATGATAAATCTTGGGATGGAGATTCATTATCAGGGTCAGATAGTGATGGAGGAAGAAAAATTGAAGTTATTAAAACCAAGGACATTACGACCGACGATATAAAGAAACTTACACAAGATGTGAATTGTAATAAAACAGTGGCTGCAAAATGTGAATCCTATTTTACTTGTTCCCTAGGACAGTTCTTCATGAATATCGGTATGAATTTAGTCCAAGAATATGTCCAAAAATGTTTATTAGATCAGCAGAAGCGTCGATTACGCAAAGAAAACAAATTAGGAAAAAGAAGCAATGCGACTAAAGATGTCATAGAATCTCTAACACAAAATTTAGAGTTAAGCCAAAAAAATAATGAAATATTCAAATTGAAATTGATTAAGTGCAAGATGTGTAATTACAAAACAGAATCCAGGATTGTTTTAAGTAATCATTTGGAGCGACCGCATTTTCTAAACAATTGTTACTTTTGTAATAAATGTGAATTTCAAAATCGCAGTCCATATGAAATACTGTGTCATATGGATATGGTGCACAATTCTCCAGCCCGTCTAGAACCGCCTCCTGCTTATAACGAATGCCCAAATTGCCCTTACGAAGACAACAGAAAAAATAAATTTGCAAAACATTTACTTGCATGCAACAGAAAATTCAAACCAGAAATCAATCTCATCCCTCCACTTGATTGGGAACCTCCTGCAAAAATACCTAAGGTATGTCATAGGTGATGCGTTTGCATTGTTTATTAAATTTAAGGTTTTGTATTCATTTGAGACTATAATCTGTGATATTTTTTAGATTGTCCAGCAACCGAAGTCCTATCTTGGCTATCAAAAGGCTGCAAATTACTCGCAACTACAGATGACTAAAACATACAACCAGAATCCATATCTTCTACAAACCAATTCCGTAAATAAGACAATACAAACAATAGTGCCATTACAAAGTGCAACTTTAATGCAAAACAATCTTATGTTACAAAATCCAGTCACAAATGTAGCTAAAAGAATGAATCAACCTATTGTAAATGTAAGTATTAATAGGCTTTTTATTTTCACACTTTCAATTTATTGTATTAACATTAAATCTTTTAAAGAATTGACTATTTGTTTATTAGTTACATGTCGGGAGATAACTTTAACCAAATTAAACATGTGGGAAGTGATAGTTTTAACTAGTTAAAAATGTAAGATGAGATAATTGTGATTCTCTGAAATCTTTTGAAACAGATTGATCTTTGTTGTGCTTATCAATGTTCTATTAACTATTGCTTTTTAAATACTCACATTCATAAAGTTATGTACATAGAAATTTTAGTGTATTAATAAAGTGCTAGTATTTTTGTTATATCATAGTGAAGGTGTGAAACAAGTTTTTAAAAAATTTTTTTGTTAAAAAAATTACATTTCTAGATAAAAATTTCATTTGCAGAATATTCAAAATAAAACTTCCATGCTGCCTAAACTACAGAGTGCTCCAAATCCACCTTCCATCTCAATAATTCCATTACCAAGACAATCGGTGCCCTCGTTGCCTGTTCAGGCACCAGCAGTGAAACCAAAAGAAACTTATGTAACTTGCGAAATATGTGATGGTTTTATTCAAAATTTGGAAATGCTCAGAAGTCATCTACAATGGATACACCAGATTAAAGTGCATCCTAAGTTAATGCAGAATAGGCCACCCTTGAACTGTCAAAAATGTCAATTTAGGTGAGTTTTATGTTTGGTAGATGCATATGTTTTCGTAATGATTCGATTTGATTGCTTAAAAGTGATTAATATTTAAAATTTATTTATATGCCAAAAGGACAAAAATGTTAAAAACATTTAAATCCTTTTATATGGATGTAGATGTAGCTGATTTTTAAAATCGCTTTAATATATATCTGCCATGCATTTCATGCGATAGTGACGGCGTGTATATTTAACTTACTGTATGCTTTCTTGATGCTATTGTTGAACTCAATAACTAAGAAAACGAGATGGCATTATATGGTATAAGTTGTTTTATAGATCTGTCTTTACACAACTATTATTTTTGCGTCGACGTTTTAGCAAGCAAATTAGCAACGTGCCTCTTGTATATATACAGGGTCGGACTGGGCTTTAAGAGCCTGGGTGGTATTATGAATTTAAGAGCTCTTCAGAAGCCTTCGACAAGAGTAAATGAGATTTAGTACGGCTTACGTGTTTAACCACATTTTTAGTGGTTATACTAGACTTTTAGTGGTTATACTATTAGACTTTTCGTTGCCATTTAAACCAACAAGAAGGTTATAACATACTTCAGTTGGTCTTTCATGATGAAGCTCCATTCCTTGCCATTGATTGTAATTGATTTTACTTCTTTAAACGTGATCCCAGTAATCTGACGGACGATCTGCATGAAGGACGTCCTTCTACAGCAGTGACCGAAAACACCATCAGTGCTATGTAGCTCATGATAGAGACTAACAAAAAAGTGACCTATCAGCAGATTGGGACACGTATAGGCATAAGTATGAGTCATGAACATTTGGCGGTTTTGTACTTGGTGAATACTTCAGAATTTGACCGAAGCTCAAAAACTCTGTTGCGTTAATTGATGCTGCTAAATGATGCAAAGATTTGCCAGTGGCGACTCAAAGGCTGTATACAAAATAGCTACAGGTGACGAAATCTGGATTTACTGTTACGATCCCGAAACCAAAAGACAATCTGCTCAGTAGGTATTTCCTTTAAAAGCAGTTGCCTACTAAAGCAAAATGAGGTATAAACGTCGGAAAAAAGATGTGGAATCTTTTTTTGGAATTACAGGTCATTATGCAACAATTGTTTCAGAAGATAAAAAGGAAAACAGTCGCTACAGACTGGTACACTAACAATTATTTGCCTCTTTTTTCGGAAAGAGTTCGGAAAAACGACCTCGCAGGCCTTGTGATGACAAACGATTTTCCTTTGTCATGACAAGGCCTCACCACATATCACCAACCAAACAACTAACAATTGGGCGATGTTAGGTATAGAATTACTGACTGGCTCGTCTTACAGCCCCGACATTGCACCGTGTGATTGTTGTTTATTTCCTAAAATAAAAGAAAAGCTTCGAGGAAAGTAGTTTACGGACGCCGAGGAAGCTGTGGATGATTATGAAGAGGCCGTCGAAGCGACGCCTAAATGCAAGCGGGCAAAGAGTTTCTCTCGGTAGTTTCATCTAATGCGGCGATGTATTGATCTCAACGGACAAACAATAATAATAAAATAACTTGCTAGTTTTCTCCGTTTATATATATATATATATATATATATACTAGCTTGTACCCGCAACTACATCGGCATAAACGGGTAGTTTATGTGACGGTTGATGAAAAATTTTTTTGAATAGAATTTGCGTTAAATTCGTGCTTGTGAGTGTCTACGTCCCGAAAAGAGTAACTACCAAAGTTCAAGTCAATGGGACCTATAGTTCCGGAGTTCTCGTGATAAGTCTGTCACTGAATCAATGGTATTTCAATGTAAATGTGTACTTTGTAAAATTTGCTTTATCAAGTTTATGTAAATGGTGTTTTTTTTTCTGAAACACTAACCAAACGTTGCTTCCATGTAGTATTCTGAAATAATTACATTGTTGCTTTGTTATTGGTTCTCAACAATAAATGACACTATGTGATATAAACTACAAATGCCTTTAATGCGTAGGTACATTTTTAATAACTTAGTATCTTAATGTTTATTATTGGAAATTAATATAAATAGCTTTTCCCGTGGGTAGCGGGTAGAACCGCGAAAGAGGCCGAGTGTAGCTTGGTTGCCGAGAAGCTGTTATTTTATTAAATAAAATACCCGCTGAATATTTTCTACATGTTGTTTGATATAACTGCATTGAATAAATAGTATACTTAATTTTTTTTGTTCAGCAATAACATTCACAATGAAACATTGTTTGCCGTAATAGGTTCTTCACTGATCAGGGCTTGGAAAGGCATTTATTGGGCTCCCATGGTCTTGTTACAACAAGCATGCAAGAAGCTTCTGACGCAGGAAAAGATTCTGGCAGGTGTCCCATATGTGGTCGGGTAAGTTATATTAGTAGTAATAGTTCTCTTCCTAAATTATTGAATCAGCAAATCTGACTTCAAAATCAAAAACTTGATTTTTTCCATTGTTTAATGAAAAACCTTTTTCAATACTAGCTTCTCTTTAAAAATTCGGTTTAGTACAACTGAAATGGAAACAGAAATAACAATTTTATACAAGGGTTGTGCGGATTAATGTTATATATATGAGTAGAATAAAATAGACCGATTAAAATCCTGCATTACTTATAATCTGTGCATTTCTAGTAATGCGTCATATTGCTAGGTATTTTTAACATAGATTCTCGTTGTGATTTTATCTCGTTATTTAATAAAATATTTCTTTTTATGTAATCCTTTTGTTTTATTGTCTTCAGAAAGTTTATCTTTACGTTTGTTCTTGGCTTTCCTACTCTTCTTTTTCTTTGTGTAGATGTTTCTTTTCTCATATTGTTCCTACGAGTATCGGATAATTATACAGTCGTCATTGTCGTCACTCCCAAAGTGAACAGAATAGAAGGACAAGTGCTTGGGTGCGTCTTAGTGCTCTGAGGTGGTTTGTTCGCGGACAATATATTTTCGACACCCTATTGCCATTCACTACATCAGTACGACCTCATCTTCAATGGGTGCATTACAGTCCGCCGCTTATTTCAGGTTGACCTTACTCGTTTGTAACGAGAATTGCAGTCCGGTTTTGATTTTGGAATTTTTCTTCTCTTATACAAGTGGCAGACCGATGCTAACGACGCCCATTTCACCGATCTCTACAATCAAAAACGAGCCCAAACTCTATAGGATTGCAAAGTTTTATAACAGAGTTACTTTGGTTACCTACCGGATCCTGGAATCCAGATTACCTGCCAAGCAAAATGAAATGTGCTTATATACGAAGCGTCTATCTTGTTTAGTTCAGAAGTTCCTATGTTTATCTTCCGTCTCCATCTTCAGGACCTTAGAAATCATGTAGCACCAGAGTGTTTGCCGAGACAAAACAAATAGGCCCAAACTCGATAGATTTATCTTGTTTAGTTTCATATTCCTAGGGCCATTTTCTGACTTCGTAATCAGACCAGCTCCATGGTACCATATTATTGCATTGTCACTAAAAATACCCAAGTATACCAAATTCGATCCCAATCAAACATCAAGTCATGTTCTAATTTGACTTCCAAGATTTGACCCAAACTATAGCACACTAACACGGCAAGTTAAATAAAAGTTTATAATGAAAAAAATACTTTAAAGAGGAATATATTCACTACAACATAAAAGCTATGGAAAAGCTAATCAGTAATCTACCTTACTATGAAATAAAAAGATGAGCATGGCTATTTTTTTTTAATTTTTCATCTAGTCCCCTGAAAGGTAATGGTACTTATGATATTTTTCATAAAGCGACATTAACCCAACAAAAAAAATTGTTTTTTGGTGTACCGTTAAAATGCTGATTTACCGCAGACTTCATCTCATCACCGGTTGAAAATCTTCGCCCACTTAAATCTTTTTTAAAAGTCTGAACAGAAAATATTCGCGGGATGCTAAATCTGGACTCTACCATGGGTGGTCGATTTTCTTGTACCCTTTTTTGGTCATAGGCAGTTTTGTTTTTCCAAGCGGTCTTCATGGATGCATTATCATGCAAAATCAGAATGCCTTTTCTATGTTTTCCTCTTCTTTTTTCTTTTATAGATTCGCGTAGTTGATATAACAAATTAGCATAATATTGGGCTATCATTGTGATTTTTTATGCAGATAATCTATTAGTATCTCCTGGACATCCTAAAAAATGGTTGCAATCAATTTTCTTGCCGACGGACCGACTTTAAATTCACGAGGAGGATTTTCGCCCTTAAATTTCCACTGTAATGATTCCTGTTTACTTTCTGGATCTCATTGTCGAATCCAGGTCTCATTACAGGTAACTATTCTACAAATAAAATTTTCCTCTCGACCTTTACTCATTTTCAAAAACGACTAACAACTTTTTACACGTCGTTGCCTGACGAATGGAGTCAACATTTTAAGGATTCAGCGAGCATTGACCTTGGACATGCGCAAATATTCATGAATTATTTCGTTCACTCGGTCGTTACTAATGTCAACATCTCTTGCGCACGAACAATACGAATCTGTGCCTCGAAAATAATTTTCTAAGGTAAGTAAGGTAAGCTCGTGGTTTCGGCGTGGATCCGAAGAGGTCTTTTTTGTCAAGTCTTTCAGGACCTAAATAATTGTTCTGGAAACGGGTTACCGAATCGTATAAAATCGTCTGGCGCAACGGCTTATACGGTAGCCAGGGCGCGCAGCTCGTAATTATTGGCCCTTGATTCAATGAGGGCAACAGGATAGGTAAATTATCGGTAAAAGCAAAGACAACAGAGTAATGGCCTTAAAGGAACGCATAAAATTCCTATGAGAGAAGTAAACACGAGTGTGAGGAAAGAATGAAAGGTCGTTTCTAGAAATTGAACGAAAACAGCTTCGTGGAAATTTAGCGCTAAGTTAATTTTCATCATATGTCAGATAATTATTTTGATTAAACTAGTGGATTTAATGACAATATAATAACCAGGGAAAATAATCATTGGCCTAGTTGGTAAGGGGCAGCCTCGCAAAATGCGGATATCAAGCAATTAACCTTGTTAGCTGGCTAGCTTGCTGTTTGTTTCAGTTCATGTTGATATAGAAATACAATGGCTTTATAGCAGAGATGAGAGAAGAAAACCTTTCAATTTCCAGGATTTAGTATTTAATAACAATGCCTGTGATTGGGCAAAAGTGTCTGTGCACAGTTTCAAAGTTTGTTTTCACGTCTGTTTTTAGGTATTCAACTGGAGCCTTCTTAGTCACGTGGCCAAAGACCACTACGTAACCTTGAAACCGGCCCACTTATCATACAAATGCACTGTGTGCACAGCAACATTCTCCCAGTATAAACAGTTTGAAAATCACGTGTACTCTTCACACTCCACCATAGCCCGGCTGACTGTCGACAAAAACAAATCTACGCCCGCCCTTCAAAAACAGATAAATATAATTAATCAACCATCCACTTCGATGTCTAAGGGTAAATAAGTTTTATACAAATGAAGATGTATAAAAAAAAAATAAAGGAAGTAGTGAGTTTTCTTATACGTTGTTGATAGTTACCAGACAAATAATGTTGATTAAAAAACCAAGTCGTAGAGAAAATTATAAACGACAATAGCATAATTTTTCGTAAGTACATAGTTTGGTGACTCAACAAAAGACTCTTCGTTTTGGACATAATGTTACAGGCCTATGAAATTTTGTATCCAAAGAAATATTTAAATTGGAAGTAATAAATAATGTTTGGTATAGAAATGTTTCAACAAATGATTTTTAACTATACCGTTAAATTAAAGGTTATATTTGAAAAAAGTCCATTAGTTTGTTATTTTTTTATTTAAGAAAAAAATTGTTATCGGCTGTATATTTATTTTCTTTTATTTATTAGGTATATTTGCAACATGAATAGCATTTTTCTTGATGATCGAAAACCAGAGTTTTGACTATAGTTTGCTGTTTGCCATAAAAGTATATGCTTTTTGTAAAACATTATTGTTTATTGATAACTAGATAATATATTATAACAGTAAATTGTTTGATTAAGAGAAATTCGGTGTTTAACCTAGAGAATACTTTTTGAAAACATCTTCATTGTTCTATAAACAGGACAAGATTTCTCATTATGCTTGCACAAATATTTATTTTTATTTTAAAGCTTAGAAAAGCAAAACCATAAACGGCGGTATATTATTTTCTAAAAAGAATCTATTCCTGCTGAATTTTAAGGTCTGTAAAAACACTTAGTGCCAATACATTCAAAATATTTTTGATCATGTTTCCTTGCTACATCATGAATATTCTTGCTCCATAGTTTGTCCTCCAAACTAGTCGTTTGTTGATAACGATTTAGTATAAAAAATATTTGTTACTATTTCTCAATAGTGTCCTAGTGCTTGTAACAATTTTAAAAGAAATACCTACCGGGCATCCTATGATAGTCTCGTCACTATAAAAGTTCTGTTATTGTTATTCAGTGCTTACTTTCCAGTTTTTATATTTATTTTAAGATGATTACGATGTGATTTTGTTGTCTTAGTTTCATAAATGTACTTAATTTATAGAATCCTGAGGTAAAAGGCCGCCAGTGCAAAGTTAGTTTATGAGTTCTTAACTCTGTGCAGACAGCATGCATTTGGCGACCAAAAGAATGGTGTCTTGCCACAATATATCCTTACATTATCGTTTAACTTATTAGGATAAGGTGGTAATTTAATATCAGATGGTAATTTAATGTGAAACACTTGTACAATTTCTCTTTTAATTTGTTTTCGATAATAAAAATGTAGACTGATACATCTAAGGTGAGTAAAAAGTTGGATAATGTCGAACGTACATTTGTTTGACAGGCATTATTTTGAAGTGTTAGCACAGTTTTGTTTCTTTACATCTCGAAACACTTATTATAAACAATGTAAATTTGTTACATCATTAAAAACTATATGTATAATTTAGGATAAACAAAAATATTCACGTACTGAGCCCGTAATCGCTTCATTTCATGACTTATAAATTACACGAATGGACGGTGACCATAAAATCTTACAAAAAGTAATGAACAGCATTGGCGATATCTGAGTGGAGACGATTACGTCATTGTACTTCACCTTGGATTAACTTTCTAATGGATCGTTAAAAATTTCTTAAGTGTCCTAGTTTATTAAATATATAAACAAGTATATTTCGTAATTAAAATTGCCATGTCCTTCTAAATTCCAATTTCTTAAGACTGATCGTAATAGAGAAGGCTTTTCGCATTTATTTAATTAATAATCCTTTTAATCCTTACATTCTAGCTATAAAGCAATAAGAATAACTACTTATTCGTATATATAAGTCGTGTCCTTTTAGATTGTAAATGCGTGAAAGCAAAAAACTTCTCTATTTTCAACGTGTCTGTTTGTTGGTTTGTAACAATAGTTAAAATAGATACTCGTGAAGAAATTTATTATGAATTAATATATTCATTACAAAATGTCTATTCGTGTTGTTTATGAGAGATGAATAGAAGCATCTACATCTTAGTCTATTGTGTTATGTGTGTTTAATATATCTAATTATAGATGTTTATAACTGACAAACTTTTGTAGATAAAAACTTTATATGAATATGTTAGTACTGTCCAAGAAATAGGCCTTTCTTCACCATTCATTGTTCGTTCACAAATTAAACATTCCCACATTAAGTATGCATAATACAACTATTTCATTTGTAGAAAAAGGACGTGGCGTTTATTTAACCTATCTCGAAATATATTCAAGTAAAGACAGGCCTAATTCTTTAATTGTGTTATATTTTTAAGTACTCGATAAAGAATTACTAAGAAGAATTTGATCTCAGATCATTTAATTTTACTAACAAAATTGATGAGTTTCGCAATCATAACTAAATTGTACTGGAATTTTTTATAATAAATACTTGGGGCAGTAGTTCCAGATATGTGTTTTTTTGTCTGCTAAGGACGAAAACTATTTACTTTGTAGTGTTCCTACACTTATAACCTATTTCCTGACTAATAGCGTTGGACATTGTCAACGATCTAATACTGATTATTTCTATCGTTCGATCATTTATTTAATTTTAGTTTACAATACTACATTGTAAATTATAATTACTTAGAGAATTGGATATTTTTCAAGAAAAATTATTCTAGTTGTAAGATCTGTTAACAGTAAAACCGATGTAACAAGTAAATCCATTAAACTGGCAAATGACGTCGCGTATTCTGTAAAATTACCTCAATTATAATTTTTTTGATAGAAAAACAACATGATAAAATGACCGTATATATTTAAATGTTATCTAAGCTTCTACATTATTGTTAGTGACAGATTTTTTTTGGGGAAACTAATTTACGGGTAGTTATAGTACTAGCATATTTATATATTTACTGAACCGCTATTTAATACGTGCCAATCATTTACTTATTTTGTTGAGTAGTGTATTTCGTTCTTTAATTCAAAAAAAATGTTTTTTTAGCATATTTTGAGTATATGAAATTTCAGAAAACTCGTATGTTAGCGTTTCTTTACATTGCAGTTTCGTTCCTTATATTATACCTGTACACTGCGTAGGAACTCGCCAAATCGCATTTTATTTATGGGAAATGCAGAGGCAATAGTGTAGCTGGAGCTAATTTGTATCGAATGTAATAAAACACCTTTTTCCATAATGATAGCTTATTTATTCACCTCTATACTCGTCGTCCGCCTGACATCTGCCATCGAATCCCATCAGCCGTGTCATTTATTAAAGTTTATTGCCATACTAAAAACTTAGATTTTAACAGCATTTTAGTTAGAGTGCGAGTTAATTTCGAATATTGACTTGAAATTAACTCGAACCTTATACGCAGAAAATACACCTTATGCGTCGAGACACCTGGATCTTCTATACAGAAATGTTCACCAGATGTTCGGAAGGCATAATGCCTCACAAAGTTAGCCCACGAATCAATTAAACTGAAGATGTTTTACAAGATATTGAAAATGCTTCAATTACGTCAGCACAACAAATTGAACGCAATACAGGAGTACAAAAATCTACTGAAAACAGAATCACATGGTGGTATCGGTACCATTGAGATTATGTGTGATGTGTGACGTTGCTTTCTTGCGATTTCGCAAAATAAAACCCGTATCTGATTGTATTAAATTTGCTACAAAAACATGGACAATATCCAGAAACCTTAGACACAATTTTCTGGACACATTTGAAATTGGGGTTTGGCTGTGTTGTGCATGGTCGTGTATTTTACGTGAATGCGTGTACGTAACCGATAATATTTTCTTTGAGCAAATTATATGTACCTATAATTATTTTTGAGTACTAAGAAGTCCTTCGCATTTCATATAGTTAGAAACGTAGTAGCGAAACGTGCACTAACTGTTGCTAAATATGTTTTTTAATAGTCGATGTTCCCACACAGTCGATGTCTATACAATCCAGAGTTGATATAGAAACGTTTACATTATCCACTTGCGTATCCTCCGTAACCCCAGCCGCAGGTGTAGTGGCGCCGCCATTGTTCGGCTCGGACGCCTTCATTCTTTCACGTCCCCGTCAGTCATGTAGTGTTTTATGAGTATCCCTGGATTGCTCTTGAAAAGCAGTATACTATCTCTATATTTTGATTTGATTTTTTGACAACTATAGATCGATATTGCATTTTTTATTTATTTTTTTTTTAAATTGAATTCCATACATATTTTCTATAACTTTTTCATTAATATTTTATATGCGCAATCGATAGATTTTATAAGATCTGATGATTGGAACTCAAACGAAAATCGTAGCTTCTCCGAGTCAAAATTTATATTAAAAAAGAAGTTTTGTGACGCAGTAAAACGACTTCAAAATATCGCCTCTTCGCCCTCCGCTGCACTCGATTGTTCACAGTCCTTACTAAACGTAACGAATTTATTTAATTCTTTAGTTATCCAGTGCTGTAATTAAATTTCGAATGTAGATGATAGATATGTAGCTGCAGCATCAAACTGTATCCCCCGATTTTGTTATCAACAGTTTTCTAAATCGCCTCCCACTATGGAAGCAAAAAAGACTCGCACATAAAAAATATGTTTTCATGAACATGCACAATTTTCATAGTTATCCACTTGATAATATCCATTTGATACGAGAAAATAGGTTACAGTATTTTTTTCAAAGTAAATTTCTGAACCTGAATATTGAATAGCCTAGAAAACGATCCTTTTGTATTGCTCGAGAATTTAAACGAAGAAAAATTTGAAATTATTTTTAAAGGAACTGTCAATTCTTTAAGTACATTTATATTTAGCCACACGCAGGACAATGTGGTTTCAAAAAGATAGCTGTTTAGCGCCCTACGCAGTAGCACTAAAAACTCATTTAAATGTTTATCGATAGCGATAATTCGGTCGTCTGGTCTCATTTTGTAGCCACCTCGGTCTCCAATTCATCCAAATCCATTGGTTTTTGAAGTGAAAACTTCTTTAGGGGCGTTGTGCACTTTTTGTGATGGGTAAAAAATGTCAAACTCGCGTCAGGGCGCGTGACCTGATCGAAAATTCGTAAGACAGAGGGAGAATAGACCGCCGGCGCGGCGTAGGTAGGAGAGGTAATATCCCCCTCTCTTTCTACCGCGCGGCGAAAATGTATACCTGCTCCTGCTGTTTCGTTTTAGCGGCGCAGAGCGCTTGCGCAAGTGTGCGTGTGTGTTTGTAGATTGGCGATGATGATGATGGTGAAAGAGTCGTTGAAATTATGGATGAAAGTTGATTTTTCTGAGAGGCAAACTTGTTTATGTAAGATAATTTTAATAGTTCTGAAATGTTAAATTTTTATTTGTAATATAAATTGTCATGTCTGTGTACGATAGCGTAATAAATGAATATTGTATTTTCCCTCATAACTGATAGTACTTTTATACTGCACTCCCGGAGTGCAATTTTTAAATATTTTTGCTGGGGTTACATTTAAGAAAGGGTATACGAGAGACAAATACACAACTTAAGTCAATTGAGACACCGAATTAATGAATGCGCACAACAAACAAATGTCGCTGGCAGTACAAGATATAAAATATCTTTTATAAGAAGATGCCGTGCTTTGATTCGACTTGGGGGCAGACGTTTTGAACATATATTTTGATTTTATTTGTTTTATTTAATTTCAAATAAATTCCCATAATTAACAAGTGTTTATAATTCGAAATCCTAATCGTTTAAATGATTTCACGATATATTTTTTCAGTAAAATATCGATATTTTTCTTTCTAAAGTAAAACATAGCAAATGTGCCATTATCAAAACTGCACTAAACGTCCAATCTTTTGAAACAACTTGCCAGGTTGATTTGGTACATTTTTTTAGTGTAAGATGAGGAAGTTGACTTAAAAAAAAGTGTTTTTTTTTAATACGGTAGGGTTAATATTTTTTTTATTTTAGTTTATTAACACATTTAGATTATGATCAATAGCTGGCTTATTCGGGTCTGTATAACATAAATCAGAATTTTAAAGTATCCATTTTTATACTTATAGAAAGATATAAGACTTATAGAAATTAAAAAATAATTACATACATTGTTTTTTTAAAAATCAGCCCTGAAAGCGGTAAAATGGGTGGAAAATCAAAATGTGTATTTTAATGTTAAAATTATGCATGTAAAAATTTGTGTTTTAATTGATCAGTACTAATAAAAAACAATGACATGCATCGTTATTTTAAAATAATCCCGCTAGGGTTAAAATTAAGGTTGAAATATTTATATAGAAAAATTAAATCGTTAAAGCTATTGATGCCACTATTTGTTTTAGCTACTTATTATACGAATGAAAAATAATGGCGCATCAGTTGTGGAAAAGTAGGTCGAAAGGTGTGGAAATATGAAATAAAGTATAGAATGCTGTATGAAAAATGAAAACCGCAGAATCCTATGTAAAAATTTAAAAACTGTAACTACTGACGCTGTTGATGTCAACATTTTTCTTTACTCATTTATACCACTATATAAATATGTGGGCTCTTTCTGTACATATAATTTTTGTCAAATTTAGTGATATACATTTGTTTTATGCCTCATTCACCCCAGTACTATAATTTTCGGAATTGCTGTCAAATTATCTGTCTGTACGATCAGGTTGAATGGATTATGATAAATGGTACTTCTTCGATAGACTATCTTTTATAAGTAAGTGTATTCTTTGTGTGCCTAAAATATTCAACCGATCACTATAAAAATGGTATATAAAACTGGTACGGACGAACCCGAAGGTTTTTTTAAAAAAAAAACTAATATAATGAACTAGTTCTAAAAATTTCTTCGCCTATAAGAAGGTCTTTGAGTAAAACGGACTATTAACATTTCCCCTTGGCTTCATCTTCATATTTGTTTTACTACAGATTCTACAAATTCTTTCACTTATACAAAGCAACACTATCCCGGGTAATATAGCCTACATTTTATAATTGAGAACGGGACCAAAATTAAAATCAAGAGCATAACCGGAATTGGAATGAGTAGTACCTAATTCAAATTATAAAGCGGGACCAGGATAAAGCATGGAATCGGAGACGACTTACATCAAGACCGAGATCTGAAGGCTTGAAGATTAATGTGTAAATCGACACTTATGTAATTTATTGACCTAATTTTGAGTTATAAACTTAATATATCAAACCAGAATTGCGTTAGGGATTTACGATAGAAGTATAAAAAACGAAAGAAAGGAGTTAATAATACAAGACATTACAGGAAGTTATAGATTTGTTTCACTCTCACCAATGTGCCTCCATAAAAAGGAAAAAAATGCTATTATAAAAATAAATATTTGCTTTGACAGATAATATATGGACAATCTGTCAAATCTCACGGTAAACATCCATGAACTGTGTATTTAATTTTAGTGAGATCCACCGTAAATGTTAATTTCTAAATTTACTAGTAATGTCGACGTCACTAAGGTGTCATTATATTGTTCTAATTATTTAGAATGACATGTATTTGGATTTTTTAAATCTTCATCAAATTAATTGTATATATTTAAAGAGAGAAGATATTTCATATCCGGCTTGCACTTCGTAGATACATCTCTTATCGAGAAAAAATTAACAGATTACCGGAAAAATATTAAAATTGCAATTTTTAAAGTTTTTTTTTTGTACAAAAGCATTATTTAATAATATATTCGTTTCGAAAGTTGTTAACTATCAACCATAAATTAATGTACCATAAGAGATAACAACAAAATAATAATAAAAAAACCTTATCACCCCAGATTAGTTTATAAGTTAAAAATGTAAAGGTACTTATAATCACAGTTTTTTAGGTATCCTTTTTTTTATATTGTTGAGCGTTTTGAGTCTTGTAGTTATAATTCTTGAACGTTCCTTTTCGAAATTCAAAGCGTCAGTACGCTTCAATCAAAATAAAGTCTATATTCACAGACGAGCATGTCCGGCGGGCAGAAAGGGGTGCAGTCGTAAAAAGAAAAGGAATGAATGCACTGCTATTTTCTATTTCGCTCGTATGACTCTATCCTTCTCTGTCCACTGGATATGTTAACCCGTGAGTATATATTATGTCATTGGCCTCATCTTTATTTTTAAATTACGTTTTTCTTCAATTCAATAGCTTTATACAAAAAAAAAAAAAATAAATAAAATACGCAAAAATTATACTTAAAACAGTATGGTTCATTCATGGCGTTTTTAAATTAGTCATGTACAAGGTGCAGGTTGGAGTTCCATAAATTCGTGAAAGGTCTCCTTTATATATGAAAGAACAATGTCACCAAACTCTATAATTTAAAAGGATCTTTTGCTTTATGAAATATTTTATTGTACTATCCTACCCTTGAATTCTCAATGCAGTTAACGATTAGTTTTTCATAAATTTACAATTAGCTCGCTATAAATGTAATATGTTCTGTATCTTTACCATTCTCTAAAGGTCTGCATTAAAATAAAGTCCATTTTTCGATATTCAGTTGCTAATAATCCAAATGGGCAATCCATTACGGGTATATGAATATGAGCCACATCGGATGTGAGTGCATCGTTGCAGTAGGCTACAGCCGGCAATCCCGAACCAAGCGTGAAGAGCGGCTTGAACATTCTGCCATTTCGATATTAATGTAGGAGATTTCGTACCTAAATACGCTTTTACTGGGATACGGGAATTCGACATGTGTTTTAGTGGGGATATATCCTACAGCAGGGTTGGTTAATACTTTGAATTACTGTGATTACTACTTGTCTCAAAACATTTAATTTAATCTACTGCGAAGTAACGTTCAAAAAGTGGAATAAAACAGTTTTCGTAATCAGTTTATTAATTAACTAACTTTCTTCCCTCGGCTTCGCTCACGTGAAATTTGTTCATTCATATTTTATATTGAATGATCTTGCTGTCAATGCTAGTCTCAGTACCGCTTTCTATTTTGATCCTGATACTGTTCCTGATTTCGATCTCATCACGTTTTTGATTCTAAATCTGGTCCCACACTCGGATTCCGGTCTCGTCCTCAATTTCTCCTTGAGCGCGTCGTGATCAGAAGATAGATAAGATTTTTAGTTTTTTGGTTTTGAACAAGGCTGGTCTTATTGTAACGTTTATAGGCATACGACACTACCAGTTATTTGTACCTTTTCGAACTAGATCTTCATAAAGGATAATTTTTTCTCTTTTTAAATGAAATAAAATCTATATTCTTTTCCAAGCCAAGTTCTATCTAACCGTGAACACCGTGTCAAAATCCACTTAGTGATCTCAGGAATATGTGCGAACAGACATAAAAATAGTCTTATGTAACCTTTCTCTTATCGTTCCCTCTCTATTTTTGATACACACCTTCAGTGTACAGACATACCGGTTTCTGCTGTTTTATTATTTATATGTACAATAATACAGCCGAACTCGGTATATCTGCAGACTACATACTGGTATTTACAGACTAAAATTAGATAACGTCTTTTATTTATTTATTTCCTCTTGTACTTAGAGTACATTTTTGGTACTGCAAGATCTCTTCAAATTTTCGTATTACAGTCCTATTACGGTTAAGTTTTTGAGACTATCACTTTTATTTCTTAATTTAGTTTGCAATCGACTAAGTTCATTTAATGGCAATATAAAAATTTTGTATAGTTTTTCTCGTTGGTTAAGTCATTAGTTTATGTTAAGCCCAATTTTTTAAAAGACATCTCTATTTCTTTTATCCCTATTGGCTTTTTATGTCACAATACAAGTATTTACTTGTATTCTGTTTTACCATTTTTTGAAGCAATAAAAGCAATGGTCCATTGACACATCTACTGTCAAGAGATCTACATCATTTGACGTTCGGTCATCTAATATTGCTGTGCTAATTTCATTCTACTTCTCAATTTGTTAAATATAATATACGATAGAATAGAATGCACAAATTCTTGTGAAGGGAGTATACAGACCTCATCCTCATCCCTCTTATGAATCATATGAGTCTATAATGGATCAGGCCTTGTGCTTAGTGACAAAAGTAAAAACATAGGAATATGTGGACACTTTAATATAAATTTATTAGATCCCGCTAATCACCACAGCAGGATTTTGGAATTCTTTGGATGTTACAATCCGTCAAAAATTTTTTCACTTCCAATGAAAATCACTTCTACCTATAAAACACAAATGTTAAACCACATGAGAAATTTATTTTTCACTATTAAAAATCAGACCACAGTGGTCAGATTGATTCTTTTAGAATATCGCTTAATAAAGTACTAAAATTTGACATTATTTATATACCGACGAATGAAAAAAGCCTCACGAAATTGAAAAAAAAATAAAAGGATCCCGGTAGTTCATTGCTGTGACAGTTCCAACGAGTTATATAATTTAATGTTTTACGTGATAAAAGACAAAATTTATATTTATTTATATATTAAATATGTATTTTATTTATATATTTAAAGTTAAAATAAGCGAATCATTATTTAGTGATTGGGCAACAGTGGGAATTCATAAAATGGAAGGAGACTATTAATTTTATAACAAAAGGGCTAATAATAATAAAGTTTTGTTGTCTATGGAATAACTCGAAAAATTTTAAACATATTTGCATCGCATTTAAACCCAAGCATGTCGATCATAAAATAAAAAATAACAAGAATGTTATGAAAATAACTTGAGTATAACATAATTGAATAACATAAATAATGAGACCGGAAGAATTGGCGGCCGAGTTATTGACTTTCAATTTAAGTTAGATCACATTGAATAAAGACATAGAGATTGCTAAGAAAAAGTAAGCCTTCGAAAAGTTCTTTACAGATATTCCTGTTTCGACTACCTTATATGGGTTTCTCTGGAACAATTTTATCGGAATAGAATCGAAAGCAGAACCTAAATTTAGATCGAAATCAGGATCATGGTTGACAGTGTGATCAGTTGATATAAAACATTAAAGAATCCATTCTATTTCTAAGCGGGAGGAGCCACGACCGAAAATTATTGCTCTATATATTTCAAGAATATATTTCATCTCATCATAATAATTACTTCTTCGACTACAACTGAATCGATATTTGTTAAGTGGCCAATTGTAAAGGTCAAACTGTGAACATTAATACTTTCACTAAAAGGACATAATGAAACTTCTAGTTTCCTTCAGAGGGTAGAATTCGCAAATTTTCTTTTGAACTCCATGTGTGAATACGTAAATGACACTTTTAGAACTGGCCACTTAGATACTATAAAATAATAAAACATTTTTTTTTTTATGGAACTCTTTGCCACCCTTACTATGTATATTGTATTCATCTGTCATTTGTTTTCACAAATTGGCGGCAATAAGAAAATGTTTTGTCGAACGTCAACATGAATTTAACGCAAGAAAATTTTTGAGCAATGATTTTCTATACATTTTGTTGCCATTTAAAGAAACAATAAAGTTATAACAGACTTCGGTTGGCCTTTCACGATGAAGCTCCATACCTTACCACTGGTTATAGCTGGTTTTTAATGAATTCAACATGGTCACAATAATCTGACTACCGATCTACATGTGGCACATCCGTCTACGGCAACGTACATCTTCCAAATTCTGGAACGACATTTGTTACCTACGAATGTAGCTGGTTTAGCTGTGGCACATCTTTGAAAATATTTCGCCGTTACTGCCAAGTCAAGATATTCATACAATCAAAAGAAGAAATGTTACCTTGACTTGAAGATGATGGCCTTTTTTTGTGACGTGACTTTGTGAAGAAACCGAATGAACTGAATATGAAATTTCAAGGAATGGACGAAACTGTAATACGGTAATACCAGTCACAGTTTCGTCCAACGAAAAATGAATTAGTACCCTTGAAAGTCAATTTCAGTCACATTTATCCCAATTAGAGTTTCGTGAATTAAGAAATTATTGAAACATAGATGAATGTAGGCACAACTCAAATCGGAAATTCTAAACTTTCGCTCGACCCTGGAAATACGTAGGTCAATCTGAAAGTTCTTAGAAAATCAAAAACAGAGCAAACTAGTAAGTTATTTTTTAGTTATGTTTATTATTATTGTTTTTCAAAATAGTATCAGTTGCGATCAATACATCGCTGCATTCTATGGAATCACTAAGAGCAAAACTTTTCCACTCACACTTAGGGGTCGCTTTGACGGCCTTTTCATATGCAGCACTGTGTCCTCGGCGTCCGTCAACCACTTTCCTTTAAGTTTTTCTTATATTTTAGAAAATAAATAAAAATCGCTTGGTGCGAGGTCGGGGCTATAAGGCGGGTGAGTATTAGTCTACCTAAGATCCCCAAAATAGTTAGTGGTTTGTTTGGCGATATGTGGTGAGTGGAGTTGTAAAAACAAATCACAGAATGCAAAATACATAATAAGGTTGGCAGAGTTCCATTTTTTTTTAATTTAAATGTGTTTTTTAAGCTATTGCATAGCTTTTTATCGCGGGCTTTGTGCGCGGCGACCTAATCAAGAAATTCCGTAACGAAAATAAAACCTAACACCCCTCACTCCGCCTACCATGTAGCTCGGCCGAGCGTACGCTTAACGTGTATATACGTGTATTTTATTAAATTCAGAGATCATTAAATAACAGAATGGTTCATATTAACAAAGTAGTTTTTACTACCCGCACTTACTCTCTGACTAAATTATAGAATGAAGGTACTCAATGTAATATAATCTACTGCTGAACATAGACAAAAACGTAATCCAGCAGCGATTGAATTGACAGCGTGAATCATTACGCCCGGTGAGCTGATCGACCACCGCAGTATGAAGGATTTGGCGCCTAAATCGCCATTCTCATTACTATTGCTTGTTCTGCGACGTATGGGTGGTTGACGTTTTAATGTTAAGTTGTTTATCATCCTACTGCCATCGAGGCATATTCTTCTACAATCATTTTTATTTTAGTTATTGAATCCGAAGCCTTTCAGACTTGCTCGATCGTAACTGGAGACGACTACAATCGAAGTCTCGCCCAACATTAACGAGCCTTAACGTGCTCTCTGAGACACGAAACGGGTGGTTCAATTTAACTCTCATTAATCAATCGGTTCGTGGGCAAGTTATGCTTGCCCAATATGCCCAATATTTACCTTTCGCTTCGAAAACAACGGTTTTGACCATTTGACTATCACCCTTAATTAAGTAATTATATCTAGTACACGATTAATTAATATAGAAAATAAACGACTAATATTTAGAAATTAATGGAATATTTCATTATTTTATACACCTGTTTACATGGGCCTTCTATATGTAAAGTAACTAAAAGGTTTAAGGATTACGCACTCTAATGGTTTAAAGCACACAACCGCAGCTTCACGTTCCTCTGCACATGTAACGTAAGCTCTCAAATCAATTTCGAGCCAGATTAAGTCTAGGCTTAGATTTAAACTTTAGCTCCTTGTGAGAGTTAAGCCCACTGATCTAGTATCCTTTGAGGTCTTGTTAGTATATGTTCTAAGGCGCGTAAAGCTTTGAATATCATTTTGTCTGAACATAAATGAGATGAATATATATCTCTACAACGACATAATAGTATAAATTGGACATTGTATCAAATAAATTATTATATTTAACTAGATAATAATTAACATATTATATATTGTATTATATAATATGTTAATTATTATCTAGTGTAAAAGTAATTGCGTATATACTTTCTGTTTTATTAAACATATATAGTTTTCTAAAGTGAGTGTATTTAATGTAAGATATGGCGCACTCTACGGCCACGGAACCCGCCATCGCTTAACTACTCGAATGTTTGGGGTAAGTGTCTGTGAGACTTTATCCGTTCCCTGTTGAGATATACCCTCCCACAATATTTCCATTTCAGACTTAGGAGTAAGCTACGTCTTAATGCAGGGTAAGCCAAACCCCCTCAATGTGGGGTAGGTGCGAAACTGAAAAGGCGATACAAATGTCAATTATAAACGTATAATTAGATATCAATAAAAACATCTTCTTTGAAATCGATACTGCAACTCAAAGGTAAGACACAGCCATATAAAAATATTAAACATTTTCTTCTTTAAGAAAAGTTAATGTTTTCTTTAATTTTCTCTATGTAAATCATTATCCTATCGTCTATTTTTCTCTTTTTTTATTTTCATACATTTCTCATATCAATCTTGTAAATATTGTACTAAACATAACATAGAAATGTTTTTCTTAGGATCCCAATAAATATTACACTATACAAACTGTCACGCCGTTCACGGCCTTGGGAAATTAATTTTCAAATGATAATAAAAAAGAACATTTGTTGTGATATTTCTTTTGAACATGACATTTGCAAATGTCAATCTATCATCATCAATATTATTTCATTCCAACACCGTTCGACCAATCACAATTAGAATTGGTATGTATATGTATTTTTTGTGGAGGAGTTACATGTGTTATCTGCTTTGTTGTAATTGCCCACCAGGAGGCGCTGCAGCATACTAACTTCTATACTGTTTAACCGATCACCGTCAAAATTGGTAGGCTACTATATCTGGATACGGAGAATATATTTGGGTTATTCATAGCTATAAAAGTAAATAATTTTTCAACAATTCTTTATTAGATTTATAGTAATAAAATGTGAATAAAAGAAATTGACATGAAGAACAAGACTGCAATGTGAATCGATAACGAGATAGCGATGGAGGTCTTGATTTTCTTATGGGGCGATATAAAAAATGAAGGTATTCATTTTATGTACACGGGGGCGAACCCGCGGGTAAAAGCTAGTTTTCTATATAAAAGAGTACACTGAATAATGTACCAACACATAGCCCAAACACTACTGAGTCCAGGAGACTTAAAATTTTACATATAGATTTCTATTATAACGTAGACAATCACTATGAAGAGAATTTTGAAAATTCAACGCCTGAGGGAATAAAAAAGTGAGATCCTGTTATATGGAAAATCGAAACAGTGGAGATTATAGATGTCAAACTTAACAGTTTAGTTACTTATACAAATAAAAAATAACTACATGCATAGTTTTTAGGTTGTGTAAAAACTCGATACTGCTAAAGCTATTGATGTCAAAATTTATTATAAATGAAAAATAATGACGCATCGGTTTTGGGAAAGTGGCTCTAAATGGAAGATATAAGGGATGAAGAATAAGGGATGAAACGTTCTATAGAAAATTAAATCCACTGAAGCTATTGATGTGAAAATTAAAAAATAGAAACCGCTAAAGCTTGTATCAATTTTAAAATTTGATATTTTGTACGTATATATATTTTTGTGACAAATTTTGTAATAGATATTAGTTTTATATTTCACTGACCCAATTTCTATCATTTTTAACACTTGTCAGTCTATATTTCTGTCTGTATTTTATGACTTAAGAAAGGTATCAACGGTTTTGGCAAAATTTAGGAGACACTAAGAACATACGCTTGTGTAACTAATTATATATGATTTTGCTACGATATAAGGTTAGTCTGGACAAACGGACATACAGACCCTTTCTGTTTATTTATCCAGGCTAATCTTCGAAACAGCTGAATAGATTGTAATCGAATTTTGAATAGAAGCAGAATTAACTCCTGCAGTAAGAAATATAGTTCTTATTTATCCTACGTATACTATAAATGACACTATACAATTAATGTACGTACGAAAATGTAAAATTTTGTTATATATATTCATTGACGCACCTAACCTTTATTTATTGTTTAAATTTTCATTCTAACTTTCTGCATGTTCTCTTATAATTAAACAATGGCTAAAGCAATCTTAATGAAATTTAGAATACAAATTATCTGTTATCTTGTTTTTCCATGTTAATCTTCGAAAAGACCGAATGGATTGTGATCAAATTTTATTTTTCCTTCGACAGACTACTTTCTATGATTAAGTATTAGCTCAAGTCGCATCCATAGGACAAGTGTACATTACTTTTTGTTGCAGTAAATAATAATATTAGAAAATTAAGTATTTTGAAAAAAACAAAAAAGGAAATCCACACTAACTCAATAATCAAGAAGCTTAGTCTACGTGGGACGAAGCTGCAGATGGAAAGCTTAGTGTGTATATATATATAATATAAAATTGATATTATAAACAAATTTTATAAACAAAATTAAATCCTACATTATGTAATGTTATTACTAGGATTAGAAAAATATATGATTTATTGACTAACAAATAGTCAATAAATCAATAATGGTTTCTGAAAGCAAGTCACCTTCATTACCGAAAATTATGTTTAAATCTAGATAGGATCTCATGTGTTTGACCCATATATTAATTTCACAAATTGAATTTTCACTTAACACTTTATTTACAATGGGTGTCGAAAGCTTTTACGCATCATAATGGACAAATAATATTATCCAACAGGGTCCGAATATCGGCACAGAGATAACGCTGGATCGTTTTTTTTTCACAAAAAAACTCAGGCTTCGTATTCTACCATTTAAAGAGCTTATATTTCCTTCATTGACTGACTCACCTGGCCACCGAGCGTATCATATTTGCAAGTCAACAAGGCAACGGCATCGCACTGAACTTCTTGCATCTGAAATTTAATTATTCAGTTCCTGGCCTCTGCCTTCAGTTGGAAAACGTGTATTTCTTGTTTCCCTTTGAAAACTTTAATTCGAAGTTCGCCGCGAACAGTTGACCTCGGCCGCCGCGCGTGCAGGAAAACTGTATTTCCGTATAAGCTCATTTTCTTTGTGGCCTCGCAGATATTCTTTTTAAATTAGTTTTTTTTCTGCTCCGAGGAAAACAGAAAGGTTTCGTTGAATAACTTGTTACAGAAATACGTTTCAGTCGGTTTACCTGCTACTTGATAAAAGTTTTTAAACATAGGAATAGCTATCTTCAAGCTACTGACGTTAATATTATTATAATTTGATACGTAGAAAATTTATTATAACTGCCTAAAAAAATCGAAAAAGGTGCCAAAACCAAAGATACATTTAAAAAAAAATATCTTAATATGGCTTTTTTAAGATTACTTTTACATAAATATTTCCATAAAATCCTACCGGTTTGTGCGTCTTTCCATGGCAGTTGGTATTCATCACGAAACGTTTCAATTAAAAATGTAATTTCCATAAAGCTTGTGAAATTATGAATTCTATTTATAAAGAGTTTTTGAAGTTGTACTAAATTTAAAGCGTCGGGAATAAATGATGTCAGCATGTAACATATGCGGGCAATTTCTGTACTACGTTCATTCAAAATCACAGACCGCCACAGGACATCAATGC
The DNA here is from genome assembly GCA_005406025.1 of Eumeta japonica. NCBI lineage: Eukaryota > Metazoa > Arthropoda > Insecta > Lepidoptera > Psychidae > Eumeta > Eumeta japonica. The sequence continues at coordinate 89,140 of BGZK01000292.1, forward strand.
TCGCTGTAGACGTCTACAGCAGGGAGCAGATTTCTATGCGAAAGCATTCGTGAGAATGTGCGTACGTAAAAATAATAACGAGCGAATTCGTGGGTCAGTGGTGGATTGCATGTTACTGCATGTCGTAGGCATGCGTCTATGTGAAATTGTCTCTTTAGTTATCATTTTATATTTCATAATTATATTGACACGTATTTTCTTCTGAAACCTATGAAAAAATATAATATGTTTGTCTATTTTATAGGACGATATGCAGAATTGATTGATTGTTAGCGTTTAAATTATTTTTTAAAATTATCTTTGTAATTAAAAGTTATTTTTAAACGACAAAGGAGCATAACTTTTAATGTACATCAGAAGTTATACTCCTTTGCACATTATGTAAATGATGATGAACACCGCATCGCTTGTTACCGTAATAAAAGATAATATTCCTATTAAATCTCTGTTATTTATTTGAAAAAGGTAGTCTGGTTCATATAATACAACATAAAAAATGTATAAAAAATAAATATATGTCATCCATGCCATTTGAAAGCGCGCGTACTTTGGCAACAAGTGTAATTAATAATCTTTGACGTCAAATCACAGTAAATATGCAACGTACGATTCATGTTATCAAATCTAAAAACTAACTGGCACTAAATAAACACGTCATTCACGTTGCCTGGTGAGATTATTCGTAACCCAAATGCGCGTGCGCTTCCACGTTGCATTGTTTTCGGGATATCAGTCATAGTAGATATAAAAAATGATATTAAAAAATACTCTCCTAGATAGTTCGTTATTGAGACGAAAATATTTGCTTTTTTACAATACTCTGTGACAAGCCAATGACTTCTTATTATTTGGAAGCATTTTATACAACTGCCGGATAACATTGCGATCTACGAACAATTCTTACCTACCTCTTGTTTAACTCCTTCAATTATCCAGTATACATTTAGTATCGATGTAATACGCTTAAACGTCCTGCAATGAATCGTATTAAGCTGATGAAAGTTCACAGTTATGGAGATATTGTCTTTGTAGCTTAGGTTATGGATTTCATAAAAATGGGATGTTTTAAAAAAATAATGAACGTTATATTTGGCGTTGTTGTTCGTCTTAGCAATTAAGTTGCTTATAAGACAAAATAATTTAAGATTCGCATCAATTGCCGAACGCCTATTTTGTGTGCGGACACTATCGTCTTTCATTACTACTTTACACACACGCACGCACGCCCGCACGCACACATACATATATATGTAAAGAAAATATTTTTTCTTTAAGATTGCAGCTTTTCAAGCGCCATGTAGTTGGCCGCAACGTACATAGCACAAACTACGTTGTATCCATGATTCAGTCAAACTTTAATCTATGACGGTATCATTTGTCGTAAAAAAATAATTTATTTAAAATAGTTACAATATAATGAATTAATTATGATTTAGGTATCGACATTGTGATTAATAATATTAAATGTTGTTTCTTTATTTACAAAAACTAAAGTTAGGACGCGCGTTTAACAACAAGTCGAAAAGCCCCAGAAGTTTTTGTGGTTATTCATGTTTATGGGCGGGCCGTCTAGGGCGTTCATTTTATGCAAACTCGTCAGTTTAGGTGCTTAAAGTTTTACCCTTAATGTTGCGAATTTAGATTCAATAGACATTTCTAGGTCGCCAGTTGCGAACTTTTGTAACATACACATTCGCTCTATGATTTTACATTGATTTATCCTTTTCATATGACTAAACTGTGTTATTATACGATTTTATCTCCAATCATTATGTATTCTAACATACTACATTACTTTTGCTATGCATATAACCGAGAAACGTATCATTCTTTCTTTATTTACCACATTTATTTTTTCAGTCATATTCATAAACGTGTATTTCATATAAACTCCCACTGGTTCCACTTTTCCTTTAATCATTATATTACTGTCTGTAATCCTTTTGTTTTTTCCAAAACCATTATCTCAATCTAGGTTTTGTTACCTTTTTTTGACATAATCTTTCACTTTGGTTAAGATTTCCTGCAAATGTCAGATCTAAGGCGCATAGACTGCGTCGTCGACGTCATTTTTGCGAGTAATTCTCCCATTGTTGGCCCCACTTATACTCTTTACAATTCCTTAAACGTACTAAATTTTACGTACATGAATAAGCAACGTGTACTATACTTGCTGTAACTTAGAGCCTGAAGCCTAGACACAGAGATTAGTGCTGTTATCACTTTGCTGCCTACGCCGTATCTAAACATAATCTGCCATAGACAATGATTGCTCCCCGTGCTATCTTAACTTTTGTTATTGTGAGAACTCAAGGAAACACTCTTGGTCCATGGCCAAAATGTACGCACGATATTAATAGATATAAATCATTAGTATACGTATCTACTTAGTTCTATTTGTTAATTTAAATTAATAATTTTATTAGGGTACATCCTACACGGTCTAAAGTTTAATATAAACTTTGGCTATTGAGCTACTTGATCTAATATGTCCTCTTTTTCTAATTTTCTAATCTTCATGTTTACTTTTGCTCTTGTTATGATGACGATCTTATATACGTAAATTTATCATTATATATATCATAATCAAAGGATAACTAAATATTTTAACTGACCAATTCTCATTTTTCGTCTTTTCAAATCCAGATTTTATTCTTTGAATGCTTTCTTTTCACGACTACGTAGCTTTTCATCCTATTGAAAAACCCACGCAACTTTCAACCTCCTTGACCGTACTATTTACCTATTCGCCGCTGAAAAATTAAGCGCGAAAATCTGAAAACTGAATGGACCGCTGAAAAAACGAATTTTCTTTTAATAAAGTAAATTACATTTTTTTATGCGTCTGACCCCCGCCTTTTGTTTTTATTCAAAAAATTCCTCAGTTCGCGTTCAATACGGCGCTAACTCGATTCCACCCTATACTCGCCCGCATTTTCACGCTTCATTGGATATAAAAAGAAAATAGCGCTTTAAAAGGGATCGACGAGCCCTTTCAACGTTTTTGTTCAATTTCTAGGCGGCGGGTGCCCGTGCCCGTGCATGTATTGCGAGCCCGCGCAGCGAATAAGCTCCTAATCCTGTATACACGCCTCCGAATTAGTATACACCTAGCATTATTGCGGGATCTGCTCGCATCGATCCGCGTCCCGAGCGGTGGAGTCGCTTTATTCTACTAGCTCTAAATATATACGGTTGCACAATAAAACCTTAACATATCGCGGGTGTGCATTACAGAGTATATGCAGAATGAAGTATTCTCCGTATGGATACGAGGTGCAGGTGCCTAATCGACGATATTTAATTTTCGTCACTCTAACCGTAGACACATTAAACGATTCTCAATTGCTCAGAGGATTGGACGACATACGTGCATCCGTCCTATCATCCATCTGAATTCAAAAAATATCCGATTTACCGATCCAGTGCAAAAACATGAACGACTACTCAAATTCTAAACAGGATAACATCGTCGGTCTTTCGCAATTTCCTTATGTCCTGTACATTTGATGGCGGTGACTGAGCTTTTTGTAACCGCCTAGTCACGCTCGTTCGTCGATCACCGAGCTAACCATCAGGAACCGGTGGGTTTATCGGAAAGCTTTCTTTTGGATCAAATCATGATGGCGTATAACTCGCAGTAAATATAGAAGTTTGTACATTAATATAGCTCAGGACCGTAACGTAATCGATATTGCTGTGGACTAACAGATATGTCGATGACGTGAATACCATGCTATAAATTGATAAATTTTAAGGTCACCTGTAACTATATCACCTTACGAATCTGTGAAAATAATTACATTATGTTTTTAATTGTTTTGACAATAATATTTTTAATATACGTTTTTGACTTATTATACGTTCGTAGTTATACGTATACGTTAATATACGTTCTGTGGAAATTATAAATAGGAAACCTAAAAAGAATTCACAGACTAAATTAGTAAATTTTGCTTACCGATAGGCCACGTTTGAATGCTATGACCAATAAGATCTACTTGCAATTTTATTCTTAGTTCTATTTGATTTTATAATTTGCAGGGGTCATATTAATATCGTGTTTATACTCTTGTTTTTCTAATAGTATATTAAATTTTTTGATAACATTATCCAAAGGGAAACGAGTATGTAAGCGACCAGAGTATAACAACACCTGGTGTGTTGGTGTTCTATACCAAATATATAATACAAATAAAACGTATGGTCAAAAATAAGTAACAATTCAATTAACAGTAGCAACAATAATTTCAATGTACAACTTAGGACTAGAGATTCATTAGACTGGATAGATTATTATCTTGAACAACAAAGCATTTTTTTTTATAACAAGTTCATAGTCACTGATAGTGTGATGGAAAGAGCTAATATGTTCGGGGATTCTCTGATCCGAGATAAAATAAGAAACCAAGAAATCCGGAGAAGGATTGAAGTGACTGAAATAGGTCTCTGAATCCATTAGTTGAAGTGGGTATGGACGGACAACATTGCTCGTAGAACCCATAGCCATTGTCCAAGAAGAATTCTCGAGTGGCAATCACGAACTGGACGTCGCAGCGTAGGACGGCCTCCCACTGGGTGGACTGATGACCAGCTCAAGGTCACGGGTCGTCGTTGGTTGCAGCTCGCCCAGGACCGTACGTTGTGGAAATCTAGAGGGGTGGGTTATGTCCAACAGTGGGCGTCCAATGGCTGAAATGAACGAATGATCTCTGATGCATATATTTGCTGTATGTTATGAGGAAAATATATTTCCTAAATTTACTCATTTTTATTATTATTATTTATTGTTATTAGAAATAGATTTTCGGGATAAATGAAAAGTACCTACAGTGTACAAATATCAAATTTCACGTTAGTCCATTACGAAAATATTTTTTTATATTAAATCTTTATTTGTACTTCTCAATGTCATAACGATGAGTAATATCGAACTTCAAGTAATATTTATTTTTTTAAGAAATCGATGTGATAAAATTTAATGACAGACTGTTTTGCCTGCTATTTGTTTCAATAAAACTATATAAAAACATTTTACCTAGTTAATCTACAATTAATTTGAACATTTTACAAAATTACACCTATTCCTTAATCGAAACTAACACATGCAAGAAATTCAATTAAATATTTACCTGATTAAATAAATAAATAATCATTAAGACTAGTATTTTTTCTTTTGTCTACATGTAATATAAAATTAGATTTCTTGATTTACTAATTGACTGATTCATCAGCGCCTAGAACAAACTGCACTCAAAAAGCTGAAATTTTGACTATCATATTCCTATAATAACATACATAATCGTTAGGAAAGTTTTAGTTGATGTTCCATTCCTAGTGGAGTGAAAAGGAGGTCGAAAGTTCGTATTGTATGAAGTACCACTATTTGTAAGGTCAAAGTTATGAAAATTGTATAACTTGTAATATAAATAGCCTTTTCTTTTAGAAAGAAGAATTACGTATTTCGGATTTTTCGAAAACTTACCCTCAAATGGCGTAAAATGGCGGTAACAATTTAAACGAATGCTGTTAGTCTTTGATTCAGAGTTTTGAAATTGATATTTGGGATTTGTATTACAAATAAAAAATGCGTATTTTAGTATTTTTCTAAACTTAATTCCTAAATGAATGAAATGTGAAGTGAAAGTATGTACGTTAGATTCCATTTTTTTTTTTACATAATTAAAGGTAAGAAACTGTATTTTGTTTGTACGAATTGAATGGTCCCTCATCGCGAGGCGGAACCGGGATCACCTGCTCTCGCCTCACACTTCCGATGAATTAAGAGCCAAACGAGCTCTGCAAGTATAAGAACAGACCGAGCTTCGTAATAGAAACCGAAAGTGGGACATGGAATGCAACCTAGACTGAAACCAGGATTGGTACCAATAGCAATCCTGAAATTAGACCAAGCATCATTACGGAAATCGGTATAAGGATTGAACGAACTTAAAAAAGTGACCAGAATGGAATAAACAATAAAAACAAGGAAATCTGTTTTATGTTCATACTGCCAAAACTGAGGGAAAACTTAGTAACAGTGTTACTAATAACTAACTAACATTCTTTGTGACTTGTCTTTTGTGAATTTTAGTAAAAACCCCGTTACTTTATTCTGCTGCTTAAACTTAATATTTAGTACAATTAAATAAAAGTTTTAAATAAAATCGCATCGTGTATCTGTCGCAGGCAATTTGTATGATTTGTCCGTTTACAAACGGCTTCGGCATTTTATAAACACGAAGCGTTATACAAATCGCCGAAGGCAAATTGTCAGCATATTTGAAAGTGTCTATGTAAACGTGATAATAGTTCTAAGGTGACCATGATTTAAAGAAAAAATAAATAACATTTCCAGTTTTTTATTTTAATAGTTTTAGGACAATATCACACACTTTGGACTTTCAGAATACTATTATTATTATTTTTTTTTTATTAACATAATACTAAACTCAAAGAGCAAAACAAGTATAACTATGGTAGTCTTTAACTTCAAGTAGGTACTTTGTAATTTTGTAGTTTGGTATTCTATTCTTACCTAATAATAAGTCTTTAAAAATATTCCAAATTTTGAATTAAAAAAGTACAAACTTCGAAAAAGTTAAGTAATAAAAAACTTATTTATAAATCAGACATAAATTTTTTTTTTATTGGTCCTACTCTATTCTTAAAATAGTCTCAGTCTCTGTCTGTAATAGTTAAAAATACTCAACATTGAAAAGTCTAGGTTAATAATAATTCTTACACTCTATCTACACTCGCGAGCAAAAGTATGGAATCACTTTTTGGAATCGGTTCGGCGCTATCTTGAGTACTTAATAACTAGTTAAGAATAGTCATTTTAAGGGTAACACTGTTAACTTTGAATTCATACCGAATTCATTCGAATGGCACCAGTATTTAGGGAGCTATCCCACATTAAGTGAAGGAAATAGGAAACCAAATCTATTCTATATAATTTTTTTTATTTCGGCATCTAGCTATTGTCAACGCAGTGTATGAGCATACCCTCCCACAATCTTTTATCAAATCGAGGAGCTGGGAATCAAATCCTTCTAGGCCAGTGCAGGTTGGAATCGTTAAACAGTCATTATCACAAATGCTACGAAAATAAGCGAGGTCAACTGCTTAAAATTCTATCTGAGACGTGCATTAATTAGGTATATTCGTGCTAGCAAGTACTTAGATCGCTCAGTATTACGATCGACATCAACGAAATATGTAAAGACTACTTCATCAATTTCCCGAAATCCTCAAATATCTTTTATGGGGAAATATGAGCTTTTTTACATTGGCAACGTGTTATGGTAATAAAAAAGAGATTCAATACAAGACCAAGAATTTTCCAAATGAAACTTAGTAAACAAGTAAAAGTTAAATAGTTGACGGTACATCCGTACCTTGTCTCCACTTTACTTAATCCTTAAATGAGCAGCCCTTACATGCAACCAAATACATAGATCACGTAATAATATTTTATCTTCGGTAGAGATTTTTATAGAATTGCGAAAATAAATACTCAAATAGCCGCAAACGACCTGTTTAATATTCGTCCACCGCACTTCGAGGCAGAAACGTAGCGAATCTCCAAGACAGGGCTGGCCGTAACGCAATTATCATAATGGGAACCAATAAAATGGTAGCGAATTCGTGACACAGCTTTGCAAAGTACTATCAAAGGTGCTCGAAGGGAAAACGTCGCGTCTTATTTAGCGCCCTCTGGCGCCTCCCTCGCAGGACTGGGCCCTTAATCATATTACCTACAATGAGATTCAGATAAAAAACGTCTCCTAGCAGATTTACATGAAATGTCAAAGTTGATTACCGACCTTCCGTTCCGATTTAATTTACGGCTGATGGAATCGAATTGACGGCTTCTGCATTTCAAAAGAATTCCCGTTAACATTGTCCACATTTTAGACATTGGCCGTCATTGGATATTTTTAGTTTGATAACTGATAACTTTTCTATTAAGCGTGATTTATTTGCCAAATTCATTAGGAATTAGTAATAATCGTTGTTGTTCTAACGGTGTTTATTATCGAATAATTAGCTAAATCAAAATTACTTACGAAATTTTTATCATATGGTGTTATTATGATATAAATTGACTAATTATAATTTCAATCAATACACTTGATATAAACACGAACAAAGAATTTTAAAACGGAATATACAGTTTATTTTGTATAAAACGTTGTTAATTACATTAGTCTGACAATGAAAATTTTTAACCAAAGAGAGTTATTAGGTGTTTTATCTCTAGTTTTCCATACCAATTGTAATATAAAATATTTTTTTTTGTTTGTATAATAGCAATTTTTTTATTCACAAAACGAAAATAATCTTAATTTTTCTTATTAGCATTAATATATTATATTAGCATGTACCAGTAATTTAATAATCAGTAATTAGAGTATTAATATAATAACTGACCGCAGAATAATTTGAAGGGGTATATTAATTTGTTAAATAAACTAATTCGTGTCTTCGATAGAATAACAGTTGTAAATTAGAAGTCATTTTGTTCCTTTACTAATTTGATTGATTTCAGATTAATGTACCTAATTAAGCGACAATACTTTCAACACTGGAATCAATTTGTATATATATCCATATAAATCATTGGAACACTATAAAAAATTCTTAAGTTACAGCAAAAAGTGACACTTTGTAGGGTTTTGATAATATAATTTTATGAATTTTTAGGTACAAAAATCAAACATTTTTCTAGTGCATACAAAAAGTTTCACTAGTATGAAACTGACTTAAAATCAGGGGTGCACTTAGATGGGATTATGCCAAGATGAAAATCACACTTGCCTGTGGAATATGAAAATAAGTCGACTATATATAATAGTATATGAAAATATTCATGTCACATCTAAAAGAACAAGGAAAGGAAGTACTTTTTTTTGCTTTGGCTTAATAATACACAATTATGCGTCTTAGTGAAATATCGAAAAACGTAAATTATAATAATAGAGATAGCTCAAAAAGGAATTTTTGTCAACTGTTATTGTATTTTAAAATTGAATTTTTTAATTTTATTTTTGCGTACTAAATTGCGACAAAAATAAATGTTAGTTATTGTATTATTTTGTATCCGAGTGAATTCGTTTCAAATAATTTCTGAGTAATTTTAATAAACCAACTTTCACGTAGGTGTTACTCATTTTTTTTTAAACTGCATATTTAAAAAATATAAAATAAAAAAAAACATTTAAGTTTTACAAATGGAACTTTTTGCCAATCTTATTATGTAGTTGCTTTTGCCCGCGGCTCCGCTCGCGCAGTCATAAAATGTTAAAAAAAAATTTTTTGGATAGGATTTGCATAAAATTTGTTCCTAGTGAGCGTTTAGCGTTTAGCGTCCCAAAAAGAGTAACTATTGCAAATTTCAAGTCAATCGTACCTGCAGTGTCAGAGATCTCGTGATGAGTTTCAGTTCGTGCTTATGTACATAATATTTATCATGCATCTTTTCGCAAATATTCATAATCTTCTCCCGTCTCTGGCCGAGTATTTAGTAGGGTTCTGTTTATATTATTTATAAGAACATTTCCAATAATACATTTTTGTTATATTTACTTTGACAAAGTTGCTCTAAAGGAAAAGGAGATTATGAATATTTGCGAAAAGATGCATTATCATGATATATATATGTATATCAAACAAACAATCAATGAATGGAATATGTATATATATACATATTCCATTAATTTATCGTTTATTTTTACAAATGCGTCAAGAAAGTTATAATAGACTTCAGTTGTCCTTCATATTGGAGTTCCATCCCTTACTACTGTTTATAACAGGTTTTAAGAGTTCAAACACTAATCTGACTGACGATCTGCACGAGGAACGTTTTTCTACGAGTGACGGCGGAAGACATCAATGCTGTGCGGCTCATGGTAGAGAGTAACAAAACAATGACCTACCAGCAGATTCGGAAAAGCTTACGCATCGTTATGAGTCAAGTACACAACCTCCTTCGTGAACATTTAGCGGTCAGGAAGCTTTGTATTCGCTGGATAGTTCATAATTTCACCGAAGCTCAAAAAACATTGTATTTATCGATGTCGCTAAATGATACATAGATTTACTGATGGTTACTCAAATACTGTATGTGTAACATAGTTAGCCGAAAGCTGGTTTTGCTGTTACGATCTCGAAATGAAAAGGCAATCTGTTCAGTGGATGTTTCTTTTCGAGGAGTTATTTAGTAAAACGAGGTCGAAGCGTCGGAAAAAAAACGGTAGCCTCTTTTTTTCAGAATGACAGGTCATTATGCAACAATTGTTTTAGAAGATAAAAAAAACAGTCACTGCAGACTTTTGCACTAACAATTCTTTGCCTCTAGTTTTGGGAAATGTTCGAGAAAAACAACCTCGCAGTAGGATTCTCCTTCGTTAGGACAAAGTCTCACCACATACCGCCAGACAAACAATCAACTATTTGGGGACGTTAGGTACAGAAATATTGGCTCACCACCCTTACAACCCCGACCTCGTAAATAAACAAAAATCATAGTGTGAGTTTTGTTTATTTACTAAAATAAAAGAAAAGTTTTGAGGGAAGTGGTTTATGGACGCCGAAGAAGCTGTGGATTATTATGAAGAGGCTGTCGAAGCGACGCCTAAGTGCGAATGGGCAGTGTTTCTCTCAGTGGTTCCATTGAATGCAGCGATGTATTGATCTCAACGGACACTATTTTGTAAAACCATAATGATAAAAATTACTTACTAGTTTGTTAAGTTTTTGAATTTCTTAAAACTTTCATATTTACCCACTAACTGTTCTAAAGACCGAATAAAATCTTAAAAAGCGCTATGTATGCCAGTAAATTTATTAATTAACTATTTTTTGTAAATTGTTATATATACTTACATACCTCTCGAAGAGCGCGTTAAGCCGTCGGTCCCGGATATTGTCATCACGACTGTAACATCGGTCGTCAGCAGTCTTCAACCCGCAGCGTGAAGGGTTTTAGCTCCGATACCCTCAATATGAAATAAAGAGATTGTGTGTACTTAACAGTAATGATAAGCCCTGATACAAGCATTATACGTAAACGGTTTTACGGTTCCATTATATTTCTGATAAATGTGCGATGTTTACACATATGTGTTTCGTAATATACGATGGTAGTTTTTAGGGTTCCGTACCCAAATGGTGTCAGCGGGACCTTATTACTAAGTATCCGCTGTCCGTCTGTCTGTCCGTCTGTCCGTCGATGAGCTTTATGCCATGGATCTGTATCAATAAACCTCACTCAAATCATGCGCTATGCCAAAAAAGTAACGTGGGAGCGAAACATATATTATTTTCTATAGCGAAACACTATAATTTTCGTGCTCTTTCCACTTTCTAGCTGAATCGCGCACCTAACTGTGCTATATTAATACTGTAGTAGGTGAAATTTTCACAGAGTGTAATTTTATTTTAATCATTTTAAATATTAAAATAAAATTAAAGGTGCCATAGAAGAAATGAATTTTTTTTCTGAGTTTTTTATTAAATCCTAATTTTTGTTCTTGTTTTTCACTAACTGCTTTTTAAAGTAACTAGTATTCATTATTAGACGGTGGCACGAAAATCTCCGTATGCGGTTTTTAGACCAACCCGTTACCGATTTATGTACAAACTTGAATAGGGAAACAAATTTGAAAATGATCAAATTACATCCTCACACCCACCAGCTGCACCTAGCAATTATTAATATAGCGAAATGCGCCAGAAACAGACAAAGGGGCGAAGTCTTCATCTAGCCCGAATCGGGTACAGCACAAGGCGCCCCAACCCGCACGCACAATAGGGCCAATTCCATCCCCATATTATATTGCGCAGTCGATCAGCCGTGGAGGAGCTTTATTTGCAGTCACGTGTCGCGACACGCTGCAGGAAACCGACAGCGCGCCGAATGTATTTGCGCGGAACTAATACACTCAAATCTAAGCGTAATACGACACTGATGGGGGAGGAACTCGGCTCAGAGTTTGTGCGACTGGCCCGGTTTTGTTTATCCTTTACGTACATAATATTGTACGTAAAATATACATTTGTCTTCTAATTTTTTTTTAAGCTATTGCGTAGCTTTTATCGCGGGCTTTGAGCGCGGCGACCGAATCAAGAAATTCCGTAACGAAAATAAAACCTAACACTCCACACTCCGCCTACCATGTAGCTCGGCCGAGCGTTCGCATAACGTGTATGTATATGGTACGACTGTACGAAGCTCGCACGGATCGAGACGAGCTGCTCCGAAATCGGACGAATAAGTAAGCAACTGTTATTAAGAAAATATATAGGTGTATAGGTATCTATCATATCTTTATAATGCCACACTCACCGCATGTGCCACGTAAGTATACATGTAGGTATATATGTATACATAGGTCTACCTATATACAACAGTGAATAGCAGTTGCTGGTGAATAGCTATACGCGTAAAATTTGTGTATAAAGTGTTTTAAATTTGAATATACAAAGTGCATTTATTAATGAAGAAAGTGATGAAAAACTTGAATTAATATCAAAGAAAAAAAAAATACTGCATAAATAAATAAATAATTATAATTGAATAAATTGATAAAAAATGCTATGCAATAGCTTTACTGCGGCAGACTCCGAGTGCCACACGTTTATTTTTTTTTTCTTTTAAACTGCCCTTTCGTGTCTAAAACTACTACGTCCAAGATGAGCTGTTGTGTCAGCTCTCGATCGCCCCACTGTTAATAAATGCCCACTTTATTTTTTTTTCACATCCAGGTAGTTGTAGTCTTAGATCCGTCTTAGAAAAACCTTACTCGTCTGTTAACTGAATTACGTGTATTCTGAAGGCATAAAAAAGAATTAAAAATATAAAATGTAAAAATTAACTTGCAAAATCCTGCTATCAATATTTATTTCTGTTGCTGTTGGTATTTTTTTTTCTTAGAAAAACCTTTTTGAATACGGTAATATAACTTATATGATTGGTTATCAGACTGAATATTTACAAAAAATGCAGTTCTGGAATAAAAATTTAAATATTTTAATTATTTTTTTATATAACTTATAACAATTATAAATATCGCAGTTCTTAATTTAATATGAATGCATACGTGAAGAAATCTAATATAAAGAATATTGCAAATGGAATATTTAAATTTAAAAGCAGCAGGAATTTTCTGTCGTCTTCTTACATTGTTAAATTATTTATATTTAAATACACCCTTAGAACATTATTCAATTAACAGACGAGACAAAGTTTTGTTATGCCGGTTTTTAGAATATCAAATAAAAATATGTACCTTCGACGAAAATAGAAATACTGTATTTTGTTTAAAACAATATTTTTTTCCCTCCTCCTTTCATTGTATGTAAAACAATAAATTCTTCTATGCGTGTTCAATCTTAACACTTATCTTGGTTTGCATAATTTGTATGCGCTTTTCTCAATTCATAATTGAAATAGAAAACATAGGTCGACTGGAATAAGCCTTTTTTATCGGGTCAAAGAGTAGTTTTATGTATTTAATTCCTATTATATGAGTTTTTTTAATATTATATTACTTGAGAATATTTTAAATATTCTTTTTGCACATAAAACCTGTCGACAGACGAGTGAGTGTTTCTATTCACATTTTATTCATGAATTATTTTCAAAAATATACACGAAAAAACAAATAATAAAAATTAAAAAACCACGAATGCCTTGGCACAAAAATGAACAAAAAATTAAAACGCAAGTTGTATTGTTTAATCTGTATATACAAAGCGAAAGGTCACTAATTTACTCGCTGACTAAACAATAAAAATATCATTCTAGTCGGGAGATCATTCTGTGGAACATTTTTAGACCCTAAGAAGTTCCCCGATTACAAGATCTTCAATTTAATACCCATTTAGAAATATCGGAAGTTCTTTTTCATATTTGAAATTGAAGCCACACTGGCGCCATATTGACTTTTTTTCAAAATATTTATAGCCAGGATCACTCAGAATGATGTAAGGATTATAACGTTACTCCATACATCTAAATCTATTCAGGCATTTAGAAAGATATCGTGGAATAAAGAAGCTCATACACATACATACGTAAGCCCTGAAAATATTACTCTCCATTTTTGGGCAGTCGTGTAAAAACTGTATCCGTACATTACTTTGTTTATGAGTTTTTCTATAGAATTATAAATCATAACTTGTAAACGGGGCAAACGAGCATGAGGGTTATTCGAAAATAGATGGTTAACGCCGCTCATGGACACCTGTAAGTTCAGAAAAGTCGTGTTGCAAGCCTTTTAAATAGGAATAGCTAAAGAGCGTCTTGAATCAAGAAATGTCTTGAATGAAGACTAGTAAGAAAAGTCTTGAAGACCCCCTTATCAAAGTTTATTGGGAATACCGTTGATGGTAAATTATTCCAGAGCTCCATCGTACGTGACATAAAATTACCCATGAAGCGTACGGTAGTACAAACCCAGCCATCGATGCTGGTGGTAACTTCAGCGAGCAAACAATGACGGAAATCAGCTGCAAGGATGACCTTGAATAACTCTTCAGAGCACTTCCCATAGTGTACCCGATAGAACATGAACAAAGATACTACATAGATAAAATTACATACGATTCAGTATCTAAAATGCACGTTAAAGAGGCAGGTTCCCGAAAACAATGCACTCACGTTGATAACATTTAAATAACAATGAATTACGATTGAATATTTAAACAAAACCTTAATATTAAAAGTAACATATTGATGATATTTTCCATTATCATATGATTTTTCAGTTATTAATAAATTTCCAATTTAAATAGATACCTTCTCAGCTTTAAAAATGTAAAGTAATGACCTACAACAAAAAAAAAACGGCCTATTCCCGATTTTAATATCATTTATCAAAGTTTAAAGAACGTTGAATTTATTCAAGGCCACTAAGTTTTACACAAATTACCTAATCTATATGAAGGGTCATATTTTTAAAATGCTGGTTTATTATCTGAGATTACCATCTTATCTATTAGATGCTTACATAGAACATAAAGTGAGTGACATGCAGCATGCAACCCACCGCTAACCCTCAAATCGATATTGACAGAATCTATGCAAGTGTTATTATTTCAATACTTTGAGACCCCACGAATCAATATTCAATTCGTTGGATGAGAATTCGTAGTAGAAGAGAAAAATTGAGGGTCAGCGGTGGGTTGTATACTGTAAAACCTTACAGAATAAAATTCCATAGGTATTAGTCCCTACTTGTATTTTAACTGAAATTATTATTGTAGATGAAATGGAAAAATGATATTGGTACATAATATAAAACAAAATTTTAAGATGTATTACAACGCAAAAATCAGTTTCACTTTAATGTATATTAGTGTATGTTGTCGTATGAATATGAATACAGGCTTTCTTCTGATTTTAGGAACCCTAAAATTATTATCATGGGACTTATTAAGTCCTATTAGAGACTTATTAGAGAGTACATAGGTCGAACTGAAAGTCCTTAGAAAATCAAAAACTGAGCAGACTAGCAAGTTAGTTTTGTCATTATTGTTTTTCAAAATAGTGTCCGTTGAGATCAATACGTCGTTGCATTCAATGGAATCAATGAGAGAAGCGCTTTGCTCACTCGAACTTAGGGGTCGCTTTGACGCCCTTTTATGTGGAGCCAATGCCGTCCGTAAACCATTATCCTCAAAGGTTTTCTTTTATTTTAGGAAATAAAAAAAAATCGCATGGTCGAGGTTGTAAGGCGAGTGAGCCAGTATTTGTATGTCTAACATTCCCAAGCTGTTAATTGTTTGTCTAGAGGTATGTGGTGAAGCGTTGTCACGATGAAGGAGAATCCTAATGCAAGATCACATTTTTTCCCGAACTTTTTCCAAAACTACAGGCAAACAATTATTAGTGTACAGTCTACAGTGACAATTTTTTTATCTTTTAAAACAATTGTCGTATAATGACCTGTCATTCGGAAGAAAGGGCAACCATCTTTTTTCTGACCTTGTTTTACTTTAGTAGGAAACTCCTCGAAAGGAGACATCCACTGGACTGTTAGACATCTGTACTTTAAATTTCTTCAATGTACATCTTTTTGGTTTTGAGTAAAATGCCTGTGACATATGGACGAATAGACGGATGGATGTGACAAAACTACAAGGGTTCCTTTTTTGCCATAACCCCAAAAATAAAAGTCAATATTAATGGTACAAAACCCAAACTGTATTATTATACACAAACCATCTAATGCTCAAAAGCGACGTGACAGATAACGTTAGCCCAGTCCAGTCGAAAGACATTTGACGAGTTTAATCTATTTTTCGCCATTAGTTTTACCAACTATACAAAATCAGTTGAAAATAATTTCGTAAAAATGAAAAAGTTCAAAACCGATAATAGCTTACGTGAGACGATTAACGAACGTCAGCTTCATTTACATTAATTCTTTCTTTTTCATCTTTATAAGCTTATTCATTATTGGGTATATAAGCACCGTAAACAAGATAAGGCGTACGGCTTCTATCTAACCCTCTGAGAAATAGGTGTAAGCATGTATATATGTAGGTAATTCTAAAATCACAACAAGGTAATTTTTTTTTAATTATATTAGTTATTTAGTTAGAAATTTAATTATTATTTAGTTATTTAGTCGCTTCTCGTTCTGCGCAACTTGTACACATTTCCTCGCGGCCATTAGAGTACAGGCGCGTAGATAAATTTAATAAGTTTATTTAGAGTTACAACTGTTTACCTAAATATTATAATATTATTTTGTTATGAACACTCCTATAAAAAAGCGTACCTGCGCGGCGGTGGCCATTTTATGTCAAGTTTACGCGCCGGACGTTAATGCTACAGCATTAACCTTGAGGCATAGAAAAAGGAAGGCCTGCCGTAGCCGCATCGCGTCGCTGTCGCGTATTACAGAATACTGGAATAAGAATAGAGCTCAACACATTCGCGGTAGCTTACCTGAGTTATGAATGGAGAAAGTTGCTAACTTGTAATTTAATAATTAACTTAGTAACTTACTTATTAGTTATCATTTAGTTTCAATAATTTATACAAATAATTATTGACGTGACAACGTCTTATAAATTGGTTTGCCGGGTGACACTTCAAGAAACTGCGTTACGCTCCGCTCACGTTATGCGCTCACAATGAGAGCAAGTGAGAGGCACGCGTCCCTTCCACTCGGGCATGGTTAGCCCGCCTAAGAGCGAGAGAGACAGACATAAAAAGTGAAAGGCACGCGTCCCTTCCACTCGAGCACAGTTAGCCCGCCTAAGAGCGCGAGAGACAGAGACGCAAATGTATTGCAAGTTATTGTATGTATATTTGTATATAAATACGTATGTATGTGTAAAGGTAAAAATAAAATTTTGTTAATATGAAATTCAGTGCGAGATTCTTTGTATAAATTAATGTTTTAAATATAATTCTTTGTATAAATAAATGTTTTAAATTGTTACTATTATTTCATCCTTCTTCCTACTATACGAATGAATATTCACATTAAAATGATTTTACCACTCAAAGTCGTTGTCACGTAAAACTTTCGCCCGTATACCGACTTTACAGGCAACCAATTTTTTTAGAATTCAAAAATCGTGCTGGTAGGTACCGAAATTTTCCATAGCACTAACTACAGTGCCACGTATGAAACCAACATTCGTTAAAAAAATTCATTATTTCTGTGCCTTTTGAAAGTTATCATAGACAAAATTTTCACTATTTCCAACAATACGAAATTTAAACAACGCCTTCACTACAATGCGCCGATGCACCCGCGGCCGCTGACTGTTTGTAAGCCCCGCGGCGCGCGAGCGAAATTCTGAACTAAAGCCAGAAAAAAGGTTTTCAATATAAATTTTCCGAATACTAAATGCCCAAAGGGTTTTTTGCATTACTTTATGCAATCCTTTCATAACGGCCTATAAAAAAGCGAAAGAAACTCACGGAATTGTTTTTTGGCGGTTAGCCTAGGATTTGTACGAAGTAATTCCTATTTTAAAAGCTCTGCGCAGTTCATAAATTGGGTTTTTTTTTTTTATGGAATAATTTGAATATATCAAAATCGTTCAATAGGATCCCGATACAATCATATGAAATGCCAGTTTATTAAACATATTTTTCTCTACGATTTTAACGATAAATGATAGCGGTTTTAAGGAAAAAAATTGTTGTCTGTAAAGTCGGTTTACGGACGATAATTTTACGTGATAATGCCATAAGAAAACATTGATGAAAAATTGCATTCTTTTATTAATTGAAATTAATTATTATCACTGAATTATCATTATTTTGTATAATACAAAGAAGGAGTTAATTGAAAATGACAATGTTTTCGATAAATTAACATTTATTTTCACTTGTTAATTCAAATATTTTTCTACTTAGATTATAAAGTAAAGACATAGATGCGCTACAAGCCGAACGCTTAAGCCGATCGTGCCTCTCTATTGTTCCGCGCTCTCGCTCGCACGCTCGGCTCAGGCGGAACGCGACAGTGAGTCATGCTTTTTCGTGCGTGCAGCCGGCGTTCATCGATTTATATGACGTTATCATATTAAAAAAAAAAGCAAAATTAATCTTGCTTTCCGTTTCTGACTCAAAGTTTAGTAACTTATTTTCTGAAAATGAACGTGAAACTACAAAGCCAGATCGTCTTGGAGGCATGAAACACCAAGTCAACTCCGGTCGCATAATTCCCAGACGAAAATGGTACGGGGGACGACTGTACAAAAGAGTACATTATTTAGGAATCAGCAGCGGAACCCGATAGCTTCCGTCTCGTCCGCGCGCGCCGCCGCCGCGCGCGCGCGGAAAGCGCGGTGTCCCGCCCCGTTTCCGATTCTGCAAAAGATTTCCGCGATTATAGTTTTTTTCTTCCTCCGTCCTTCCCGATCCAAGGCCAATGGTCACAAAAGTAATTATTTAGTTGTCAAATGCCCGAAAGACCCTTTGTGTGTTTGTGCGGCCTGCTGTTTGTGTTTATTTTTGACGCCGCTACAATTTATTACAGCTTTTGGCCCCTTTTACAAATGTTTTTTTTTCTATGGGAAATTTAATTAAGTCTTTTTAGTTGTTACTTTAGTTGATATTCATACACGTTCCATTTTTTTGCTATGCAATATTAGTTGTATTACTACTCAGTGGTTTATTACGAGGAACAAAACCGTACTAGTTATTTGTTCGTCTGTCTATAATGGAATTAGTAATATGGCGTATATACATTCAACATAAATCTTGGTTTTGTGTTTTTGTAAAATTAAACGAAGTTATATCCACTATGGTAAATTGTAGCAGACAAATGATTGGTAATATTATTCTTATGATGATATAGAAGGAGACAGAAGTTCGATAAGACAACGATAAAATGATTATTAATGGAGTTCCTGTACTCAACGATACATTTACTTATAAATAGGTGATGTGATCAAAGTGAAGCTTTCACAGTTCTAATAGTATTCATGAAATCAATTTCGATGAGGTCGTAAAAACATTCTGAACTTGAGAACTTAATTCGTATGTGAACTCGGCAACATTTGCTTTGCTTAAATTTTTATAGTAAGCGCTTTTTGTAACAAAATCGAATTAAATCAAATGAAAAATATCTTTACTCCGTAGGTAATAGAAATTACACTTGAAATGCATCATAAACAATTGTTTTCGACGTTAGAATTACCACTTATTCCTAATGCTGATTCGCCATGTGAACAATGGACAAGAAACTCAAGGTTTACTTTTTTTTTACTCATTGATACAAAATATTGAATAATTAGTAATTTAGTACAACATTTAGTAATAACGTGAAATAACCTGATAGCCGAGCAGTTCAATCGCATGAGTTTTTTTCATTAACTTATTCAGACACGGTATAATAACCCTTGCTAATTAACTTTTTTTTAATGAAACGTTTAAATTCATAAAATGGAAAATTTTGACTTTCAGCTGGGATCTTATTATAAAAGCGCGCACGTTACCCCTTACGCAATTTATTATCTTTGTTTAGACGAGTTTTATGAGCAGCCAGATAGTTCTTATGTCTAGTGTTAATGTTATGGATATCGATCCTTTTTTGGAACGACTTTATATGTCTCTTGACATACATATACCAGATTTTCATATATGTATTGTGCTGCCAAAGTTGAAATATTAATTTCTTCAATTTTTTCTTTAAACATAGCATTATATTGCATGCAATTTGTACAAGTTACAACAATACAAGTACAGCTTCCTTCATGGATCTCCTTCAGAATCTGAAAGTGATTGAAATTGCGATTCACCAAACAAGATTTTCACAGTGAACTCGACTTAATAATGATAACAAAGTAACCACATTGCCATAGTGGTAGACTAACGCATCGACTAGGTGTTACAGGACATTGTACGTCGGTTATCATATACCGGCACGGTAGTCTACTAAAACCGACAAAAGCGCAAATATATAAATTATAGTTTAAAAAACTCAAAAACAAAGCATGTTATGATAGACCGAAATAAAAAAATGAAAAATAATTGTTTATATAAGAATAAAATAATGAACAAAAAATATTAGAATTATTGTGACAAAAGCGTGGAGCGCTTTGTGCCATATCTTTTATTCATTTATGGACTAATCGTACCAATCGAATATTCCTTGGAACTGATTTATGGAGCACTCCACGTTTTTTCCTATTCCTATATTGAGAATTAGTTTTCACTTTTTAGTTCCATTTATTATTAAAAACCTGTTTTTTAGTTTTCCGAAACTATATTTTATTTTCTAAATTTTTTGTCTCAAAGCGATATCAATAATATTTATAACCAAGTGCTTTGATTTTAGAACATCTTACGCATAGCAAAGAATTTAAGTTTATATCATTTACGTCTAAGTAACCTTTCAATTTGATCTTACACAAATGGAAAGGTTACTTAAACGTGAATGATTTAAACTTAAATTCATTGCTATATGTAAGATGTTCTAAAATTCAAAATTTCGATTTTTTTAAAATCTATTATTTTTTTTTCAAAAATTTTGTCAAAATTGTTAAGTTTTATAATGTTTGAACTAACTATTTTTTTTTAATTTTCGTTTCGAATTTCACAAAATTTCACAAAATATTTTTTTTACAAAATTTTGTTTTTAAAAATATGAAATTATTCTATTGCCATCGGTCCTTCATAAATCTACAAAGTTTCAATAAAATCTGATCGTCCAAAGTGGATCAAAGTCGAGTCCAAAGGAGTGGATTACAAACAAACATACATACATAAGTATATACATATGAACCTAAAAAAAGCGTGTTGGAACAATACACACGCAATTGTTAAACGGATCCATTTTCATGGCAAACAAACGATTCGATAATAATTATCCCACGAGATATACGGAAATAATCCCGATTCTGTCATTATTTTCTTTTCTAATTTTCGTGGCCAAATGAAATAAAAAAAAAATAGTTCGGGCCAAGTTGCAAGTTGCTACCCGCAGCGTCGATATTCCCGCAGGAGCAGCGGCCCGCGTTCGCATTTCATATTATGGGCGCGTCGCGTCCCACTAAATTGCTTTCGTCATCGGGCAAATATTCGGCGTATCCGGACGACAGCTATTGTCCTTCATCGACGGCGAAAACGTACCGCAAGTTGGAAACGGTCTCTTTATTCTACAATGAAAGAAAATATTTTGTCGCGTTTAGTAAAACGCGGGCGTAGCCAGCCCAGCCCATGTATAGAATTACTGTTTAATATTCAACGATAGCCATTTACTTCGGTATGGAGGTATTGGGAAAAAAAATTCATGCGGACTTACATAACTTCGTCGCTGAACATTTTTATGTTAAGACTGACTTTCCGCCCACGGCTTTGCCTGCGTGTATACAAGCGAACTGAGAAAAGATGAAGGTATCTTTTATATTGACCGATTTTTCGATCATGCTCTGGACACTGATATCGATCTGACCGCACTCGGCTTCGACCCCGACCCCGTTTCCAATTTCAGTCCCGGTCCCAACTCTTGATTCTGCTCCCATTTCCTATACCGTTACCGATCACGTCTCGATTTTTACTAAACTAGGGCAAATACTAGCACCCAAGTAAATAAAATACGAGATTTTTACTCTAAAATTAAATTATGAAAATTATGAATTAGTGTAGTACTTTAATTCAATAGTACAAATACATAAACGGAAACAACATATCAAGAACTTATGTTAAAACAGATTGGATAAAAACCTTTTCTATGAAATATCACTTAGGCCAAGTTTGGCGATGGTCAGTCAGTGTTAGAGTTTAGCGGTCTCATATATATAAATATCCATTTTTGTATGAACAGATTAAAATGAACAATAATTTTACTCTTGCTACGAATAACAACAGTATTTTATTCAATATAGCTGTCCCGGCAGACGTCGTTCTGCCCGGAAAAGCTTTAAGCGATATACCGACAGCAGCGCCACCTACCGGGTCCAATTGTGTTTTGAAGTCATCCAGGAACCCATTGGAATATACATAGAAAATTTCATCCCAATCGGTCCAGCCGTTTGACATACCGACAACGGCGCCATCTATCAGGTCCATTTGTGAATCTAAACCATCCTCGAATCCACTTGAACACACACAAAAAAATCATTCAAATCGGTTCAGCCCTTTAGGAGGAGTTCACTGTCAACACACGTACAGAAGAATTATATATTTAAATATATATATAATTCGCTAATAAAAAAAGATAGATAAATAATTATCATGCATTTTATAGTATAATATAATATTATTATGCATGCAATAAAAATAGCGTACATTAACAATAAAGTGGCATGACGCGCCCGTTTGCATGCGTGAACTCGGTATTAAGAAACTTCTTTGTATATAAAAATATACGTAAAAGAAAAATAAGAATGCTCTCCACATGTTAAACCACAGAAATAAAAAATAGCAGAAAATTAGACAATTTGAGACACTAAAGGTTTTTGACGTGACAACGTCTTATAAATTGGTTTGCCGGGTGACACTTCAAGAAACTGCGTTACGCTCCGCTCACGTTATGCGCTCACAATGAGAGCGAGTGAGAGGCACGCGTCCCTTCCACTCAGATAGGAACAAGTTAAGTTGTAGTAAACGCTGTTTCATTGTACGCAAATGTATTGCAAGTTATTGTATGTATATTTGTATATAAATACGTATGTATGTGTGTGTAAAGGTAAAAATAAAATTTTGTTAATATGAAATTCAGTGCGAGATTCTTTGTATAAATTAATGTTTTAAATATAATTCTTTGTATAAATAAATGTTTTAAATTGTTACTATTATTTCATCCTTCTTCCTACTATACGAATGAATATTCACATTAAAATGATTTTACCACTCAAAGTCGTTGTCACGTAAAACTTTCGCCCGTATACCGACTTTACAGGCAACCAATTTTTTTTCAAATAAATGCGAAATCATTTACTGGCTCGTTTTTAATATCAAATGACAACGTACAAACTGCACGTCGCTGTCGAGCGCGTCGATACCTACCCCCCGATTGCACTGGCCGTGCGTCGTTGCACTCTATGAACGTTATATATAATGTGACACTTCAAAATGCATGGGCCCGAGATAACGATAATTGCATTGGACGTTTCAATGCAGCCCTCCCAAAATTTAGATAATGAAAGGAGATAGGACAGTCCATCGTCATATAGGGGACAGTGTCATACATTAATGTTTACCTATGGTCTATTTATGGTTCAATCATGATAATGTCAAATATAATTAAAAGTATTTAAGTAAATTTATTTTAATTCTTTCATAATTTGCTTAGAACTTAGATTACAATATTATAGTATTTCTTCTTTTCCGTCAAATTAGTCAAAGATGTTTATAATATAACACAGTACCGTTATGGTATATTCCTTGAAATGTTATAACTAAGAACATTCTCCACGATCTCCTTATAAACTGATACTTAATAAAAAGTCACTTTTAGAATAAAATTTGCGTTCATGTCTTTCTTTTAACGGGTTTTAACCCAAACAACGGTTAAAAGAAGGACATGGAACGTAAATTTTATTTTAAAAGTGATTTTTTGTTAAAAGTCAATTTAAAAGGTATGGCAGAGGCCCTAAATATTAGTATATTTAGTATATTTATGCGCATACTAGCATATGCGCACAAAATCATTTACTAGATTTCTTTTCTGGTTATGGTATTACTTATTTTCAATGAAAAACAAATAGAATAAAAGAGCAAATAGGTTTTATAAATGAAGTAAATTTAAAGTTTTTATGAATATAGACAAGACGGAATTTATCTCATACGTACAAAATCGAGGGCGCAACACTAGCTGCGCCCTCGATTTTGTACGTATGGGAACTATTTTAAAAATTGAACTGATATAAGCTAAGGCCAAATTTCTTGTGAAAACCTCACTAAAATTAATCTAGTGATTGTGAGAGATTAACGTGTTCTAACAGACGAAAAAATAATTTAAAAAAAACTCTCAAAAATATATATCCTTTAAAACTTCCTACATCATTCACAACCGTTTTTCACAGGAATTTTCAATGTACAGATAAGACGGTGCTTCAGTTTTATTATATGTATAATATGTTATATTATGTTTTATTATATTTATATTATGTTATATAATACGAAACTAAGTTTTGTATCTACAAGTAATACAAATCGTCACTTAAATTATATCAGGGTTTTATTAAGTTTTAATTCTATAGCTAAAATTGTAAGAAAACGGTGTATTTTGTATATGAATTTTAGTTTTTTCTTTAATTTTGTGTAAAACTAAACGTCAGTAAGGAAAGTGTTTTCAAAATGTCTATTGAACGGAATTATTATATGTATCACTTCAATTATAATAAATAAGAAATAGCTATAATTAAAATTTTAGCTTCATGGACGTAAAAAAGAAAATATTTTGCGCAATACCATAGCACTAGTTATATTGTAAGAAAAATCAAAATAGAGAAATTAATGTGAAAAAATATCTCACTGCACTGAGTTAAATGAATAACGCTTTATATAAATCATGAAAATTAATTATGATAATCTTACACCACTATTTCGTACGGCTAAAATTCAACATATGTTGTCGGTCGACATGAAGTTAAGCTAATGTTAGCAGTTAATCATCGACGGTATACAGAATTTATGTTCAACAATATCCAATGAAACGCGACGACAAACTTCTGTTTCAATCTAGAAACTTGACAAAAATAGACAGATTGAACGCCACTCACGTACCATCGATTACTTTCATTAGGCGCACCCCGCCGGGGTCCCCAACACCAGATAAATATGTGCAATTTATTACATTTACCAATTTACATAGAGCATGCCAAAGCCACGACACGTCTAGGAACGGCGTTGGGGTGGCGTCACGGGGGATTTTAAGATGGGGTGGGCTATTTTAAGAAGGATGTTCGAATCACATTCGTTGCGAGGTACGCTTTTGGATGTGATAGATAATGAGAAAAAGACAACGAAAAATAATCGTTTGTAGACGACTTAAGTCATGTGTTCAATGTGTTACGCATTAATCTACACTTTAAATTGATCTCTCGAGATAAAATATTTTTTTTTAATGAAAAATATGATTAAATTTGAAAAAAGTTAAAACCTGAAATACCTTTCAATTCTATGACCCACGTTTCCTGTATAAGATTTTTTATTGTCAGTTATATCACAAGCTGAGGATGTAGCCAATAGTTAATATGTTACTAATAACTTTATGAAAATTGTCACTTCACTCTTACCGTGCTATAAAATGTACTTAGTAATAGAAAAGAATTGGATGTAGCAATATTGAAAAAAAAAATTAAAATACCTACTCCACAACCTAGTAAGTGAATGTGAGTGATTTCTGAGAACCTAAGTGCTTCATATTAAATTCTTTTTGACGTCTTTAAATTAAGTACCGTACAAAAGAGGAATTTTAAGTGAGGGAATAAATTAAAATAATTTAAGCCCGTCTTCTTCATTAGTATTGTTAGGCTGCTATAGTCAGACTGTCTTAATTAATCATAATTTAAACTTGTAATTATTCAAAAATCCCATTAAACGTTATCTAGAGTTTAGGTACTTGGATTTAGACTACAATTCGGTAAATAAATAATTTGAGCGATTTGTATTCTGACTCGTAGAACGCATACCAACCTAAAGAGAGAGCCAGGCGAATTGTAGATTGTACCTAATATCAATTCATTGAATCGGAGACTATTGAAATATGTACAGTCGATATTGAGTTTCAGTATCAGAGTCGCTGTCGCCCACTGCAGTGAGTACTTAAACTAATTATAATGTACTTCGGAATAGTTCACTTCATTTCGCCGTGTGTTATCGAATGTTTTTTTTTTTCTACTTTAATAACGATATTTTGATTCACCGATCTCCACTTCATACAATTGTCAGGTAAACTCGTCAATTTCATGTGCTTCAAAAATGGCCCTTTTATATTATTACTTCAGTCTCGTATGCGTAAGTTTTTTTAGCACAATCTTTATCACACCTTCTATCACACTAATTCTCTAAATAGATTTCTTTCGTTATATCACATTCATTTATTATTTCACTAGAAGACGAAAGCACCTCAACATATAATTTTCTATTGCTACCACCATATTTATCTTGGAAGTAGCAGCTACACCATTTTCCAACCACGCTATTCTTTGTCAGCCTTTTAAAGACTCCACAAACGCAATACAAAGGTCGTAAACTTATTTCATTAATTCTACTTTCATGTTGTGTCATGTGAGTGAGGGCCGCAGCGTGGCCTTTGAAGTTACTAAGTTTGATTTTGACCACGTGCGAATTGACTAATGAGTCCTTACAACATATATGTCAAATCAGATCATCCTATTTGTGACCCAGAGAGCATGTTCCGCCGCCGGTCCCGGACATTGGTGACAACCGTCGTTAGCGTAGAAAGTCCGTCTGCGAGCGTAGAAAGCTTAACCTAAACCTAAAAGGAAGACTCTTCTTTTTAGGTTTGGTCTCTAAGATTGCAGGATATAAAGGAGAGATAAATAGATTTTCAAACGATATGTCGTAGCAGAGGCTGAATGAAACTATAACACAACACAATTTTCATACTTCTGTCGTTGTCAAATTGCCCTGCTTTAGTTGTGAATAAGAATGTTTTGAAACATCTGAATGTGCTTGCTGCTTATACCCCCATGAGTTACTTATTGCAGACTTAATTTAGTTTTTTCACAACTTTTATTACTTTTTCGATATCTCCTTCATGTTTACAGTCTTTCATAAACGAAGTAACTCGGATACATCCTTCTATCCAATATTATAACTTAAGCTTACATTGATAAAAAAATTACCATATATTATTATTAGCAAATGTTTCATAAATATTGATAGTTAATTTTTTTATTTAAATAATTATACTGTCTTTTTAAACGTTTTTAATACGTTTCTAATCTTCCCACTTATGTAATTAATTTAATTTTGTTTTGCATTCTATTTGTTATATTTTAATAATCGAAAAGAGTATATGGAATAGTTTTAGCATTACTTTTAGTGACGTACGTTTAAATTCATATATGCTAACAAAATAAAAGTCAAAATTTTGACACCCTCCCCTTTCCGAAATCGAATTTCAATATTAACAGACGAAGCAAAGAATGGGGTGACGGCCGATGCATTAGTCGGAAGTTTGTAGCAGTTAGCCCGAGGCGGCGCGTGCTCACGACGGCGCCCCTGCCGCCCGCCCCGCGCTGCCGGCGGTGCGTTCCACGGATCGCTTTATATTTTTTTTTTAGTTAGCCCTTTGTGTTGAACTTGTATAGCGTAATACATAAAACTTAAAACTACCGTATGTCTTTCTGTAATGTAACATCTCCATCGGCGTAATATGTATATATTCACTATTCAGTGTTGTGGCACAAAATTGTATATCGCGATATAAAGTGACGTTTTATGATGTGAAGGGCTAATAAAAACATTGCGGTGTAAAAGACTTTGCAAACGAATTATTAACGATATAAGTAATATATTAATAGTGTTTATTCAAAAGTTTGTATATATACAAACTTGTATATATACAATATATATATTGTAGATTTTTCAATGTTTTTTATCGGTTCATTTTTTATTTTAGTATGTACATATGTATGTATTTCTTATTACCCCGTATTCATTAAAAAAGTGGCCGATGCGGTATTATTCGCTGATAATGCTTCGGTTTTATTTAATATATTGTGGTAGAGCCTTAGTGTGGCCATCTTGGCTGCAGCACGAGAATGAGAGTGTCGGTGGTCAACTCTCCCTTCATCATACCACTCCCTTTCCATCAATCACCCCTATATCAGATGTCCTATTCCTACCTAGGAGGTCGGCCACGCACTGGTGACTTGTCTCTAAGGCTGCGAGTGTTCATGGCCGACGGTGGCTATCTCTCTGATAGCTCGAATGCTCTTTTGACCCTTGAATATGATACAAAAAAAAAGAAATTAAAAATAAACAGAAGTAAAGAGTTTCACAAAAATAAACTACACACCCCCCCGAATTTCTGAATTTATTTGACTGTTAACAAATTATTGATAAACACGAATAATACGGAATTGTTTAAAATTTACTTTGTCGAATTTTTGATAAGCTGATGTCAATTTAAGAATCGGATATGACATACTAAATTTAATTAGTGAAAATGTATTTTTAGATATTAATGTAGATGAAAAAGTCAACACGTTATAAAAGTGGCTGGTAGACTGAGTTTTGCAGTATTTGCAAGCAAGCAAATAAGACGATTAAACGATGCAGCAACAGAGAGATTAGTTTATTTGAGTTACTTTGTGGCATAAATTCATATAGTATTTTGCTTTTACGAAAAGTTGCTGATATTCAAACAATATTCGTTGTGCAGAAGAGAGCGGTGCGAGCTATTATTAGCTATATCAGTTAAAATGTAAAATAATCTAAAGGCGCGCTTTAAGAAAAACAGCATTCTCGTTGTCCATTGTTAGTGTATTTACGAGGATATTATGTAATATTCTAATATACGTATGTTCGTCTGTCTTACGTACATCTAAAACGTAAATGCAACCATTATCACAATATAACTAGCTTCCAGTTACAACTCCACCCGAATAAATATAGAAATGCATTATAGTCTAAGTTTTCAAAAACAATAAACATAGACTATGTTTGACAGCTCTCACTTCAGTATCCGTACCGTACGACTCTGCTGTAGTTTTTGCATAGAAGACAAAAAATTGCATCTTGCTACCACTTACGGTTCTAATCCTAATTCTTCGTTCTGTGCCCGATAGAAGCAAAGTGTATATTCTTAGCTACTTTAATTTCTACATATCACCTCTTGCCGGAATTCTTCAACACCACTTGAAGACCATGACTTGGAAGGATTTCTCAGTAAACGTCACCAGACATCAATACACATTCGGGAGCGAGAATTTACGTGACGTAATAGAGATAGTATATGGAAAAAATAATAGGTTATGGAAAATAGGTTATGGACATTATATTAAAAAGGATAGGTTATGGAAAAAATATAGCTGCTTTATTTTGAAAATCTGTATGAAATAAAGATATCCTTAATTTTTGTACTGGTATAAGTCACCACCTGACAACATCACTAATCAGATGTTAGAAATAGCCTCGGAAACACTCACTGTACCTCTAACAAATTTATTCAATTGCATTTTAGTTACGGGCAATATACCTACTCAGTGGTCGGAATCAAATATAATTTTACTTTATAAATAAATAAACGACCCCAACAGTATCACTAACTACAGGCCTATAAGTTTATTATCGTCGTGTATAAGCTCTTTTCCTCAATTATAAACAGAAGAATAAGCACTACATTTGATGCAAATCAATCTGTTGAATACGTGGGATTCAGATAATGATTCTCTTTCATCGACCATATCCACACACTAGAGCTTATTATCGAGAAATACCAAAGACAACGGAGACCTCTTTACATTGCTTATGTAGACTACCAAAAAGTGTTCGATACTTTAACACATGACAGCATTTGGAAAGCTCTAAGTAAGCAAGAAGTAGAAAAAAATACGTACAAGTAATAAAGAGTATATGCAACAATAGTAACAGCAGAGTGAAGTTAGAGACAGTCGGCTCTAGGTTTCCTATAAAAAGAGCAGTAAGACAGGTAAACCTATTACCCCCCAAATTATTTATAGCTGTACTGGAAACTGTATTATCAGAGACAGGGTCTCTGATAAGAGACCTTGTCGTTAAGAGACTATATCAGAGGCTCTTAACGACATCACCAAAAAAGTCGGCTTAGAAATAAATCTTTCTAAAACAATGCTAATGATCAACAGCGCTAAGAGACAAATATCCATTGACAGCAAACCACTCCAATATACAGACCAGTACACATACTCCAATATTCACTCCAATATACATACTTTGGAAAACAAATAAGTTTCAACAGAGACCTCAATAAACGAGAAGTGGATCGCAGAATACAAGTAACATGGAGAAAATATTGGAGCTTGAAAGAGGTGTTTAAATGTAACATATCCACAAAAATTAAAACGAAACTACTAAACTCCTGTCTTCTTCTATTCCTTACATATGTCAGTCAAACCTGGAAGTTCACTACCAAGGTAAAAAAAAAATCAGAACATGTCAACGAGTAATAGAACGCAGTATGCTAAACTATAAGCAAACTGCAAAAAATTCGCTATATAAAAATTACCAAAGCATTGGATGGACTAGAACAAGCTCTCGGACAAAAATGGAAGTGGGCTAGACATGTAGCGCGTCTTCTAGACCAGAGGTGAATGAAAAAGGCGACATTTTGGAAAGGACAATAGGGTAAGAGAAAAAAAGGGAGACCTAGATGTCCGACGGTAAGATGATGTCATAAAGGCAGCTGGTACAAATTGGTTACAGACAGCCCAGTCCAGACAGGAGTGGCTATCTTTGTAGGAAGCCTTCATTTGCAGAGGGGTTCTTGAAGATACAAATTAGAGCACTACATAAATTTTTTTTTAACAAAATATCATCTAATATTTATGTAATATTAGGTAAATATTTTTTTATATAATACTAAGTAATTCCTTAAGTTTTATTATTTTGTTACAAATGTCAAAAATTTCAAGAAATAAAAAGGCTATTATATTTATGTAACCAGCAATTTATTAACATAATTTAACATAGAAACCTTATATAACATTAACATAGAAACCTTTTCTTTACAAGAATGAAATTCGAATGAAAAAATAATCCTGGGAATCTATTTACCCAAATTGTAAAGCGATGAATCTATACCAAGACTGGTATCGGTT
This sequence comes from Eumeta japonica, assembly GCA_005406025.1. NCBI lineage: Eukaryota > Metazoa > Arthropoda > Insecta > Lepidoptera > Psychidae > Eumeta > Eumeta japonica. The sequence goes on from BGZK01000292.1 coordinate 120,400, forward strand.
TTCGCCTATAGAAATCAACTAACAATAAAATAAACGGGAGAATATCTCAACAATGACTTTTTTCCCCGCTTTGTTGGATCCGATCAAATCATCTGAAACGAATTTTCGGAATCCAAAACTAAACACAAGCAATAATTATTTTAGGCAGGACGTATTTGTACAAAAACACTCAAACGTCTTGTTTTAGACCTTGGGCTATAGTTTAAATAAATACACTAATCCGGTAAAGCTATTTATGATTGTTGGTGTAAAGGACTACATTTTAGAGGTCATACGACCTTAAGATGCCAGAACGTCAGATGTTACAATATTGCGACGGATACTAAACAACTATTATGACTACACGAAAGATGCTCCTTTATGGTGATATTTGAAGAAAATTACGTCATGATTTTAGATAAAAAATGTGTGGAGAAATGTAGATTCACGATCCACACGTCGCAGTCGCTAAGAAGACATGCGAGACAGCTGAATACTAAAGCTTCAAACAAATAGAGACAGATTACATTGATTAGATGGGTAGTAGAAATAATCAACGGAAGGCTGTAACGGGATTTCAAAATATTTCGAAATAGATATTTGAACAACGTTTTACCCAACGTTATCTCAGATTTCAGAATAGCTTCAGCGCTTATTAATACAACCCAAGAAGTCTATTGCTACAACCACCTTACCGTAAAATTAATTTATCGAAATACAGAAATATAAATAGGCCTAACCTGCTGGCCGATTATATTGATCAATGTCGTTTCAATGCACAAAAAAATATCAGGTTTAATAGAGTGGAAGCAATACACCCTGATTTAGCAGATTTTCCTAGAATTCTATAAACTGCTTACTTTTACTATTGAATCATATCATATAATATTGGCCTGATCTTACTGTAACGAACATATCAGATAAACCGATTTATATTCGTTAGAAGTTTATAACATCCCAGAAAAGTGACTCTTAATAGAGAAGAAGGAAAGGTACTAATAAGGTGCTGAATTCAATCCAGATACGTTACATGAAAAATATGTTACTGCTATGTAATGTAAAACGCGACACAGTTTTAAAGTACTGTTCCACCTGTATACATGTTCGCCACATTTTGGTTGTTGTGTCCAATATATGATGCTAACAGTATAATATATTAGTATCATGTATTTATTGTCTTGCTTAGACCAGATATGAAAGCAATCTATCTCAGCCTATTGGATTTTTCGACAAAATTTGTGTAGACTTAGAAAATAATTTAATGCTTAAATTTTAAATAAAAAATCGGTTGTCTGTAAGTCGGTTTACTGACGATAGTTGAACGAGACAACGTCATAAGAAAATACAGATGGAATGGTTTCATTTTTCAAATGAAAATTTTAATTTTATTTGTTTGATAGATATTTTGTATGGATATAGAGAAGGAGGTAAATGGAAATAACAATTGAATTGATCAAGTTACATTTATTTGTACGCATAAATACAATTGTGTCAATTTTTATTTATTGTTTTTTACAATGTACATAGTTTTTACAAGTACGAATGTGCTTTGAGCAATTGTTTTACAACTTTTATTTACAACTTTCAAACATGTGTGATATTTAACTTCTTACAATTTGTGTTATTCTGTTGAGAATAGGACGATGATAGGAAAAGTAGGAAATGAAAGGGAGTGTTTCGAGTGTGGTTATGATATGTGGAAGATTTAACATTTATGTTTTAATTTTTTGAAATCATAGCTACGCTCGATAATTATTTCGATCGAATAGTAAAGCAATTGATTCATTATTCATAATGAAATAGTTCTGTTAACTTATTGTTATAGTTTTGTCAATTATAGCATAACCTACAATCGCTGCACTAGCGGACCGATTTTTTTGCTTGAAGACTGGTAATAGACATCCATAAGTCTCGTAATTTAAATCACGAGACTAAAATAAAGGAAAATAAAAATACTCATTAACTACGCATGTCCGGAGGGAGATGCATAATTAAACATTATATTTGAGCAGTACATTTTCCACCATCTAACGGTCTTAATTGTAAATCAACGTTAGTTTTGATTTTTTTATGTCGTTGAACCTTATTAATTAAAACAATCATTAAAATATCAACCTTACAATGGTTACAAGAAAGTTATATAACAAACAGAGAAAATAGTAAAACTAAATTATTATATTAATATCAAGTTGCCGCCCGCTTTGGTCGCATGAGTATATAATGAATTCCTTCATCTTTTATACCGACTGATGACGCCGCTCCCATCGTCATCTCGACCGCGGATCTGATTTCGTTTTGGTCTTAATCACGATTCCGATCTCCATCGATCTCGATTCCAATTCTGCTTTTGCTTAATGCAGTAACGACGTGTTATACAAGGTAACAGTAATATATATAACAATACATGTTGGTAAATATAGTGTACACACACACACACACACACGCACAAACACCTAAAGACGGAATTCGATTAAAATTTGTTTAGGCTTCAATTTGGAGTTTAGTTTTAATACCGCTGGAACTAAGCATTCTTATGAAACAAAAAGCAAGAGAGATATGCAAAGATCGTATTATTTGGAAATTTATAGTCTCTGCATACATTTCTGGGAAATAAGCGTAAATTTAAGTAATAATAATAGACCAAATTTGTTTAGGTCGGTTTTCTATTTACAAAATTAGATGTTAAAGTAATATATCACAGGAACTTTGGATTTTTTCTGATTAATAAGTAACTACGTCACTCTTTGCATCACGAGCCACTTCTAAGCAGAAATTGTTGTTACGTGGCTATGTGAAATAGGACAAAATATGTGAAAGTAAGAATTATTACGATAAGCATTTACTTAAAACCCATCTTGCAAACTACCAATTAAATTTAATAATAAAAGGAAGTAAAGTTAGAAATTCATACATAGCACAATCCATCAGAAAACGGTAAAATTTCTATTCGTTATCATTATTTTTGCTGATGTAGGCATTACACACGATTCCAGTATGTTAACTGTGAAATATGAATACAACTATAAAGTTATAGAATTGGTCGATGGAACGCATGCGTACGCGCCTGTGCCACTATAGCGTGCTAACCTTGTGGGATCATCTTGTGATTGCGTAATGTTTGCGGCCAAGGATCGCCTTTTATTTACTTGTTGCAAAACGTTTTGCTCATTAGAGGGTTGGTGCGCCTCAAATTATTTTAGATAAGTGACAATAGCTGGTTCGTTATAAATTGTATGAAATTTAATACATCAGTGTACTTACATTAAAAGACTATTTTTTAGAAGAGGAGTATCTTTTCTTATTACTAGTATCAAACCAACTCTCTTATGGGACAATTCAATTTATACTTATGTGTAAATCAACAATTTTTCTAAAATTTAACGCTTTTAATTCCGTTTGGGATCCGAGGGTTCTCTGACACGATGACGGACATAACCAACCGTATGAGCGCAAACTCATAAGCGGTCGTCGAGTAGCTCGTAAGGGCGCCGGCCGCGGGCCCGCGTAAAATGAGACGGGTCCCCGCGCGACTGTCACAAGCCGAAGAGAGATGAGAATTTTATGCAATCCCGATCTTAGACAAAGCCGGCCCGAGGGCGTCGGGCCCTAGATAGCCGTTTTATTTTAATGCTAACCGACAACAAATAAGGAATAAATATCCCTTTTTTTTATTTCACTCCCGACTTGAGGGCGAGAGGGAAAGGCGCAAACGTCGAGGGAGGCTCGTGTTACGTACTCTTATTATAAAAATCTCAGAGATATCTGATAGATATCAATTCTTATTGAAAGATTTGCGTTATCGTATTACGTATTATCTGATTATTACGTATTGTTATATATTTGTAATTTTCATAACAATTAGAACGAATAAAAATGTTAGGTCATCTATAAATAATAGGTAAAGTTAATATTTAACGAAATAGTAATAAAGTACCGATAACAAAATTTTGTGTGACTCCCGTAGAAGAATTTTACCGACCTTTTATTTATGTTTGTCATAAAAGGCCGTTTTATGGAGCTATGAGAAAATCTTCTGACCAGTGACAAAATATGGTAAAATAATAATCCTAAAACGATACCGTTAAAACACATAAATCAGAGGCAAACACAGCTACCCAGATATGAGAGGTCTGATATTGCAATCCGCAAATTGCAACGTTGACCTTAGTGCACACTGTATTATGAGAAACCTACGTAGAATAATGGATTGCTATAAATCGATGGCAACGTGGAATAGGTTTTTGGAGGGTACGTAACTGGAGGATAAACACGAATAGCAAAAAATAAAAAAAAATAAGGCATATCCTTAACTTTCCAAAATTTATTCCAACCGTAAAAATACTTAAATTTATATTGGACTTCAATGTCATACAGCAGTGGCGTACCCTTCGCCCGAACGGCAATATTTCCAACACGTGTTCCCGATACAACTGAACTTTAAGGTAACCGGGATTTCACCTCGGGCCTTATGTTGGAGGCTATAAAAACAATCAGGTCCGACTTAGTCCGGCGTGTATGTGTAGTGGGAAACAGGGAACACCCGTCCCTTACACGGTGCAGGGCGAGGGCGTCGGGACGTGGATGTCTATGGGGGGCCCGAATCAAATTGATATGAAATATGACGTATCGTTTGTATGGATTTGGCGTTGTTTGACGTATCTTCTGGAGTCAAATTGTTTGAAATATTGACGTTATTAAATGTTTGATACTGTAAAAATTCCTTACATAAGTTTATCCAGTTATAAAACAAATATAATGTTAATAAATTAACCAAAAAAATCAATAATATCTTAATAATTAATAAATATGTGGAAAATATATTCAAAAAGAACTTTATTTTCATTATCTAACTTCTTTCTTAAGAATCTTTTTTTTTTATTAAAAAGAAATTAGAACTCACGAATCTATATGTGCTTATTTCGGAAAGCGGTTTCTTAAAAAACCTTAATTAAATACAAACAAGATACATATTTTGACTAATGTTTGTATGTGTACGTCGGTGCACTTATCCTGTATTAGGTATGTGGTACCTATTTGAGCATCACTGAAAACCCTCATCCTTCTCAATGTCGCCGTTTTCGTTCATAAGATATGCAGGTTGTCACGCTGAACATAAATATCCAAATGCATTTGGTCAGAGATCATAATCCACTTTCTTATGACAGCAACGTATGTTTTTTGTGCAGACGCATTTAATCGTTCAATAAAAAGTTAAAAAACCAAATGGGAGAATATTTATCCTTAAAAAATGGTTGCCTGTAAAGTCAGTTTACGGACGATAATTTTACCTGATAATGTCATAAGAAAACATTAATGAAAAATTGTATTCTTTTATGAATTGAATTATTATTACTGAATTAACATTATTTTGTATGATACAAAGAAGAAGTTAATTGAAAATGAAAATGTTTTCTATAAATTAATATTTATTTGCACTCGTTAATTCAAATATTTTTCTACTTAATACAGTAAAGAGGTAGATGCGCACGAGCCTTACGCTTAAGCCGATCGTGCCTCTCTATTGTTCCGCACTCTCGCTCGCACGCTCGGCTCAGGTGGAACGCGACGATGAGTCATGTTTTTTCGTGCGTGCAGCCGGCGTACATCGATTTATAAGACTTTATCACGTCAAAAAAACTATAAAGTTCCATCGCCACACGTAACATCAGAAGAGTTTTCATATGATTAGTAAAATACATTACCGGACACCTTAAAGCCGCTATCGTATACTCGCATTAGTGTCGTCACTCATGACGCTTTGTAACTGATTAGGCGTTCTGTTGACACCGGAACTATAGTATAGTAGTGAATTACTTTCCCATTCAGCCCTGCACTTTTCATAAGGGCCGACAAGAGTCTGTCGAATTGCATTTTTATTAGGTGGCTGTGATGAGAAATTACAATTATCTTCTGTGGATCGCGTGGCAGACGCCTGTACAAATAATACTTTCCTTTTTGATAGAATTGACACGACTGCGAAACTAACAAGAAAAAACAATTGTGGACATAACTATGATTGTGTTTCGTATTAAAATTTATAAGACCTTTCTCTCAGTTTGACGGAAATGACAAGAACAATTTGACAGAATGGTCAGAAGAATTCAACGCACAATGTGTTTTCTTGTCAAAAAAAAAACGCAATCTATAGCGAATTCTGGAGAAACACCTGTCACGGACTTAGACAGACGACTTTTATGTTGGTCAGAAAAAAAGTATGAAATAAAAATAAAAGTTAAGGACACAAAATCCGACTTCAAAAAAAAATAATTAGAAAGTATTAAAGAAGCTGGATGTTGCGGTGAGAGTCACTGAATTGTTAAGCCTTTGGTAGTTACCATGACATATCATAATTTTATTTTGTTTTTATTCATTAATTTATATACTAAAACTGAGGATCGCCTATGGTTTCACAATTCAGTAAATTTGTTTTATACTTTTTGGTGATTTAATTTGTGATTGTTGGATTTAAATTGTTCTCATAATAAAATCAAGACTGTAGGCGTGACGGAGGGGTCGACGATGTCATTAACAGGTGTCATCCACCTGTACGTTAGACATAGGAATTCGTAATCACAAACTTACATTTTATTTCAGTCATTTAATTTTTTTAATACTCATTTTTTCAGTAGTTCTTTTTTATTTTGCAAAATCAATCAACATGGTGAGTACGTATTACATATCTCAAATAAAAATAATCTCAGCGAGAACTAGAATTAACCCAGTTAATGCTATATGTTTTAATATTGTTTGACGTTTTGCTTGCCTTTGTTTTCTCAAATCAATATTTTATAATATATATCTATGCTACGATATAAATACGTAGCGACTGTCTATATATTCAATTATATTGTGTTTTGGGATCAATATGTCTTTTATGACTTACTGACCCTCATTCTATCATTTTTAAAATCTACGCCTGTCTGATTGTCTGTCTGTTTGTCTGTCTGTCTGTCTATGTGTCTATTCCTTTATAACTGAAGAAGGTTTGACCCATTCGACTGAACGGACTACCTTGAAGCTATAATGAATGCAAAAGAAATCATTCAAAACGGGTCACAAACGTTGAAATAATGAATTAACTTCCATAAAATTTTATGTGTATGTATAGACAACTGAGAAGATCCTCTATTTTTAAAGTCAGTTAGTATTTAAGTGTAAAACATTAACAATCGCTAAATATGTTGCTTCAGTGTCAAAATAATAATGAAAAAGAACTTTGAACATAATCGAAGTAATGTTTTACCAACTATTACTAGACTAACTTCCGCCCATGGTTTCACCCGCGTAGACACGGTGTGAATTCCTTCATTTTATAGATATATAATATGAAGGAATCCCATTGGCCGATGGACCGATTTTATTCATTGACCTGCGTTAATCATGACCCTGATCGGTATCCCGTTATTGTATCCGATTTCGGTCTTGTTGTTCGTTTACAGTGAGCTCGACTAAATAATTTATTTGATTTCACACTAGATAATCCTGTTTCTTCCACGGTTCTTACATAACTGTTAAAATCCGTATGCACCTGGCCTTTGGCGGAATTTTTAACTTGCTTGAAAAAAGGAAAAACCTGACTGGATTGGAGATTCGTAAAAAAAAAGGGACAAGAATATAGTATAGCAGCTTATTAATATGAGCTGCTATACTATACTGCGTTAATACGCAGGTCACACGAACCCTACAAGTTTTCAGTGAAATAGGGAAAAATCCGAATACTTATAAGTCTTGGTAATCAAACGACTCAATCGATGCCCTGGCGAAAGTGTGAGCGCGAGGGTTGTTGGGCTCTAATTAAAAATTTAGGAGCTTGAAATGATTGAATGATCGCCGAAAACTTCGAAACATATTTTTTCTACGAATAAGTAAAGGCCAACTGACCAATCATAAATACTCTTACATAGTGTTGAGCCACGAATAAATGTTAGACGAAGTATAAAATTTAACTACCTAATAAAAAAAAAACTTAAAAAAAAAATTCTTCAAAAATCTTAAAATAATTAAATAATAAGTTGTTTTTGGAATCGATGTTAGCGTAAGCAAGGAAAATGAAAAATACAAAATAATGAAGTCGAATAACGCAACAGTTAAAAAGAGATAACAAAACTCTCTATATGTCAACAAAAAATTAGTCAAAAAGATTATCGAATTGCGAAAATTAATATAGAACCGCGTCTTGCTGGCACCGACTCCAAAATCAATTAATTATTTAATTAGTTTAAGATTTTTGAAGGCTTTTTTTTTCTTGACAAGTAATTTTTCTCTTTTTATTTTGTCAACACATATTATGCTAAATATTTTATCTACATTAGAATAATAGTTTTCTTTTATAATTTCCTTAATTTTTGCAATCCATTATTGATATTTTCGTTTCAAGTACAAATGTACAGAAATAAACAAAATTTGTTTTGCGTTATTATACACATATACAAAGATTTGTAGACGTTGGAACGTGATTTTACCAGAAATCCGGGTCACAGTTCGATTTGTAACGGCTTATCGATACAGAACTCATTTAATGTGCTTTCACCGCGAAATCCCATATTAGTTGTAACTGAATACAGAAGCCAAAGATCATCAAGATATGGCCCTCAAGCGCTCTCACAGAAATATCATCTGAGTGATAAGCTTATATCGCGTTCACGACTTCCACTCATCACCTTTACCCTTACTTACCTTGATAGAAATCGCTGTAATAAGATGGTTTCCGTTTATATAATTAACTACATATAGGAAATTTGGTTTCGCCCAAAATAGAAAACCGTTTTTTTTTTGTCAAAATAGACACAAACTCGATCCGTAATCAACATGATTCAAACGATAGATGTATAAAATTCTTTTTTTGTTGGAAATCAAAAGCGATACCCGAAATAAGATTGACATCGATCGATACAAAAAAATTGAGGAAACCAAATATATTAAAATAAATATTTGTACATTCATTTATTCCTTATGCGTGTCTAAAACTTTGATCGGATTATGATGAAACTGAGGTGGTATATTATATTCGCGCCTGGGAAGATTTCTGAAAAAGAAAACTAACCTTTGTCCCCAATTTCACTCGCATGTTTACACTGCCAAACTGAACTATTGAACCGATGGTAAAAATTCTTTCAATAATAGATAGCTGCACTATTCCTAAGTAAAATAATCTGACAACATCGACCCGTGGCTTTCATTCAAAAACTTTATATTTTTATGACGATTTTAATAAATTTTTAACTCATATAAAGCTATACTATCCCCAAGTGATACAGCTTATATTTTATATTGAGACTAGAATTTGCCTCCGTTATTGTTCAAATCGAACTTATGACTGGTAGCAAATTCAGAATTGACGAGACGGAGAGCAGAATCGAGAATTAGACTAGGATCAGAATCAAAAGTGTGACCGGAATTGGAATCGAAAGCGAGATCGGGAGTCAGATTAGCATCGATCATTACAAAAGGCGAAAGATTTCCATCTATATCAATGCTGGCGGAGCTGCGAGCATTATACTATATGGGTAATTCATCCAGAAAAAAAGACAGAACAACGTCTGCCGGGCCAGCTAGTATTTGAAATAAATAGAAACATTGTATTATCTCAGCATGTATACGGAACACAAAAGGATCAGATTTGCATAGTCTCCAGCAAGGCCTATGATTAAGGTCACTTTTATTTCGGCTGGGAAATTTCATGAGCGTAAATAAAAGGAGCAAACATACCGTGAAGGACCGTAACTTTCCATTTTTACGGTCGTGGACCCAAAATCATACTTGAGCGAATTTAAGGGTCCAGCTGTCCTACTATTATCCCGGTAAATTAATAATACATGAAGGTTCTTTATTACCTGAACATTTTTCAAATAAATTTAACCGGATATGAAATAAAAATGCACAACGCAATATCCTAATCTAATATAATATGTAATAATTCAGGGTAAATGCGAAATATGTTTGTGATTGCATCCCCTTTTTGAACATAAATCCATGATTACGCAATAAAATCCTGATAAAGCTATCATCATTTTATATTCTATAAAGTGCTTTACTGCTTTTAATTTGTTATACAATATCATTAGCAAATATTTTAAAAAGTTCTTTACGATTTGTTATCTCTTAAGTTGAAACATTTTCAAGCCATAACATTTTTACATCTTTTCTCAGTATAAAATTTTATAAAGTACTTACCAAAAAGTTCTATTCTTAATAAATATCCCAAGAAATTTTTGAAAGTTCTTACAGTGTCTATGTATTGTCTTTATATGACTATAATGATTCTATAGTATTCAAATAAAATATTCTTGAATGTAAATCATTCATGATAATTTCACGTTAATAATGTTAGGTTTTTTTTCTATTATGGTATGAGTTTTTAAAACATTATTTTATCACTACATCATTATTGTTGGATGTTCATTTCGCAGTAAATTATTATCGGTACATTAATCACATCCATTACAGCATTTGGTTGCTTATCAGTATTTTTCACATACACCTTTATCAACATAATAAAAAAAAAGTAATCTTAAACGTAACCTTAGAAAAAATTATCCACGATGAATTAAAAGAAAGAACGACCAAGAAAAATATCGTGAAGAAACCCACACTTTAGGCACAATAAAAGTAAGAAGGTAGGTAGGTAAAAATATCACCTTTTATGAATAAACCCAATAAAACGTTCGTCAGTGAACCCAGTAAAACACGGATCTACTCCTAACCTACCAGCTTAGTTCAGCTAATTGTGAAGCTTATATGTGCACCAAATATATTCCCCGTTTGGCTATCCGATACTTTGAACTTCTTGAGAACGTACATAATAGTAGTATAACCATGGGACTTTCGCAAGATGCGCCAATTGTGTCATGAACGCAACACTACAGATATCTAAGACGTCTGGACTTAGGGCTTATTAATAGGTCTATTGCCGTAAGTAATTGCCCTGTGCAGGCCAGCGTCGAAGCTAACCGACTGCGGCTTGCTCGCCCTAAACGCACCCGTGGGCTGCCTACGCAAATTACAAATTGAAGGCGGTTCGCTTGTGATTACGCTAATAAATTGATAACGAACTAAAAAGCCTCTTAACTTAATATTTTATTATAGGATACAATGATAAATTAAGAATTATATTATATAAAGCGCAGGCACCTCCTTATTTATTATTGAATTATAATTCTATGATATGTTTGATTTGTTATATGTCGTGCTAAGAATTATATTATGTCAAATATAACGTCCAAGCTAAAGACATATATGATATTAATATGCACGAATAACAAGATTTGTATTTTGAATTCGGAACAAAAGCATACATAAATTCGTTTTATATTTAGTTTTTTTTTATAAATCACGTTTTGCTATAATATTAAAAAGGAGCAATCTCCTCAAAATTATTATTTTTTTGCCATCAATACAATTGCAGTAAAATTTATCTTTTTAAAATTTTCAAATTGGATTGCAACTAACTACTCTCCTTATATTTTTTTAGCGTAACAGTGTTTGTAAATAGTACTTTTTTTACTATTAAAATGTTCTCACTATTTTAGGAAACACGAATATACGAATAAACTAATATTTTTCAGTGTTCTTTTATGAAGAAAAGTGACGTTTTCTCAGTAAGACGTTTTGGCTTAGCTAAAAAATATAATATGCAAGGCATCATCGTCAACAACACTGGTGCTTACATTAGACGGATGAACATGCTGAACTCGCCTAGAGCACGAGGCAGCGACCGCTTTATACTACTTGCAATCCTAGACTGTTTATCTCAAGTGTCTCAATCTTGCAATCGATGGGATGTGCATTAAAGTTACCAAAGTAAGTTACTAAAAAAAAATGTTTGCTCGATTTAATAAGACTAAGGTTCCGTTGTTCCGAATTGCAACTGACTCGTTTGGTATGTGTTTATCCTCAATTTACTGAATTTAAATATATATAGTTGTGTTTGAATCACTTAAGTATATTGTAAAAATGAAAGGCATTCGTTTTTTTGTATCTTTCCTCTTATTTTCCTTACCGAACTTACATGGGAAGTTAATATTGTAAATGACTGCTCTATTTACGAAGTTCTTTATTTACAAAATAAAAAGATATGTTTGAAATATCTAGCAGATCCCTTGTGTAGGTACATGTCGGCAAGCCCTCTCAATGCCCTCTCAACCTATGACGAAATGAAAGTTCGCTCACAAATAAACACTTTATTAAGAAAAAAGAAAAACAACTTTAAATGTCTGCAATCAGAAAAATTCTACGACAACAACTTCGTCATCCCTCTAATTTATGCACCAATAGCAAGTCTTATTTTACTTTTGTGATAAAAATACTATCAATTTATGCCTTGTGCTGGCAAAATAATGTAAAACAAAACAAAATAATAATAGAACTCATATTAAATCTAAATCTGCCTTTAGTTTAATAAATTAGCAATTGTATTGAGTAAATACGGAATAAACATCAAGCGAACATCACAAAACTATCAGTTATACATTTAAGTTAATTTTTCATAGTAAATCAATGTAAATATAAAAGTCTCTTCTTAGAAAATAATTATAGAATGTGAATTGAATAACATGAATTAAATAACAGTTTGCAAATTAATCTACAATAAAAGGTTGCTTAGAAATATTTCGAATACTAATGTAAATGTTATCACTAAATGTAACTTTACAATAACAAAAATGTCGATTATGATTATAACCAAAAATTACTGCTAGATGGCAGCACAAACGAGCACCCATGTGCACTATGGACATCTAGTAAGAATTGCAAAAAAAAACATGTAAGCTTTATATTTCTGTTACATCTTTTAATTTTAGTAAAAAATGAAATAAGCTGAACTTAATTTCTATACGATTTTTATGCTTAAATTATTAATATTTTTGAATAACATTGATTTTTTCATCAATTCTGCTAAGTTTTTTTTTTTTTGTTGCTATTAATTGCTTAATTAGCAACAGTGGTAATGGAGACTTCTTGCACCTGCGGCAGTGTAACTTTGAAATGAATATTTATCGTGCTCATAATAGGCAACGATATATCGACTCAATAAAATAAATGCCTGTGGGTTGCTTAGCGTTACTCGACGGAAAAAAAAAGTTATTTTTTAATTCGGAATTCGGATCGCAAAGTCATGAAGGGGCGAATCGTCCCAAAGTTAACATTCAAAAGGAATTTGAAATGAAGAAAACAAACATCTATAACTCGTTTAATCCACTTCGATAACAGTTCAGTACGTATTATTTTGTGCCGCCGCCACAGCGAAGAAGCAAAACTTTGATCCCACCTTTGAAATAAGAGGGGGGTTAATAGTTTTCGAGCTGAATTCATTGACTTTAGAGATCGGCGAGTTTCATTAACTTTTGCTATGAAGACCGGCATTCGCTCTCCATCTGATGCAGCGATTGTCAACCATTAAGTTTGATTAAGAAATTGCGTGATATGCTTTTGTAGTCAGAATGCAATAATAAATTAGAATAATAATAACAGGATAAACTCGCGCTTATTTCCCAAAAGAGTAAGAAGAGACTATAAACTTCTATATGGTACGATCTCTACATAACTCGCTTTCTTCGCTGACATTCATCAATCTTTTTGCAAACTCGGCAGTTTCGAGTTCTTAAAATTTGGCCTTTTATTAATTTTTTAGGTTTGACCATTGGAGATTTGGGCCTTTAGAAATTTTTATCAATTATCGTAACCGAATTAATAATTACTGAATAGCGTTTGTTATACGTATTTGTATTGTTCAATAAATATATCATTCCAGTCCGTTTCATTTTTTTTTTCTTTTGAGATATAATGTAAGATAAATTATATGTATTCTTAACACTGAATTATTCAAATTTTGTAAGTGATTTACAGATTTTTCTATTGTAATGACGTAAGTAAATGTTACATGAGAGTTGTTGGCGATGGTATCAAAATGAACGATTTTACCAAGGAAAAAAAATATTTAAATACATATCAGCAATATTGAGGTCACGGTTTTGAACACAAGTAAATTCATCATGACTGAAGACAATATATTGAAAAGAGATGAAAAAATTGAATAAGTGTAAGGATTTGTCCATTTGGATTACTTGTTTACGAATAGATAAGCATTTTAGAAATATTTCAAGGAGATTAAATGCAGAAAGTTAAGTAAATAGAATTTTAGTTACTATTATACATCTTAAAAATGTTTCCTGTTAAATGCATTTCGCTATCCATACTAAAGTCCAGATCATTAGACTTATATACGGCAGTGAAAATTATGTGTGGTAAAAAAACGTGAAATTAAAATTGATGAGTCCACTCATCAAGCTTAGTTTGGAGATACGATAACTACGTCGTATGTGTGGAGTTTCCTGAAAAATAGATACATAAGTTTTAAATACAGGCTGAACGCTATGCGTCAAAAACCAACGCGTTTATGAAAAACGATTATGAATGTCATTAAATTTAGAAAGAGAGTAAAAATTCTACTGTAGATTTGTGTGAAAATGATGTCTATCGCTATATATTATTATTCTCATAGTAACCATTCAACTCTGGAACATATTTACGAATAACAGATAGGTTCTGATAAATTCGTTTCTTCTAAATTTTAATATAAATCTGTAAGCGTACGGCACGGTAATATGACAAAAAATTTTAATGTCAGTTCAAGTTTTAAAACGAATGCAACCTCCATTTTTTTGTCTATGTTATAGTTTTCTTTGCATGTTAATAAATTATTCTCTCTATACATCTCTAACTATATATGTTCAATATTTATTCGAGAACTCATTATTTCTTTTTAGCTTTCCATGATTAATTGAAGTACGTCATCGGAAGGTTTTAACGTTCGAACGGGCTTTTAGTTAAATAATATGCACAAAATGTTTCCCGCCGCTGCATCTTGAACAATCTCTAATCGAAACAAGTCCAGACCGTTTACGATTCAGCCTCATAATTACATTAACTGCGCCATGTTTTTAGCGCTTCGTTCATGTGCCATGTACATGGTGTTTTATAAATATTATACTTGACGAATCGCTTTTGGTGTGCTATTAATTACATTAATTTTATAATACAATAATAATAACCAAATAAAAGTTTTCATATAATTATTTTATGTTCATCATATATTTAATACCACGGTATACGTGCGCCATCATCTATGCATTAACAATAACCCACCGTCAACTCTAGAATCTATTCTTCCACTACGAATCCCTGTTCAACGAATTGAATATTGAATCGAGAGGATTGACAGGTATCGATCATCCAAGCAAGTGTTGGTATGTTATTTATCTTAGTCCGCTATATAGCTGGAATATTATTTCTACATATGTTTCATGCCAGACCATGCACATCGTCAGAAAAATGCAGACAGACAGACACATTTACAAGGTTATCAGAAGTTTTAAACCTAGAAGTTAATAATTTTTCTTGTATCTTTCCCGAATCTGGATATCAGGAGTCTTCGAATAGAAAAAGTGCAAGACGTTATAATTTAGATGCAAAAATATCTCATTACTTGCGTATAGTAAAGTGTATAAAGTGCATAAAAGTAGTTCACAACACAAAACTACCGGGTGCGAGTGTCACTTAGAAAAATAGACTGGTCACTGATGAAAATCTTACAGGTGTATTTATAGGATTGATGTGATTATCTCCAACCCACGATTTCATAATGGATATTTGATGTTGCACCAATACACCTGATATGTATCGTACAACCTTATTTACATCATCACGACCTTATTCATAAGAGGAAGGCTGTATAAAAAAAGTGAAATGCGCCTATTTTTAAACAACATCGGTCGGTCTCAATAGCTTTATATTAATTAAAAATCGATATAAAGTTAAGATAAAGAGCTAAAAAAAAAAACTAAGCTAAAACACTGAGGACCAAAATAATAAGTTCTCGTTCTAGGTTTTGTTAGCATTATATAGATGTCGGGAAGTGGAATCGGGTGTGAAATTAATGCATTCAAAATTGTAGCCGAATGTAAAACTTGAATCGGTACAAATTGCGGAATTGCTATCATAACTTGAATGGATATCATTACAGGAAATGAACAGAGCCGGAACCTAGTGTACAGCTGGAATTGGAATAGAGAATGGAGGTGGAGCTGGTAAGAGAACAGCATGAGCGACACCGGGATCAAATATGAGAGGGAAAGCTGAAACCAGAATCGAAAGGACAGGGATTAAAGTAATGGAGGGAATTTAAATCGTGTCCACGATTTATATAATACTATTACTATATTTAGAATCGACAACCAGATTAGTGGTGGTACTGGAATGAAACGGATATTAGATAAAAAGATTTAGTATATGTCGACGCGGGCGAAGCCGCGGTAAAAGTAATAAAGGTCACTCTAACTGTAAAATAGTTCACTAATATCCTTTGGCAAGTCAAATAAATTGTAAAGTATTTTTTCTACCACTTCTCTTAAATGTACGGCCAAAATCGTAAAAATTTAAAGTATGTGCATAATTACGTGTAACCTTTATGTGCGTTTAATGTAAAACTAAAAAAGGAACAAAAACGTAGTAGCAAATATTGCGATTAAACTAAAAGTCAATAAGTTTTGTTAAAATTTAATGCTTTAGACCAGAATCAGGATCATAATCGAAAGAAAACTTGCCAGATATAAAAAATGAAGAAATTCATTGTATGTCTACCCGGGCGAGCCTTAGGCACAGCTACTTTTTAAAAATGGAATATAACTGTTACGCGTTACTTCCGATACGGTCAAAACATTGTGGCTCCCCAGGAAAAAATCACTAAGTACGCTTAAAAAAAGGTTTACCATCAAAATACCACAAATGTTGTAATAAAACTGTATAAGGCTTGACTTTCTTGTCTTTTTGTAATAAATAATACACCAAATCGGTTAGATATTGTATACAGTAAAGTCATACGTATATATTTCGGTATATAATATCACGGTCTCGACTTTCCTCGGGTTTTACGCGTAATTTCCAGTCTAACTATTCGGAGCTGTCTAGAGTCGTTCGCTTTGAATTCTTGGAACATTTACTTTAAACGATTTAAGACCCTCGCCGGCGCTTGCCTGTGATCTGAGAATAGTTAGGAGTGTGCGTTGGTATTACTTTTATTGTAATAAACGCAAAAATATTTTATGTAATTTGCGATCTAAATAAATGGATGTTGAAATTTTTTTTGGTATTAGAATAAAATGAAAATTGAAATCAGTGTACTATTACTTTCTTATGTTCTGAAATTTCTGACTATAACGATTATTATTATACGGATAATGTAATAATGAATAGATCGATGATAATATATTAGTCTTTGTTTAATTTAACAATTTATTTTAGATTGGAGAAACGTAAATATGACTGAGTCAAATAATTTATTTTCCACAATGATGTGTTGTCCTCGTACAATCGAGAACAATACTTTTATAAAAATTTATCCGCGATCATTTAAACTACTCACTTGAAGTAACAGAAGATTAAGAATTAATCAAAGTTTAATATAGTATTGGTTTTTATACGTACATAAAAATTTATCATTTTTATATCAATCTCTCATAAATATTTATGTTCTGTAACTGTCTGTATCCATTAATCGATATCGTAAAAGCCTTATATTTGAAAGCTTTCCGAAAATCCGCAGATAAGCCTTTGAAAAATATCTACATACCGAATCGTGCATCCGTTCAGGCACATCCTGTATACAATAAAAGAGGGTGAAAGTCGCCCCTAACCGACCGGTCCAGACAAATTGTCGCACCCCATGTTCGCTTTATTGCCGATATTTAATTGTTTGCGTAATTTATCGTAACGTTCTCCAATGTAGTCCGGCGGAAAGGGCACGACCCGCATCCTCGTGTATGTGTACGCTTATGCTCGCTATTTTTATATCTGTCTAACTTTAGAACAGATTTCGTTCTTATTCGGTTCCTTTTGTCAATATAGAGTTTCAACTCTTGATTTTGTTCGTGTTCTATAGTTTTATGAGAATTTAATCAACGCCCTTCAGCCATCTTTTCTTATGTAACTCACATTTTTTTTATATAAATAATAATAATAGTAAAAGTAAACAGAATTGTAATTGTTAATAGAATACAATTAACAGTCACGGTTGGTCTTTACGTCACAGTTACAATTCCAAATTTGCGTTTCGCATTCAAAATTTTATGACAATTTTGAACCTTATGAAGCGTTCTGTTGAAAAATAACATGCAAGTTATGTGTCTAGTTAATACATAAATTCAAACTAATTTACATAAAATCTATTTAGCATTTACTTGCGATTCAAGCACAAAACGGATGTTTTTAAAATTTACTCGGACTGAAATGCATAATAATATTTATACATGTATAATAATAATTGTTGTTTTTCTAAAATATCCAGTACGTAATATCACCTAATTTTCTTTTCTATTATTTTTATATTTTATTAGTAGGACAATTCGAAAGTGTGAATCCTGTGTATTGAATTCTATATTTTGTTTAGCTGTACTTAGAATAGAAAGCAAAGAAGGAATATAAAAATGAAGATATGTAATTAATAAATATAGATATATATACACTGTAAATACCTACATTGAAATAGTTATACAGCTCGAATTTAAGGCATATATTCTGAAATATTGTTTATATTCTGAAATAAATTATAACTCTGGTTGACTATAGCATGAATCTCCATACTATGATCAACTTGTGAAGTAATAGTTTCCACTGTTCTGCTTCGTCCAATGATTGTATCAACCTGTATCATATCTGTATCAACCTTCTTCCGCTTCCATCAGCTCAATTTCCCTTCCATCAGATATCCTATTCGTAATCAAGAAACCGACAACTTACTGGTAATTCTTGTTGGGTTGCGGGTGTGCATGTGTAGTGGTGCTAATTCTGTTTATAAGTCGTACCATTCCGTCCACTTTTTATCGATATCAAGAAATATTGCTGTGCCACAAAAAAAAAATTAATGTCATCATTTCTGTTCGCAAAATTATTTAAAACCTAAAGCACAAACTGCTTTACAAATCTGACATTAATTCTTATAATATATGACATGCTTGGAATTTTTGTACGAAAAATACAATAAATTGGGCGATGGTCGCACCATGTCACACAATTAAAATTACACGATCATCCTTATAGTATAACATCAGAAAAGCTGATAGAACCACGAACTAAATTAATTTCACACATCAAACAAAATGTCCCGCACTGCGAACAGCGAAATGCGGCAAGTTCGCAACAGATAAGAGGGGGCGTCCGAATACCGCCCGAGCGCCGCGCTTTCATTAAAGCGATTGTCACAGTTAAATATTTCAGCGTTAGTCACGCGTTTTAACCTCGTACGTATCCAGCAGCTGCCTTATTGCCATAATTTGCGACTTGGACGGTCCTCTCTGTTATTGGCGTGCGGTGTATTTGTTGTTGAAATTCGCTATAATTATTAACGTTATAAAAAAATGTTATAACTTTGTGAATAAATTAAGTGAGATCTTTTGATGTTCGCACACTATAATTTCAGAGCGAATGGTTTAAACTTAGAGACTCAGTAGAAGTTGAGTTTTACTTAATCTGAAATAAAAACTAAATGTCAGAGGGTTATCTAACAAATATTGCTGTATTAATCTTTCATTTAGAAATGAAATGTAGTGATAAATTTATGTAAATCGGATTATTAACATTTCATGTCTTTAGCTACAGTATCTAAAAAGTATAACAATTTTACTTGCAAAAAAAAGTGTTTAGGTATTTTACTTAAATAGGTTAGGTTATTTAAAAAAAAAAAAAATAATTGTGTAAAGAGAACGCCTCTTTGATGTTCTATGTGACTTTGAAGCATAGTCATGATATTTAATATGATTAATAAAATATTGGTTTCAAAAATAAAGTTGCTTGGTGATTTTGATAGTGCAATCAACTACACAAAACTCGAATCGATCTTCTAAATTGATTGAAACCTTCCGTATTAACTTTATCACCAAGCAATCTCGTTTTTACCACAAAAAAAAAAAATGAAACAAAACATCGTAATAAGACTTTCCTGTTTTTAACCACAAATCAAAACGTCGATAAACTGTAATTTACATTTTATTACTCCACTTCTATCAAAGAACGAATACTGCCGTGAAATTTGGCGCCATTAGGTTTCATTAAATTGTATAATAACGTGAAAATGGTACATTTTCATGTGCAATAGATTAGATAGAGCTGACATAAAGATGGCCGGTGGCGGGTCGTCAGCATTAACGGAATTAGTCATAATCTCGGGTTGTCCATCAAGCGCTCGATAGCGCTACAGTAATTTATCCGTTCCGCCCAATAAGACAAACTGCCCTTATTCGTGAGCGCTTATCTAAATAAGTTTCCGTAGATAACGTCGCGGCCATTTTGTTAATTCCATTATGGACCTTTGTATAACCTCGTTCGAAAGCAAATGGAGGGTGTATAGTTTACTGCGAAACTAAAACAAATATGTTATGTACTGAACACTGTTTTATTACTTGTGATACGTTTTAGGGTTGAGAACGCGAAGGGTCGCGATAGCGTTTGTTTTTAGATTTATGTCGATATTTGATTTATGCTTGTACCTTTATAAGTATCTAGATATGATATATATTAAACCGGAATAGACTAAGATTGGTCATGTTTAAGACGGCTTCCATGTATGGTACCGCTTTGGTGATCAAAATTTTAAAATTTTAAAAACCTCCATGGAGTTGGAAAGATAGAATCATTTTGATTGTCATTTCGTCTCATCTTCGGATGAACAATATTATCGCATCCGAACATATTTGTGATTGAACAAAATATTGCATTTAAACCGAATCTGTTTGAGACTACAGAAAATATGTATTGCATCACGCTGAATGTTTTCGTACATATCGCCCGCTTTATATGTATACGAGTAAATTAGTTACGTTTATGTCAATGGAATACAATTAAATATCTATAATTTTATAGTTGACAAGGTAATATATTTAATATGTGATGTGATAATAATTATATCGTGCTACAGTGTCCCCGCTACGTGCGGGTGTCCTTTACTATGTTATTACGGCATGTAGTTCATGCTGACTAACACTCCCTCGTTGAAAACACTGATCTGTCTGGAGTCTGAAGATTCTTACAGAATTTTGTCATAAGGTTTATTATATATTTTTTTCAATATAATTACATATCTTATTAGTGATAATGTAGTAAAATTAATAACTATCAAATATTTAATACCGATCCCATTAAAAATGTCCAAATAAAATCTCATTTAAAATTAGGTTAGTAAAACATACCTAAGTAATTAAATAAAAATAAGTTTTAATGAACTTTTGAATCGCTCTTAAAAATTTCCAATATAAATACGTAAATTAGGGTATCTCAAACATCAAGTACTAAGTTAAGTTAAGTACTAAGATTTATTCACGAAACATTTCTGTTTTCAATTCGAGCAAAATATGAAGATATTCAAATGATATATTTTAATTGCCAAGTCGGGCAATAGAAACAGCTTCTCCTTATTTGCGACGTAGCTTCGCTCAATTTGTTTTATGCAATTAAAAGCTCTATCAGCTATAAAACAAAGGAAACAGTGTTCGGAGGCAGCTGAAGAGTTGTGGCGCGACCCGACAGCGCCTGGGCGGGCGGGATCAACTTTGTTAACGTTAGTTTCGTTGTGGCAATCGGGCGGGATGATATTGTATACGTATTTATTGTTGGTGTTATTTTAAAATGAAATGACCATTTATGGATGAAGAAATACATTTTCGAATTCAAAATGTCTTGGATTTCGAATGTCCGATGAAAAAAATGGTACCCTCACAGGATTACTGTGTTCAAGTCTGTCACAGACTTCCTTAACATCTGACAGACGAAAAAATTTGCTACATGGTAGATATAAAGAGATAGGTATATCAATCAACTGCGCAAGAGGAAACGTATTCCGATCTTAGAGATTAATTTTTAGGAATAAATTAGAAATAAAAAAAAACAACGTCAAATTCGTCATGATACATATCAAATGAACGGAAATATTATAAGAATTATAAATACATTTTTAGAGATAATTTTAAAATGGTTATTATGGTAACCTTCTTTTCCCTAGGGGCTAGGATTGAAATTCAAGCCTACGATAAGTGTTTGTTTTTTTTTCTATCCAGTGATTTTTTTTTACATTTTACTTACTAACAAATAAAAAATTAGATTAAGTTTAAATACAAGATAATAGATAATGTGATAAATTATTTTTAACACATAAAAAATAGCAGGAAATACGATGTACGGAACTCTCTTCACATGCCAGTCCAAATCGCGCTTGGCTAATTATTCTTAAATGATATTTAGAAACACAAAAAAAAACACTCATACATAAAATTAAACATTTGTATTATGTAATTAAAATATTTAATATGTTTAAAATATACATTATCTTGTATATTTTTAATAGCTTGCCTTCGTATAGGTTTGTGCTTGAATGTATTTCCATTGGCATTATAAAGCTAAGCGAAAACCTAAAAGAGATCCAATCACAAATAGAAACAGAATTCACATCCCACAGAACACGCGTTTTTTTAAGATATGAAGATTTTGAGGTTACTATAATATGGTGGTTCAATTTTATTTTGAATAAATAAAATTAGGACAAATAAGTAAAATCATACGTAACCATTGGTTTCAGGTTTATTTAGCCGTTATGATTTTTTACCCAATATTGATTCTTATGTAAACAATTATTGTAATCTTTATTGAAAAAAGTTTCATTGATTATTAAATAACTTTTTTCGGCCTAATTTTCTGAATCAAATCGTCCTTTATTAAAAGATATATTTTAATTATCTACTTCGCTAAATTTCTCATTAAACCTTGTGCTATACTTTGACAAATCATATTTATTTCACCCATTCTCTATGTATTATTTTGCCCCGCTGGCTCATTGGTTAACAACGCTTTTAATCGATTTCGTAATCCAACAAGATATTTACAATGTCACCAGGAGCAAAGAAAAGTATTAAAAGTAGTAAAAGTAAGAAAAGTAGTAAAATACTCATTTGCGATATTTGCAATAGTCTATTTCGCTCAAACTTACCTGGCAATTTTAATTTCAAGAAATATAAATTAAAGGTCGCCATTAACATAGATTGCCTTCGAAATTCATCCGAGCCATCGCACCACACACGAGCGTCGCGGCGATCCGACGATAAGGGCCCGCGCCCGCCGGCGCCGGCGGCCGGCCCGCGTGCCGGTGTGTTAGCGCCTTAGTAATTTCAATTCCGGCGCGGCGGTAACCGAATTGTCCTTTCACGCAAAACGGAATGTAGCACGGCGCCGCGAGCGCCCGACAGAACGACAAACGGTTATTTTTCATTTGGGCCAGCCGAATGAAGGTGTAGCGGAGCGTATAAGTAGACGTTTATTTAGTGTCTTATTTCTTTTTATGCGGCCCCGGCCCGCCGGAGAAATGAGATGTTTTATGAAATTGTTTTTCCGCGACATTAGCCGCTCCTAATTATGCCGGAGACGGGCGCCCGCCGGCTCGCG
This sequence comes from Eumeta japonica, assembly GCA_005406025.1. NCBI lineage: Eukaryota > Metazoa > Arthropoda > Insecta > Lepidoptera > Psychidae > Eumeta > Eumeta japonica. The sequence goes on from BGZK01000292.1 coordinate 143,854, forward strand.
CCCGCCCGGGCGGCTTGCGCGCGCCGCCCTCGCCGCTCCTCTCGGCTGACACTTATTCTCGACGTTTGATCTTTTTCTTTCTTTCCTTCTTTTTTTATAATTGGATCTCTTTTTCAACCGTAGTACGTTTCTCGAAATTCGATGGAAGTTCTTTCCGAGATCACATAATTGTAATCAATTAAATATTCTGTAACATGGAATTGCGTTAATTTTTTTTTTAATATTAATGTTAATCTAATGAAATGTACATTATGTTTTAGGTTCCTTTTTGCTTTTAAAAATAAAATGATGTTTTCAGTGGAATATAAATGTACATGTTTATTTTTAAGGTTCCGAATCAAAATGGCAAAAACGGAACTCTTATTTTTTCTTTATATCCGTCTGTATGTCACTGACATTTTACTCAAAGACTACTATGTGTCTATTGATGAAATTTATCGTATAGGTGTCTTATTTACGCCGTTACTTAGTTTAGTAATTAAATATAGGTTAATATTCCCAACCTTTGCGACACTACATACATGTAGCAGTAGTTGATTTTTTTTAGCAAATATCAATGTATGGAACATATTTTGACAGATTTTTTGACACATTTTAAAGTTTTTAAGCATTTTTTTTTTGTTTAATTAAATATTTTCGGAAGCAACCACTCCGAAAATAGTAGAAAGTGTCTTACTCTTCATTTTTTAATCTATATTTCCGAAAAATATGAAAAAAAATACGAAGGTAACGCTTAATCAATGCTATCAAGGAAAATTATTTTGAATGCTGTCAGGTATACAGTTTCTGAGTTATTATCGAAAACCTACGCTTCTCAACAAAAGGACATAAGTGTCATAAATATACACTCTTTGCTGGTGCATTTTAGTTTACACTAATTATAGGCGACTAAAATGCTTATACCTATTCTCTGCGGGCAACGTGAAAAAAATGTAACAACGTATATTTTTCATCTGTAATGTATTTCTTTATAGTAACGGCTTCGGAACCCTGCATTGAGCATGGTCCGACACGCCCTTGACCGGTTTTTCTAATTAATTTTTTGCAGCTATGTATATCTTTTCATACATTACCTATGTTATGAAAGAAACCACGTTAGTCACCCAAAATTGAACAATATGTATATAAAAAAAATGCAAAAATCACGGTTCTGATTCGCAACATTCTGCGAAAACATTAAAAAAAAACCAGTGAAAACCTGGAACACTTTGGGCAATTCGTTCTTATATAACTGGCCACCACCGAGTCTCCTCTAAGGCTCCATTTACTTTTTTTCTGTGCTCCAGTTCCTGGTGCTTAAAATGTTTGTGAGTTGCGTTCCAAAAATATTAAGAACGGGTTTAATATCACAATTGGATAATACCATGAAGGCTTTCTTGATTAATAAATATCTTCAAATTCAGTAAAAATTTGTGATAATATCTTTGTCATATATAAATTCGTTTTTGGGGGTTCCATACCTCAAGAGAACTCTTAAAGAATCATTTCGTTGTCCTTCTGTCTATTTGCCAAGACCTCTTTCCTCATGGGTTTGTGGCAGTTGAAATTAATATCAAATGCTTAGATCTACGTTCAAGCAAAAAAATCAAGCCTCTAAGTCAACACAATTAAAAAATAAGGCATTTTTTGACACTCTTCAATAAATCAAACTCCATAAAGTATTTTCCGTTGACCTAGTATTATAAATTTGGGCGAGGAAAAAGGGCTCACGTTACAAGCAAAACAAAAATCTGAAAATTGCTGAAAATCATTTTTCGTTCGATCACAATTTCAGATTTTCACTCGTGTGGAGTAGGGATCGTGCTGTGGATCAACGGATGGGCGAACGAAGGCGAATGAACAAAAACGAAAAATTTTTGACTTCCCTTTATAAATTTAAGTTTTCATTAAAATTATATTTGTAAAATTCTGCCATATATAAAAAAAATCAAAAATTTCCTATTAGAACATCGGTATCCTTAACTAAAGTTTCATAAGATTAGACCAAATCAGTATATAAATAATAATATTTCTCTGTTACGCCACGTAAGAGTATCTTTCGCGGATATTTACTTAAAATTTTACGTGTTTATTACAAATCAACTCTGTATATCGCTCAACCGCATATATAGAGACACTACAGTAATTATTCTACCTATATTAGTAAACGCGATTTACAATAAGAAGAACGCGAATAAACCCACTGAGCGCGTACTCGACGAAACGAATGCTAATATAAGAGCGGAAATATAACTGGGATCAGAACCGACGGTGGGGTTGATATCGAAAACGGGATCGCGACAGAAATTATGATTAAAAGCCGGATCACTCGATACGAAAAATGAAGGAATTTACGTCATGTTTACGTGGGTGGAGTCGCTGGCGAAAGCTTGTTTATGTATATAGGCCCTTGAATCTAGCGTGATTTATTTGTATCCAATTTCTTTGGTGTTGGCGAGTTAGATTCATCTACATAGATTTCACCATATTAATGCTATGGTTATAATTAAATAAGCACATAATAATATTTATTCCTTAACAATATTAATTATATCTATATTCAGACTTCTTCAGTAAAGTACTAGAGTGAACCCTAGATATCGTTTAATATTACACGACGGCTAAAATTACTTCACAGGCACGTATGATGCCGCTCCCTTCGGTCTGGGAAATGAAACAATTTATCTCTAGGGGGTGCATTCTGTATTCATAGTTGCATACCGGTAGTTATAAGGGTGAACGACCTTTAATGCTAGTTAACAAAATATTTATATTGGAATGGAAGGAAATGCATTATAGATACGTAATAACAGATACGGGAACGGAACTGGAATACAAGATCAAAAGATTAAGATGATGAAGGTTTTTCAGCACACTGAACACTCTTGTAGAAGTTCGTTTACTTTGAAAAGAAAAACGAAGTCGAGGGAAACTTACCTTTTTCGAATAGGTCCCTAAAAGAAATCCTTTCCCCAGGCTTTCAAGAGCGACTTCGTCCCATAATTCAAGATCATAGACGGTCCTAAGTTAACTTTCTCATTTTTTTTTTCCTTTCCCGAAATAGCGTCTGATTTTTTTCAAGGGCTCGGATCTTAGTGGAGTCTTCGAAAGCCTAAAAGTTAATGAAGCAATCCCGCGCCAACGGACTGGTTTCGCTGATGAAACGGCGTCATGAGTAATGGCTCAATCTTAGAGGAGCACGAAAGAAGACACACTCGAAAATTGCCAGTTTATCATAATAATGTCCTCTCGGTTTGATGCGATATAATTTAAGTACGCATTGGATTTTTCCTCTCCATTTGCTCGTACAAATATGCGTGCGTGGAGTTAGCTACGCGTGCGGAGTCAGCCTGACGATGCAGCAGTGAATAATTGTCGAGGCATTTAACCTTGTCACGGATTTATGACCTCGTGCAGCTTAATACGATATTGTATTAAAAAAGAGTTGTATATTTTTATAGCCGTTATTCGACTACGTAATTATGTGTCATCCAATATCAGTAAAAAAGGTTACATAGAATTAAAATTTATTATTCCTGTAGATATTAAATTTTTGCTGAGAGAACCTCTGTTTTGCTTTTATGTTATCAGTGAATTTAAGTTATCAGTGCAGAAATTATTTAAGCATTTCATTGTTTATTTACACTCCTCAAAACTTATTGATTACTTACTTGAGAAAAGTGTGATGATTCCATGCAATAATTAACTAATGTATTCTCTTTAAAGGTCGTCTATAAAAGTCAGTAATTTGAGTTTGATAATCTGATGTTTATTTAAAGCATATACTTCGTGCGCTTATAAAATAATACATCGTTTTTATTTGCCGAAATTATATATTTTCCTTTTCAATATTGTCATGAATTTATAAGTTTAACCGACAAAATACAGTTGCAATATATGAAAAAAAATATAAATCAAAAATGTAGTGCAAACGGAATAGAGTTGAATTTACTTTTAAGAGTAAATAACGAAGTAGACTTATAAGATAGCAAAAATAAATTATCGTAGTTCCGTAACTGACGTATAATCAAAATTGAGTTTTTCATTAGTCCAACATTGTGTGATTCCTTCAAACCCTTCAACATGTTTCAGTATCAATCGACTCTCGTTCGATTTGGGGAATATTTAAAAACAGCTAAAGAAAACTTAACCAGCTAACTAAACTTTTTAGAATTGTAAACTACAAATTCTGTGCGTGCTGTGATTCTATTTCGGCACTGCTTCGAGTCTAACTCGGTTAGCAAATATGGTGGTGCTTAACTAAACAAAAAGAAAGTGCGGCGCAGCTTACCGGAGCCGAGTTTCCGCTCTCAAGGGAAGGAATATAAAGCGATTGCCCCAAATCCTCGCAAGATTGAATCCGGCGGAACTTTCCTACTAGTGTGTCAAAAAACTTATAATTCCGCTTACTCCCTGGCTATTGAATTCGCTCCGTTATTTATTGTCGGCGATAAAATAATATTAATCCCCCGGGGATTATGGTTGGATTTTATTCTTCCAACCTCAAGTCGCGGCTGCCACCGCCCCTCGCTGCTGTGCATCGCTTGAACGCTATGGACATGTCGACTGATTAAGACGTTGATTAAATTGTTGGGTTATACCCAACAATTTACAACAATTTACAATTGCAATATCTCAAGAACAGTTTATTCCAAGAAACTTCGGACTGTTTGTTAACTACACTTTGTTAAATAAACTGTTTCGTAATAAATGTAACATTTCGCCAGTGTATACAATTTCATTTACAACTATTGGGTGAAACATATCGAAGCGGCTGTGGGCTTATAAATGAACATTATAAAATGCCTTTCAACAACACGTGGATTTAAAAATATAAATAAGTTCAACATTACTCTTAGTAATAATATTTGTTTGCATAACTAGTTTTATGCATAAAGCTAGTCATGCAAACAAACCCAACGTTATTCCTCGTATTTTGTACCGGATCATAAAACTACTATACAGACCTGTTCTCCTAGTACATGCGTTGTATTGGATCATAAAATTATCACGAGTATAATAAGAAATATATTTTACAAACATAAAATGAAAACTACAAACGATAGGTATTATCCTTGTTATCCAAACTGCGTCTTGCCTTCAGCGAGTAATAATCAAGCGTAGAAGTTTTTATGTGTAAGAGGAATTACGTTTTCGATAGTTCGGCTCGGATGGGGCGCAATAAATAGAGAGAGCTTGAGGGACCCGCCGGACACGCCGTATAAGTAATCTGCAAATTTGTTATGGCTTCGAGAGGGAAACACAGAGCTCCGCATGGAACTCCCCGAAGGATTGCGAAATATATTTCAAATCCTCTCGACTGAGAACCGACCGTGATAAGGGACTTCGCGATGATTTTACTCGCGGTGCATACCTCGTCTATGGCCCTAAGCGTTAAACCTTTTTTTTTTTCTGTAACTGCGTCTGTTGTGGCAATATGAACTTTATCCTATTGTTTATAATGATATTTTTACCGTTTGACATGTTTAAAATTTTAGAATTGTAATAATGATTTAATGCAACGGTTTGTTCTTACAACTGCATTTTCTTAATACAGATGTTTTTCTGGTCAAGGGACAAAAACATTTCGAAAATTATAATTTCTTTAAAATAATTATATTTGCCATATGACTTTATATCATATTTTGGAAAAGAAATCCGTAATACGTGGACCAAAGTATTATGTTAACACCTTAGCCTAATGTATTATTTTGTCACGAAAAACAAATTGTTTCTCTCCTACTATTCTTACTCATATTTAATTGTACTATTGATCTGTTGATATATTAATTATCTTATTTAATTTAAATTAAATTAATTCCTAAATCTTTGCTCTGTAAATATATGTGTATTATTTCATCGATACCGAAATAATTTTGATATTGTACAAAGACTTTGCATTTCTCGAATGTTACGAAAACCTCGTAATTATAACGAGCTATCAACCCCATGAATTCATAAGAAATTAAGGAAATTCGGAAAGGTATTTTGACCGCAAACGTAAACTTTAGCGTGTCGACCAAAGTAGAATTCCGGCTATGCGCTTAGGTTGGGGCGGTAGAAAAAAACGCAATATCGCATGACTACGAAGGGAGAAACGTATATAAGTGTACCCGGTGGATTTACAGTATTAAATTGGTTCAGGCAGGGCTGTCGACTCGCTAAAAGTGTTTAAGTCACTCGCGTGTGCTGTACTCTGAATAAGGGCATTAGCGAACGTCGTGTTTAGTTTTCATTGAAGTTGTCCAACGACCGTTTTGTAGAAAAGAACTTTCTAGAGATCATTACTAACCAAAAACGCGTTGCTTATTTATTCAACACAACATTATCTCTGTCTGTCTGTCCGTTTGTGCGTTCACAGTTCAAGAACCATTGGTTCGGTTATCATAATCCTTTTTCCCAATATACAAATACGTTCTTCGATCAGGCTTTAGTAGATTTTTGGTTACGCTAAATAACCAAGACATTCACAATAAAAATTTGATGCATCGTTTCGGAAAATAAAAACAGCGCAACGCGGATGCGTTGAGCAGTGGAAACCATTGTAAGTGCGTTAATTATTTGATTGGATGTACATATTATATATATCGTATATTTCCATATAGGTATGCATGATGCAATGAAATCATACATGCAAAAACATTTAATAATAACACTAGCCTTTGTGTCACGATTCTGGTCGCAAATTTTCTCACAGAAAACACCCTCGTTTGTATTCATGCACAATAATGCTCATTTAAAATGAAGCTATCACATGTCTTTCTATTTGTCTAAACTACAACCTGCCTATCTCTTCGTACAAATATGAAGTGTTATGCTAATATATTGTGCACAAGTCATATAAAAACAATTTGGAAATATTTCTTTATTTTATTTTGTCAACTATGTTTGTTTGCTCGCTTTGCTTGAAGAGGGAAAGCAATGGAAAGAAAGATAAGGATTGAAGGATAAAGAGGAGAAGAGAAACATTTATAGACTAAAAAGGAATTGGAAAGGGGAAGAGGGATTGAGAGTAAGAGCAAGAAGGAAATTGACAGAAAAAGAGACAAAGAGAGGAAAAAGAAGAAGGCCTTAAATCGAGAATAGAATCGGAATTAGTAAAGAGACTAAGATGAGTTTTAGATTCTTACAAAGAAGTTAAATAATGTTTCAAAATATACGCGCATACATATTTTTATTCTCTACGAAAGAAATTATGTACTTATGGGAAAATCTGCATTATATGGTATACATGGGGTACACTATAAGTTTCTGAAACTGGCCACTTGTATAAACAATATTTAAAAATAAATTACTACATTTGCTTATAAAACTCTTTGGCTGTAGAATAAAGTTTGTTTCATGTAACTGTCAATTTTTTTTTTTAATTATATTGACATTTTGAAAATTGCGTGTTTTCATCGCTAAGGATTTAGTCGTAAAAACTTTCGTAAAATGATTTTCTACGATTTTAAGTGTTATTTGACAGCTCAGCAGAGCTTCGGTCGGTTTCGAATTACTTTTGGCGATGAAGCACCATGCAAGGCGACTATATACAACAGATCTGCAGAATTCAGGCGCTCAAATTTTGTGACGAATTTCGTGATGGTCGCCCGTCCACCGTCGTGAGCAACAAATACGTCGATATTATGCGCGGTATCATCGAAACAGAACAGGTACATGACCTACCATGAGATTTAGGCATTCTTAGGCATAAGCATGAGTTAAATATAACCAATTCTACACAAAGATTTAGGTATGAAAAAGATGTGCTAGCGGTGGATTCCACACAATTTGACCGAGGCTCAAAAAACAGAACACGTCACTTGGTGCAATGCCATTCTTACCAAATTCAAGGAAGATTTAATTTCTTTGTAGAAGATAGAAACAGGTGACGAAACAGAGGATTTATTGCTACGACCCCAAAGCAAAGCAGCAACCGTATGGGTCTATCGAGATGAACCGAAACCAATGAAAGAGACGTTTTAGCTTTTTATTGTTCGCAAGTATTACGAACCAATTACACGGTCAATGATTTGCATCACCAGAAGAGGCTGTCGAAGAGTATGAAAAAGATATTTCCGAGATCACCAAGGAGGAGTTACAAAAATGTTTTGAAAATTGGTTTATTCGTATGAAAAAGTGCATTTATGCTAGCGGAGAATATTTTGAGAAAACAAATTTATTTTTCACCATTCACAATATTTTTTTCTTATTCATTCCTGAAATTTTCATTGCGCCCTAGGTAAGTACTAATTTTTTACTAAGTGTCAGGAATAGAAACAGTATCGTTTATAAAAATAATTTTTTGTACCCTAGTTATTATAGTTAAATTATTCTTACAAATACTTGATTATTTCTTCCTATAATAGACTAAACATGCCATAGATTGAATAACAGATACGTAGAATTATGTACGTGGTGAAAGTTTATGTAAGGAACAAAAGACTCGAATTTCAAACTTTTGCTTTTACACATTAAACGGTCATTCCGTTAGCATGTACGAATAAAACAAAACAGCACCTTAACTGGCTTCAGAAATAATTTTTTGTTTACATTACATGAAGTAAGGTCGTCATATGACAACCACGCATCGATGTCGTATCTGTGCAACTGACACGAGTTGCAGTTGCTAGTCATCGAGATCAATGACTCGCAACCGCAAGTCATTGATCTCAATGCTAGTGAGGTCTCTTTTACTTTAAAAGTTCGTGACAACAAAAACAGGCTTAGTGACACCGACGCGACAGGGAGATAAAGATTGATGCAGATTGACAGATATCACTTAACGCGACAGTTATACGACGATCACACCGTGTATTACATTCTTCCACAAAAGGAGGTCCTGTTTCAGTGATAATTACTTGAAATTGCCATTTGAAGTAATTACGTATTAGTTTAACATAAGTAATGATATAATAAGAATATTAATTTAAGTGTTAATGCAATATTAGTTATATAGCCCACATACTCGTAGTTCCCTATCGGGTTATTTTAGCATAGTATCCCTCATCGCCGTAGACAACAGACGGATTCGTAAACGCGAAAAGAGAGGATTATTGTAAATTATAATACTTTGCAACCCTGCAATTGTTGGACTGTCACCAAACTGAATGGTGACTCTCGCAGGGTTGTTCCGACCCCGCATGGTTATTTGATGTGTAGGTACTAGGGTTATTTGTTATGTGATGTGATATTTTCAATAATTAAACTGTATATGTTGAGAAACATTAATCGTAGTGGAAACAAATTGCTATTTAAGTAAAAGGAGTTACATCAGCGGTATGCCTTTTTAGTGTGTTTGATGAAACAATTATTTTTTCAAAGGGCTAGTACCTACGGGTTCTGTTTTCCGCAGTTAGAATTTGAATTTATTAAAGTAAAAATGATTGACGTTCGTGCGAAACATCTAGAAACGACATTTTGCTTTCGCTTGAATCGATTTAAACGTTATGTGACCAGGAAAATTACTACGTCAAAGGGCTTATTATTAAATCACCTCATGATTAACTTCCCAGTTTTATTATTTTTACAGTCTGCACGTTGATTTTGCACTTTCTAATTGAGAACCATGATGAAAATTCTTTCGTATTATGAAACAGGAATATATTTTAAGTTTATTTTAACAATTGTTACTTTAATGATACCCATTTTAAAAATAGCTAGACTATGTTATGACGACCTATAGAGTTATGGTTGTAAAATATCTGATTTTACAATAACTAAATCGTCTGTGTGACGTACCTATTATTTAGAAGTAATTTTCTTTTAATTTTTAAAGTTCATAAAGATCACTGGGAAAATAGCTTTGAGTGATTACATGATTAAAAAAAAAGATTGCGAGTTTTATAAAATACACAATTAGTTTTCTAAATGACAAGTTATTGTTATTTTTAAACTTAGTACAGAAAACAACTTCATAATACAGAAACCGTCGATTTGTTATAGATCGTTTAGCAACAGTGTCTTCCATGTGATTTATGATAACTTTCAATCATATACAGTTGCTTTGGTATAGTGTGTAGACTATAATTAACTTTTAACGCAATTCTAAAAGAAATATTAGATCTTCCATGTCCACCACTTTTGTCCTAAGTTCTCTCGGTAAACGTGCTCGATGCGATAGCGCAAAAACGCCTCGCCAAGCAAACTCCGTCGTGTATGAGAAGCGGCAAAATATTTCGTCCGTGTCATGTAACGTCCGCGGGGCGACCTAAAACTTGCCACTCCAGTCACTCCGCCGGCTGAAGTTTACACTTAAGATATGTTCCTAATTTGCCTTTCAAATAGTTGGTAACAGTGAAGTATTCAAGGGCCGCTTTGCGTACGAAAATTCGCAAAGAGGCCGGCGCTGTACGTGCGAACCATCCGGCGGCGGAGTGCTCCGTGGAGGCTGAATACCGTCCGCGTAATCGCCGGAGCAGTATCCCCCCTCGGACGTCGCCGTAGTCCCGGCGCCGGCCGCGCTTATCTCTACCTAATAAAATTATTTTATGGTATTATACGGCACTAAAATTAGTATCACGCGACCAAAAAGTATCGATAGTCCATGAGATGTATGATAGGAAAGCTGTGTATGTCGGAGATGATGATTGTTTCATGAAGAAATTTGCTTTTTCCGTTCTGTGTTTCATGAAATATTTCAATCAGATACGGTAAATATTGAAATGGTTCTTGAATATAATATAGATATTAATTTAAATAAACTCTCCAATAAATAATTATGGAATCAAAAATTGTCAGAATTTGATTATTATATTAAAATGTATGTTTTTATGACATTCATTTCATTTTTTGCAAATTTCAAGACATCGATTCTCAAAAGTCTGTTTTGAATTTATCATTTTTGGCTATTTAAGAATACAACAAAGTTTTCATTTTATGTAACACGCGTTGTCACCCGTTTCTTGATGTTATAGATTATGAAAGTAAATTAAAAAAAAATGCCGAAGGGTACAAGGAAAGCAATAAATAAATAGACTAAAACCAGAACAAAAGAACAATTCCATGTGTTAAATAGCCAAAATTCCGTACCGATGTGTTACGTTATTTTTTTACTGATGCCTGGACAAAAAAATTCTTTTTTATATATACGCTTATAGATCGGGAAGGTAGTTAAATGCAGTTAAGGTTTTTAGTAACCTAGCTCTCGAAGCAAACGATGCCCTCTTATCTAGAGCATTCTTACTGTTTAATGTATGCAAACGCATTTTGTTTCAAAGTCGAGATCCCGCCGGTGTATGGTGTACATTCAAAGCCCTCCGGCGGCGAAAGCCCAACAGGGCCCAAGTTTTTCTTACGTGTCATAACGTGCCCTTTGATCTCGCCAAATGCGAATATAATGTCGGAACCGGTTAAGACGTTCCCTTCTCCTCTCTTATCTAAGAGCGCGCAGGTTCTCCTATGAATAACTTTTTTTTTATTTCTCGGCAATATTTTTTCCGGAATATTCCTTTGGGGTATTTTTTTTTTTTGTAAAGGAAACAAAGTAACCGTGTTTCATCTATTCACATTTCTTCCATTGAATATATTTTCTCCCGTAACCGTATACTTATTGACGTGAGTGGAACTTTCTTCGGGATGGTAATATTATTATAGAGCTTAGCTGTGCATATAAGTATGAGAGTTACCTACGCACAAGCTTATTGTATTTGCTATTTCTAAAATATCGGAATTGGTACTACAACTGCAATCTCATGTCAGTTACATTTACTAAACTGCATCTACTTTTATTAAATCAATATTAAAACATTAGACTATCTAAGTTACTAGACATACCTACTGACGTGCGTGGTCCTCTTAAAGAACCATTCTGTTTTGCTTTATAAAAATACTGTGTTTACAATTTATTTAGTGTTTAGTGTCACGCCTTTTTCTATTAAGTACCTGTTATAACTAACGCGTACTAACCTTCCTGAATTACCAAAGAGGGTTTAGCCGGTATAACCGCATCATAGGTAAGATCCGCCATCTGGTGGACCAAAATAGAAAGGCGAAGCGTCACACGTGGCGACGTGCGCGCCGAAAACAGATCGTTTCCTTTAAAAAACTTAATTTGGTGCTTTTTGTCACCGAGCCCCCACAAAAAAGCACATCTCTCCGAGTCGCGGCGGACATGTGCCCCCGATAATGAGGGGCTTACCCGACACGGCGGAGCCCGCGCATCCGCGCCGTCATATGTCGTGATTTATTGAAGGGTTTAACGACGATGCTTAACACGATTTTTATTGATGATGGATTGTTTTAGGCTTGATCAGTACAAGCGCCTTAAACGCGTGTACGCATTTTAGAGAATCGAATTAAAGAGTAAATTTAAAATAACCTGACCGCGTAAAAGTGAAATAAAAAGATGAAAGCAAGATGATGTGCAGAATGATCAAATCAAATATGATAAATACATGCAGTCGGAGGCATACATGTAGCAAAGGTCGCAGCAAGTAAGAAAACATCAATCTAAAGATTGCGATTGCAAATACATTTGATCATATTTGATTGGATAACTTTTTTTACATCATTTTGTTCCCTTTTTTCAGTTCACTTTTACGTTAGGTTTTTTGAACTTTCTAATTAATTTTCCATTCATCGCTTTTTAGTTCTATTTTAACAATATACTAAGATTGCATTCCCGTCATTAATGATGTCGATATAACTCGTTTTAATAATCGTGATCAATTTAGTTTATCGATATATTACAAGGTAGGAAAAAAAGTTTTTTCGTATTTTATATACAAATTAAAGATAATTTATCATCACATTTTATTCACATTTAATTATAATGTATACCTATATACCAGTTTGGCGAACTGTTATTTATTGGTGAACTGTAATGGTATCAAAACTATCCGGATATAAACAACATAATCAAAGAGATTTTACTGCAACTTTCTAATTATAAAATACGAAATAAATTTTCCTCTACCTAATAGTTTCAATTAATTGTTAATATTAATTTTTATTTATTCTTAATTTGGTTATTTTTTCTCTTCTTGTATTAAGTAAGGTTTTGGGTAAGTGTCGTTTAAATTCTTCCAAATAGTAAAATTCTGGGTTCATTACTTGATTTTAAGAATTATATTAAATTGTACAATAATTATTATTTTTCACATTAATAAGACCTATTTTACGTTTAAATAAGAACTTAATCAGAGCTTTATTATAAACAAGCCCGGCTCGACAGACGTTGTTCTGTCCTTTCTTGCGAGTGGCTTACCCGTATAGCTAATGTCCGCAGCTGCGTCAGCATCGACATAGAATTCGTTTTTTTATCTTCTATATCGATCGATGTCAATCTCGAACCCAATTTCGCTTTCGATTCCAATATCAGTCACACTTTTGATTCTGATTCCGATCTCACAAATTGGGGTTATAAAACAATAGAATATCATCATAGTAAATAAAAACTGTATTTGACAGTTCAAAAAGAAAAGCGCTCCGATCGTCGCCAAACTTTACAGGATTACTCGTCAGGTCAATCTAAAGTTTTCCTGAAAGTTTCATTGAAATGGGTCTAGCCGTTTCGGAGCCTACCCGGAACATACAGACACACTTTCTTTTATATATATATATATATATAGATTTTTAAAAGTAAAATAAGAGTGATTGCAAACCAAATTTTAAATAGTTAAAGATCCTAAGTGATCATTCAAAACGAAACATGATTAAAGAAACCTAAATATTATTCTTAAAAACCTATTAAATGATACAACACTTGAAATAGTTTGTCGATTTTCATTTTTGCTTTTTCACAATATGTCATCTGCACGTTACCACATTGAATTCTGATTATTGTCATAGCTTTAGCAACACCCACAAGATCAAGATAAATCGATTCGTGTAAGAATCATCAAAATTGGTCCACGCGTTTGGTCTCCAGAGCGCCACAAAAGAACAAACATACATACATACGTATGTATGTTAATAAACACATTACCGTCTTGTGCATCGCGCAGTCGGGTTAAAAAAAAGAAATGTTTATCATTGGTATTGTACTAAATTCGAAATCATTAATATTAAATATTTTAAAATATATTTTACGAAAATAATACATTTAACTAATATAAATCGACATTTTATTACTATTGTCTAGTATTTAGTAGAGCACATTGATTAAATAACATATTTGATGGAATTGATGGAAATTTCTTAAGGTAGTAATAATGGTTTTTAAAAAAACGTCCACGATGGCCTATGTGTTTATGAATATGACATGTACGTGTCAAATTTTTATTAATTTCTAACAAATTTGGAAAAATAGATTTACATGTCCGTCTGGCACGCGAGCTCATGGTATGGTTGATCGTTCATGATTCAGAGTCTGTACAACGGACAAAAACTAAATTGAATGATCAAGAATCTGGATTGTGAATAAGGATAATAAAAAATAAAAAACAAATTAAACTAAAAACATTGATTCTTAAAACAAAAATTACACATAGTCAGAGGCAATTGATTAAACCTATATTTCTCAATCAGTATTATATACAACTCACTTTTTACTTTTGTCTTCTACTAATCGGTTTCTTAACTGGTATAAAATTGTATATTTATGTTCTATTTTCTTTAAATCATAGCAAAAGGAGAGATAATTATAATAACTATTAAATTCAAACACGACATTAGTTTCGTGGCAAAAGATCATAGTGGAGTTGGCAACCTTGATTTAAATATTAATTACGTCGAAATTCAAAAACCGATAAAGACGACTTCAGTACAAAAAATAGTGAACAAATTGTCTCCTCATTATTTAATAGATATCTACCATCTATCCTTGAATCCTAGCTAAAATGGTGGCAGTAGCTGTTCTACATTGGCCTTTAATATATTAACCAGTTTCGATCTGGGTGTACTTATTTGCTCTCGTCAGTGCAGTTCGAGATACATCTTATTGCAGACTGGCGGAATGTTTATACGGAGGTAGGATCGAACTAATAAAGAAGGGAGAAGGGAAAGTTGGCCACCGGAACTCTTACTTACTGAATGAAAAGCAATAGCGGAAGCTGTTAAGTCAAGTCCATATTCTGTGGCGTATCACCGTGATCGAGCTGGCCGTTAGTCCTACAGCCAAATCGAAAGCCAAATATGACATCCAGTAGTCGTTATGTTATTATATCACTCGGTTTACTGCACAAGGGAAATGTAGATGGATTCATTCCAGTAAGCATTATCGGATCAATTAAACAATATATTTTGAGTCTAGAATGCCACAAAGGGTCAAATTTACACAGGACAAATAGCAGACTGATAAACACATTCGTATTGTAATACATTATTTTAGCCGTTGGGCGTCCACTTCTAGACATAAGTCTCTCTTCTTAACATAACACACCGCCATTTCTGTATTTGGCACGGTCCGACTATAACAAATATCATATTTATGCTCCACATAAAGTATTAGCTTGGGAAGAAAATCTTTTCACACGTTCCGTACGAATAAAATACATTTTTTTAAGTTTCAATATATTTTCCCTTCAACTTTCTCCTGAATCTGAAATAGGACATTGTTGGTGGATACGCCTCAGCAGTGGGCTTAATACAAAGGCACCTGAAAAATAAAATGATAGAGGGGACACTGGCAATATATCTCTGCAAAAACTTCAATCTCGCCCGTCGCTAACCGTTGTCTAATTAAGGTTAGACGTATCACGCTAGATTGAGCGACTTGTTACCTATAGGAGTTTGTTCACGTTATCCGTTCTGGTACAATACTAAAATTTAAATCTTACGATTAATTATAATTTGATCGAGTAATATTATTGAAGGTATCATATTTATTACTAACGAATGTAAATACGAATTATTCAATGACAAAGCATAATGAAAATCGTTTAAAGTTAAAAATAAAAAAAATTAAATGTGTGGCACTCGGGGACTGGCGCGGTAAAGCTATTGCATAGCATTTTTATCAACTTATGCGATTACAATTTTTTATTTATGTATGCGGTATTTTTTTTCTTTGATATTAATTCAAGTTTTTCATCACTTTCTTCATTAATAAATGCACTTTGTTTATTCATATTTGAAACACTTTATACACAAATTTTACGCGTATAGCTATTCACCATCAACTGCTATTCACTGTTGTACATAGGTACACCTATGTATACATATATACCTAGATGTATACTTACGGGGCACATGCGGTGAGTGTGGCATTGTAAAGATATGATAGATACCTATACACCTACATACTTTCTCACAAACAGCTGCTTACGTATTCGTCCGATTTCGGAGCAGCTCGTCTCAATCCGTGCGAGCTTCGTACAGTCGTACCATATACATACACGTTAAACGAACGCTCGGCCGAGTTACATGGTAGGCGGAGTGGGGGGTGTTAGGTTTCATTTTCGTTACGGAATTTCTTGATTCGGTCGCCGCGCTCAAAGCCCGCGATAAAACCTATGCAATAGTTTAAAAGGCCTTCAGATAAATTTTCTTTCGTTTTGTTAAACAGAGTTTTGTATATTATAGTCGGTACAAAAATCCCAAATTGCGATACTGACGTTATTGTAGTGAGGTTTTGCTTAGTCTGTAATCGAAAACGATTACCTCCAGGTTTGTTTTTTATATTATTTAAAAATTATGTTTCACTTTCTATTTCAGAAAGAAAAAAACTCCATTGGGCATATTAAAAAAGTAAATTAAAATATTAAATTGCGTCTGTGCGATTTTGATTTACGTTTTAATTTCAATGTATACTCCGTTTAGGTATTGATGGTTAAATTTAAAATGCGAGTCAAAAAAACTTTAAGTTGTCTTGATAGTCGTTATCAGTGTATTACCCGGTAGTTTCCTCAAGTTGCATTTAAACAAGATATATAGCATAACACTTACATGCAATATGTTCAAATTCTATTAGTATGAATTTTCAGCATGTAAATGAATTTTTAAATATTGAATCACCCCAAAAGAATTTTTAGCTCGAATTTGGTAATCCATAATGATTTAAACATTAAGAAACTTAATTATAACTTTATTTAAAGCTCAAGTATATACACACTAGTTTTCGTCCACGGCTCCACCCGCGTAGACATAGAACCGCTCTCGATTCCGACTGCCACAGTTTCAACGGTCTATTTGATAAACCCCAGTTCTGCCTTGGACTCAGTTCCGATGAAATTATCCCAGCAGTGTACCGATACGTTTTATCTATTTATCCAGTAAGTAAATACAGATTACCCAGGCCCCCAAGACTAACTAATACAACTTCTTTTTTAATTTTTTAGTTCATTTTTTGGCGGAGCATTCGCGTTTTTTAACGTTTTAAAAAATCATTTTATGAGTTCTTTTTTTAACAAGATGTGAGTTATAGCGTTACCTTCAATAGCCTTCCACGCGAACAGCGCCGGCGTCGATGTCGGCACGCAAAACCAAATAAACGCTAAAATAGACTGAGCGGCAAAATTAACAAAACCGTAGCCGCTAATGGCTGCGCCTTCGACGAAAAAAGACCCATTATTGTAGCGCAGGAATGCCGGTAGCACCTAATTAGAAATTTTAGTTCGGATTTATTACTTACCTTTTGTGAATAAAAGACCTTTATAAAAGCACAACACGCTATTCAGAAAGCGATAACCGTCCGTCTTGCGTTCTGAGCTACCCGCTTTAATTATGGCCGGAATATGAAAGAACAAGAGGTCCACAGCTTCGTGTACAAATGTTATTGTATAAATATATACTACGTTTGTTTTTTTACAGTAGTCGCACGCAAAAAGAATAAGTATAATAATTCAGTGATCATCAAGGAATCCGTGCACGTGCATGAACGTGGATGTCATTCTTTCTGTTGTACTATGTGATCTATTTATGTTTTTGTGTCGTGCTCTGGGCACAGGGTGTGCCGTCTTTCAGTCACTTTCGTCACCACTAGCGATATCGACATCGTTATGCCACATTGTACCGAGATCGCTGCGACTACTAACTAGTATTCAGTGAAGACTATTCACTAACCGTTAACAAAACAAATCGCAACGGCGACGTACATTTCGTTCGTCGCTCACGTTAATTTATTAGACGGCTATTTATTAATGTACATCCTGTACATTAGGTGGTTTCCGCGGCGGCTCTTTAATTTTCTTATTGTTCCGCCGGCCGCGCCGCAAAAAACTGCTCCCGCCTCGTCAGTGTCAACAGAACAATGTCGCCGGCAGCGCCAAGTTTTCCGCGCCCAATTCATCTTCCGGCCGCTGATGGATGGGCCGGCGCCGCTCTCCTAATAAATGTAAACAAAATATCCATTTTTTCCCATCCCCTAAACGTTATTAATGAAGTGGCGTCGGCGCAGATAACGTTAATTGTTCCGCATACCTCGAACGTCGCCCCTCGATCTCTATACCAGATAAGTTGCTGCATGTTTTTTTCGAAGGCCAGATGTCGCATTCCGCCGTAGGAGCCTCGCGTCGCGGGCCCTATTAAACGTTCCTGTTTAAGGTGTCCGCTAAAAAACATCGTAGGTATGAGATTTCGAACGGAGCAAATATTTTAATGAGCGTTTTTGAAATATATTAACGTGTGAATATTTTTATAACGTTTCTGAGGGAATACGATGGCGTCATACAGTATCGTGCTTGGACGGATGTTCTGTTTGAATTCGTTTTGGGAAGAATTGTACGTACGAAAAATTAATGTGCAACTTTGAAGTTCTTGTACTAGATTATGGTAAAGCATATGTGGAAAACAGTCGGCCCACTGTAAGATTTGATCCGGCCCGCGAGACATTTTGAAAAATTTCATGTCTGATATCTATCGCTAAAATTTATGAACACTATTTTAACATGCACCTACTTTGGAACGCGGCCAGCGAAACTATTTACACACTAAAGTTTGGCCCACAACATGTCAAGGCTTGGCCATATTTGTGGTAAAGGGTAAAAAATTGCTTTAGTCAGACGGCGTAACCACTAAGCTATTGATAACGCATAATGATTCAAATGAGATAAATGTAAATGAGAATATCTAGATATGTTTAATAGAGATTCACTGTAACGTACCTACTTAGTTATCCATTTAATAGTGGTACGTTTTATAATTTCAATATGTACAATTATATATATATATATATATATATATATATATATATGTTATGTCGCGTGATCGACTAAGAATCGCAGTCTAATTTGTCGAATGAACTCCGCGATTGAAGTGCAGTGACTAATGTTTTTTAATTGAAAGAAAAGTCCTTAAAAGGAGTATTTAATAAGGGACAAAATAGTATTGTTTTTTCAATGCTCTTATAAATCGTCTCCTTTGTGAGCTGCCCTTGTCATCGAATCGAAATGTTGATCACTTTAAAATACTTTTGTGAAATGACGATCACCGAGTGATTCACCACAGCTATCATTCTTTGCCTTGATTCTAGAGAACTCCGTGTTATACCTATTCTTACGTGTTTCATAAGTTAGACAATTTTAATGCAATGTTTGTAGCGGAACTATATGAATTATTTTAGTTCTGTGAACACAAGATACTTTAATTGATAAAATACACATTTCACATTTTTTAAATCATCTTTTAAAATACCTATAACATTTAATCTATTTCTGATCCTTTTTGTACGCTGCCTTCGATATATTTCATGAAATAATTATTTTTTTCACGATATTGATCACCTCCTCGACCTTTGATCTAATTAACACCGATGTAGGCACATATTTATTACCATTATTTAGTATGGAAACATACTGCTTGGCGTAAGCCCAAAATCTTATATCGGCGTATGAGTTCCAGTCATAGACACCCACATCATAGATAAATAATCTACCACGATGATCGTATATATGAAAAATAGCCAATGAAAATACAGGTCGAACGTCTGAAAACTTTTTATCGTTTCTGTGAACGTGACTGACTGACTGACAGGCTAGGCATATGTTTTGTACGAATTCGTTCGCCGTTCGGTAAGTTATTTATGTCGTCAGTAACGTGCGACAAATAACTTGGAATAGCCGTACGAATTGATCATAAACTTGTTTGTTCTAGTTTATCGTTTGATCGAACAGTATATGCATGCGAAAAACAAGGGCGTATGTTCTAATATTGTAAGGAATACGAAAGTATTCCATGCAAAAGCAGGTTGCGAGTGACATAAAGATGGCAATTTTCATTGATCTAATTATGATAGACTAGTTTTATCTCCGCGTAATTATACCTACTATGAAAAAAATATATTTAATGGAAAGAAATACGAAAAAACATATATTTTTGTTATTTTATTCACTGTACTATAATAAATGTGGCCTGAGGACTGTGCTATGAATGATTACAGTGAATAAAATAATGAACTATACAAGCGGTGTAACTACAATGCCATAATTGTTGCTGTAATCAATAAGTGTACCACTGTTTTCTGCAATATGAGCGAAATTAATGTATTTAGAATTTTCAAATAAAGCTCATTGATTAAGACGTGGTTGATGCGTATAAAAAGACAGTCAAAGTCGTTTAGGTGCGTGAATTAACTTACGCGTAAACGTTGTCGGTAATTCATTATTATATTAGTTTCTAAGTTTACATATAAAATATTTTTTTATTCATCATTATTAATTTTTTCATCAAATCAACGAGCTCTCCGTATACCCAATTTTTAGGGTTTCCTGGGTAATTTTTAGGTTTTTCAAAGGATGCCAACAGGAGCGCATTAGTGAGGCTCCGCTGTCTGTTTGTCCGTCTGTCACAGGGTTGTATCTTTTGAATCGTAATAGGTAGACCTATGCGATTTTCATAGTGTTTTTTTTTATTATGCCCTCTATAACAGAAAATACTTAAAATAAAATAAATTTATAAATTAAAAGGGGGAGCCCATGTAAGAAATAAAATTTTGTCGGCATTTTTTATTAGAATAGTTTTAGTAATCTTAACGTTTGTAAGAAAAGAATTATAAAAACTGTGGTCTAAAAATAAATACCTCTGTTTTGCCTAATAGTTTAAACAATTATATTTACGGTTACAAAAAGTTCTTTCTTTTATATCATAAAAAAAATAAATAATAAACGGTCATTGAGGACTGCCAACAGAAGTGTAAACTTAAAATTATGAAAGGAATTTTGAAATGAATTGCAACACAAAATAAATGTCATAATTTATAAATTAAACTCATTAACATTAGTATGGTTTTTACATACATCGGCACTCCGAGCAAAATTTAAATACATTTTTATATCGTCTGCTTAGTAATCAAAGCACATGATGGGTTGCAGCTACGCGAACCCACTACTGAAATTAAAGTTTTGAAATGAGAGTTAATGTAAATATTAAAGTTTAATTTGTAAAATTTATGCGTACTAATTTAAACAAAACAATAATAATGGTTTGAATGAATCAAAGTTAAATATATTGCATTAATATATCGGTGACGCGATGACGAAATGACGCGAACTCATAACATTTTAGCCATTCGACTTCAAAAAACTAAAAAAACAACATGCTTTTACGAGTAAACCACTAAAAAGCATAAAATAATTTAATTTGCTTTAATTATTAGTATTACGCAGCATTCTACGCTAGTTTTCATTAGAGGCACATCAGACATAAAAAATTGTGTTTAGTACTTTATTTGCATTACTTCATATACACTTATAGTTCATATATAGAGGCATATACACTTACATTAATAATTTTTGATGTACTGTTAAGTTTGTCATGAGTCTAGTGCGCCTCCTTAGCGGTCGTACGCACGAACGGCCGCGTCCTTCAAACATTGTTTAATGATCTATACCAAAATGGATGTCGAAGGAGATCTCGTTTGCGACATGCGCGGCAGTTTGTCATAGGTCCGAACGCCGGACGCTACCGCTGTAACTCGTACACACGAGCCAGATGGCGTATAAGACCCGTATAACACAGCCGAGTGCGGCAGTTGACGGCATCCGGCGCTGTAGGTGGCTATAGGCGTACGGCCAGAACGACTTGGCCTCGTGGCTCGGCACTAAAAGTGACGACGTCGGCTTGGCGCTCGAAGCTGTAACTTAATACGACTGTACAAAAATACACTTAATAGATTACATCTGCAAAGGCGAGGATGATTTTACACTTTGCAATATACGACAATTTGAAATTCCGTCATTACAAAAGTATTTTATCACCGGAAATTATTGCGGATTTTGATAATACATTAATAAGAGCTATAACGGTTTAATGGAAATGTTTATTTTATTCATTATTTATGTCGTTCTAATTTTACACGACGCAGTTCTATTTTTACAACATATTTGTGTGTTTGACACGTGGCAACCGAGTTTCAGTCTTCCGTGTCGTAAATCGGTGTATTACACAAATTAGTTTCTAAATTGCCGTTAGTTGCCGTTTTTCTGACTTATTAATAAAACTCTATTAACAACAATTGATATTGCAACAGAGTGATAGATGTATCATTAGCCAGTTAGATTTATAAAACTCCCAACTTGGATCAAAAAAAAATTAAGTAGTTTTTAAAGCTGCGGTGTATCTTAAGAAAAGAACTCGAGTATTTATTAGCCCAACCACGACGACCGCGCCATAACTAGTCGCCTCGTAGCCGCCTTAATGCTTAACTAAAACTTTTCCACGGAGAAACAAATTTATGCCTTAAGTGTGCACCGTTAAGTTCACTTTGAGCTAGGTACGGTTTCGCAAGAAAATTTACATGTCATAAATGTAATATTTAGCTCCCAGCTTGCTAATTGGAACCCCCGTCTTTGTAGGGTCTCAATAAAAACCTTTGTCTGGGATAGTTGGTACTTATAAATCATTGGTATGCATCCAGTTCAAAAACGCGGACAAAATAGGTTTTATTACGTATACGCTTCATTCTTGTGAATGTAGCTAGCTGATCTGCTAAAGGAATGGAGGTAACGTAAATTACTATAGAACCTTTTTTTAAATGAAGATACGTTATCATTTCTTCTTAATACAGCAAATTCCATGTATGTTGAATATATGCCAAAATTATAATATTCAAATTGTTACCTAATCTTGGAAGGAAAATAAATTGATAAATTATTATTAGATACATACAGCTAGGTTAGATGTAGGTATCAGACATCGTTAAGTAAAAACTTTAATTGTTATCCTTTAGATTAAATAATTTTTATATTATGTGGTTCTTTTTATCTCAAAAAAAATAATGAAATTACATATAAGAGTTTTTTTAATATAAGAGTGCTTATTTTTATCAACTTTTAATTTTTCCTAAAATTATTTCAGTTTCTGAAATTAACGAAAACAACTTTCAAAATCATTTTCTCACAAGAAAGTATTCTAATTTTATACTTTTTAATAGACAGGTTTCATCCCTTAGGGTGTTGCAGTTGAACCATAAACGACGTTGTAAATGTCTATCTAAAAATATAATTGGCAATGCATTTAATTCGATTAATATTAAAGATTCAACATTTATTTTATAAATTATACGACTTTTTTTTTTTAAATATTAGCATAGAATAATGATCATAATTTAAAGATCAATACTTGGAGAGATAGTTGGGAATTTTTCACTTTCAAATAACGTTTTATTATTATGAACTTACACGTTGATACGCAACCAAAAATAAAATAATCCTTACTATTTAAAAAAAAAAACATATAGTTTAACATTCAAAGCACTTGTTAAAAACTAATGTACTATACTGGTATTTGTCTTAAATAAAATAGAATACACTTAAAACAAAAGTTTATACTTCACATAAATGGACAGAAAATAGATACTTTGTGGAAATTATTAATGATTTTTTGCCTTTTTTATATGGCTTCCATAAAAAAAAAAAAAATTAGGGTGATTGTATTTATAGTCGATTCTTAATTTCGAATGTTAAGTTGACGGCGGCCATTTTTTCATAGAAAAAGAAGTGTATTTTGTCATTCATCTCAGACTACTTAATAATAGTATCCAAATCTATAAGTTCTGTACGCCTTGGTGATATCTCATAAGATTCCTAAATTGTTTTTCTTTTATTTTATATGAAAATATACAACGTTCTAATATGTTAAATATGTTTTAGAAACGACTTTTCCAATTTTTCCTTCTTTAGACTTTTAAAAAATATGAGGAATTATATACTATTTATAGTTAAATGAGCACTTTTTCAATAGATACAAATTAACTTTCAACGCGAGTTATGCTTTTTTCGTAAGCTCTAACTCAGAAAAAATGCTCAAGCGAATTAAATAATCATAACTTCCAAAAAAAAAAAATTTTTTTTCATTAATAAACATTCACCTGTAACAAATAAACATTTCATAATCAGCCGAATTCGTAAATAGTGATAATTGCTAGAAATCGATCATCATCCAAACTGCGACAAAATGTCATAAGAATACATAAAATGAAGAACTAGGTAATTATGTAGACTAGAAGCAAAGTAACGATATATAACGGCAATTATTTAAAACAGCGACATCTAGATATCAATACTGTAGTATATTAAACAAATATTTTTAAGGCAAGAGAACACATTTCTCTGACCGTACTTCATCTGAGGCGGCGGGCGGGGCTAAGCTTCCAGTACCGTTTTTAATTAGTTGCGCGTTACAGCAACTGTGTCTATAAAAATTTCTCACCAGCTTATCACCTGAAACAAAGTTTTAGCCGCGTCGTTATCTCCTGAAGTAATAACGGTTTCATGGGAGCGAAGGAAGAATTTACATTAATTATTTGCTTAAGAGTTTCAAAATAGTGAACTATGTTGCTTTTTGTTATTTAACTTAGGCTTATTAAACTTCGTCTTAATTAATGCCTGTGCTTTGATGTGGTAATTGTCTTAAGTAAATGTTCGTTATTCAATATACTTGCACGTAATTGCGAACATATTCCTCGTATGAATCTATTAAATTCTTTGACTTATTCTTGCGAAATTATTAAATTTGTAAATAATAAACTCGCTACCTGCTCTAAATGCTCAACAAAAAAAAAAAAACGTTCAATGTAGCATCCACATTGTAGGCATTTAGATGGTTTAAATTAAACAGCCAAAGCTTAGTTCGCTTTGCGACCGTTTAATCAACTAAACACGAGCCTAAAATTTAAATGCTCACATTTACCTATCCCAGTAGATATAAATTAATCAAGCGCCCGGTTCGCCAGTCAAGTGGGCACCGATGAGACGGGGCCAAGTTAGTTTCGGCCCCTTTGTGGTGGGCCTAATGTTGTTTACATTGTCGTTAATTAAATAAGGATCTCCCGGCGTAATTAGCCGCGCTCTCCGGGAGGCGGCCGCGGGAACGGATGGACTCTCCTACTTACATTGTCTTACAGCGGACGGTATGTAGATGCGTTGTACATGCGCATTTGTTTGTTCGTGTACTCCGTACTGAATCTGATAAGTAAATATGTACACACTAGAGCAATTATCTTGTCGTATTAAATACCGAGAGCGATAGTGCAGATAAATACAGATGAACTGTTTTAACACTTCGACGTTGATTACAGGCGTGTGATCATTTTTCCGTGAAATCACTTATTGACGACTTCGAACAGCTGAATTGGATGAAAACAAATTATAAAATGTTGCAAAGATGATCTAGATTAATAATATAATATAATAATAATATAATGAAAACTCACACCTATTTCTCAGAAGGATAGGCAGAGACTATAGATTTCCACATGGTACGATCTTTGCATATCTCTCTTGCCTCACTGACATCCACCAGTCTTGCACGCTCGTCTTGCAGGCTCGTCGGTTTCCGGTGCTTAGAATTTGACTCTTTTTTAATATGGCACCAATATGTTTTACATAAAATTTCCAAGAGCAACACTTGCCGATCTTTCCATCGTATACAATCGGTCTATAGATTTGTTTTGTCAGTCTACTTAAATTTATCCTTTCTAGGTTGTCAAACCACCGCAACATACCTCTTTCTACTCAAGTCACTACGTCTTCCTTCTAACCACAGCGCTCTCCAATATCACTGTTTCTACATCTACCTTTTCGTGATGCGTTTGTCGTGAGACGCTTTTACTAGTCATAATAACGAGTAAGGCCACATTCACTTTATTTCCCGCATTCAATTTCCTTTCGATATCTATCGTGTTTACCATTATTTGTAAACAGACTACCCAAGTATACAAGCTCTCACTTGTTCGACTCTCTCGCCTTCTCTATTAGGAAAAACCCCAAACGTTATTCCTTATTAAAAAAAACTGGACCATGCTCATTATAGGGTACCCGAAACCATTATTATAAAGAAATGAACTACAGATGAAAAAGGTACGTTGTTACGTTTTTTCTGTTTCCTGCAAAAAATAAGCACTTTAGTCGCCTATAACTAGATAAACAATTAGGTATGTAGACTGTTACTATTAAACTAGTGCAAACTAGTGTATCAGCAAAAGAGCGTACCTTCATGGCCCTTACGTCCTTTTGTTGAGAAGGGCAGTTTTTGGGCAATAACTTAACAACAATCATATGCAAAATAATTTTCGTTGAAATTATTGCCGTTATTTTCTTTAATTAATTTACATTATTTTTGTTAATTATTTGCGTTACCTCCGTTATTTTTTATACTTTTTGGGCAAACGGTTTAAAAAATAAAGGAGGGGACAAAATTTCTGCTACTTTCGGAGCGATTATTTCCAAAATTATTCACATAATCGGCAAAATTGCTAAAAAACGTTAGTGTTTTTAAAAGAATTGTCGAAATATGTGTCACAGGTTGCTGTTTGCTGAAAAAAATGCGATACATATCATGATTTTTATTAGTAATGATTGCCTAAAACATAAAGTTTGACATCAATAGCTTTAGCGGTTTCAATTTTCCATAAAACATTTTATCTCTCCTCTTTAAGGATCAATTAAAAAAAATATAATGTATACAATAATTTTTCTCTTTCTATAATTAACTAAAATGTAAGTTTGACTATTTGTAACTTCAACGGTTTTAATTTTTCATATTACAGTATTTGATCCTTTTCACCCCCCCATATGGTTGAATTTTTAAAAATCCTTTCTTAATGCTTGCCTACGTATATACGAACCATAGTACAAATTTTCAAGTCTCAGACCCAATAGCTGTGCGTTGATATCTCAGTATTAGTCAGACATAGTACCCAAAATTAACATGTATTTACTCATTGCAATATTGCAATAAGTAAATGCATAAAATTAAATATTACTTTCGTCACACGGCCCGGCCACTAAACGATGTATAGTGCATTAATGATCTAATCGACTGAATTATCACCATAGATTGATATAATGATTACTACCGAATACTTCTAGTTATACCTAGGCACCTAGTATAAATTTATGGTAATCTATTAATTAATGAGTATTTTAGGAGTAATGCAGTTTATTTTTTCACATGCTTGCTTTTAAGTTATGATATAGTTATTATCTATAAGTGATATACCAAAATCAATACTTTTGTCTTAATAATAATTTGTTATGAAGTCCTAGTTGATACATGTTTTTATTATCCTGCCACCTAGTGGATGGTAAGAAAACTAATTTAAATATTCTCATCTTTCTTATGGAGCTAAATGAAGATTCAAAGTGGACGCTAGATGTCACTATTTGCCATAAATTTCTTGCACATTTAAACACTATATAATTTACAATAATCTGTAAAGATGGCAGTATTATACAATTTTGTAAATAACTAAATAATAGAAATAGCATAGCATACCTATATGGTAACAATTATACAACATAGGTTTTCATAACTTAGGCAATTGTAATAAACATTAAAAAAAAAGCACAATATTCAGATAGTATTTAAAAAAAATTGTAGGTATCTTAAAAGTATTTGGATTATTTATTTTCCAAACTTAATATCATAAAAAACAATCAAATCTACGTATGATGAGTAGTGAATGTGAATAGATACACCTATCTAATATCTTTAGTGAAGAATTTGGTGTAAATTATCTTATATTCATCGAGAGCTTGATGGGTAATTAACCTTCAATTCACATATATGGTGTGGATACAAAATTCAATTCACATATAAGATACAAAAAATATTGGGATTATTGGCTACGTTCACATTAGCGCTGTCCAACGTCCGCAACTTTTTGGGATTTGTCCCACATATGCATATTCATGAAATAATAAAAACATTGATTGTGGAGATTTTTATTATTGATATTAATGAATAATTCTGTTTCTATAACACTACTTTAAAGAGTTTGCAGCAGTAATTTCTTATTTCGTTTCACTTTTCATAATGACCATAATTATGTATTGTCGCTGCTTACACCAACCATGACCGCGACAGTTTATTTATTTGCCCCTTAGCATTTATTTTTATTTCGTAGAACTGTAGTAAATATCTGCCTACATCTCTGACAATTATGTGATCAACTAATTTGTATATTAGGTACACTCAATTGGGTGTTATCTATTATTTCGTCTATTAGAGACCCCAAATTAAAAGTAATATAATATCTTTTAATAATAACTTCAACAATATTTGCTGTGGACCTCTTATTGGAATTGTAGTAACAAATAATAGAATGATCTGTTGTTGCTTATACAATTATATTAAATATCAATTGTCAATATAATATTTTGCCTTGAATTAAACAGAAAATAGCGTTGTGGCTTACGTAACATATAAAATAGTTTGCCCAAACAAACTAAATTCCTTGTGGCATCTAGCTTCCTAGATTATTGTAAAATTCATCAAAATATCTTTGAATGAATTCTATTAAAAACGAATCGTCCTTGTGTATCGAGTATGCCCTAGCATCTAGGTCTTTCTAAAGATATCTGAGTTAATTTAACTTTGATCAAGCAGTTTATTTGTGCATTATTTTTCAATTCTTAATAATAAATAATATATTTCAATCCCATAATATTGATTATCATACTGAAATTTCACAAAATTTATTCAAAATGTAAATGCTATATTTCCCGTTAATCTTCCCATTTTTTACACGACGTGCGCTGTGGTCGAATATATTTCCCCCA
The DNA here is from genome assembly GCA_005406025.1 of Eumeta japonica. Lineage (NCBI taxonomy): Eukaryota > Metazoa > Arthropoda > Insecta > Lepidoptera > Psychidae > Eumeta > Eumeta japonica. The sequence continues at coordinate 172,692 of BGZK01000292.1, forward strand.
CCGTATACATCGCAAATAGCGAATAATAAACAATATGCCTGTTTAATACAATTGTGAATTCATGATAAATAATCTGCAATCGTAATGTCATAAGATGGGCTATATCCGCTTATTTTATATATTTCTAGGAATTTGAGAAAAAAAGAATTTTTTTTGTCGTTACGCTGGAGCTTTCTGTAGTTTTTTTTTTTTGAGGCTGAACGGCTTGTACCTGTCGTGCTGACCTGCGGGTGCTCTTAAGGCAACACTTCCAATTTTCTAAGCAATTATTATAAATTATTACGTCAGTACTTATAATATTTACGGAAGTTGGGAATGTTTGTCTGGAAGTGCGGCCATGTTTTAAGTTAAAAGCATGTAAACTAATGTTGATGTGGATTGTTATAAAGTATAGCATTTTCTGAAATTCTACCTTAAAGAGAGTATGAAGTTAGAGACATAGCAAGGCGAAATAGATAGCAGATAAGGGTTTTTTATAGCATTTTAAAGGATAAAAGGAGCTTGCGAGCCATCATACACTACACTTGCAACCTTAAAGGAGTCACGAGTGCGTTGCCAGCCGTTTAGGAAGAAATAGGATATCTGATTCCCATCAGATATCCTATTTCAGATACACCGGAACTCTCACTCACTGTATGAAACGAAAAAGCCGGTGCTCCTACTTCAGGTCTTTCTATGAGAGTATAGTATTTCACCGGTCCCGCCGGCCCATTTTCGTGCTGAAGGCAAGATGGCCACGGAATATTTTTACCAAAACATAATTTATAAAACTCTTTCCTAAAAATAGTAAGAATACAAAAGAAAATTGAAATGAAGATCGACATATTCGAAATTTGAGATAATAAACGATGCATGATTTCTAAATTCAATCATCAAGATGATGAAAACATGTTTAGGTTTAAATTCATAGTACACTTAAAACAGTCATAATTTATTTTTTGTACTATTTAAATGTGAAATGTTGTCCATTAATTTTTTTTAATAAACACGAAGTAATTAACCCAAAAATATGTACAAACGTTTAAATTATACCTCAAGACATTTTGGTTAAGCTAAGAATTACCTAGGTAACTAGAAGCACGTTAACCCGTTTATGTTGTTTAGAACCGTGTTTGGCACTGAGAGCAAAATCGTAACTGGAGCTAAGAACTGAACGGGAGTCGATAACACCTAGAGCGGAACCGATTTTGTAACATTGGACAGAACCGGAATCTGAATTAAAAGTGGCAATGGAATTGGTAGAATTTAAAGTGGTCCAAGCTTCAATGGGATGGAGCTTGGAAGAGCTTAAAGTAGAAGCATCTTTGTAACTAAAAGCACGACTGACATCGTAATTAAAAATAGGATAGAAGGTCGGAAAAACCTGGAGTGGTACCGGTTTGTAATTGAAAGTGGGAACAGCATCGGACGAGATAGGGTTGGTCACAGGGGCCTTTATAAGCGAAAGCTAACTTGACGTCGGAAATAAGTGCAGGACAGGTTTCTTTAGAACTTATACTATACAATACATGGACAGACTTAATACAGAATCAGATATAGCGCGATAAACATTGGATTTACGGAAGTCGGAATCGAGAGCCGAACTGGTATTGAAATTGATAACAAGACCGGGATCGGAAGGCAAAGGAAGCGAAAGTGAAATAAAGAACATGAGCGGGATCGGCATCGTGTTTAAAAAAAAATTACTTGATATAAAGCATGAAGGAATATATTCTGATAAAAATAATGCAGTCTATGTTTTCCTTTATTTGTTCCTTTACAAATTAGATTCGTCCGCCGTTGTTATCGTGTTACGTATGACAGACAAGGGCTAAATTGTAAAGTTGGAATGAAAGAAAAACTGACTGGTATTAGATTTAAAAATTCATTCCATTACTATTATTTGCTAAGAAGGCATAATGCCATGTGTTTTATCTTTCCAATTTTGGCTTAAACCATTATAGAGTAGGATACACGCTCAAGAAGTGAAACTTCTTTAGACTCTATATTATTTTCATTATGTTTTGTGTTTAAAGTAATTAGGACTAATGAGGTTTGTGCAAAAGATTTTTTTCGTTTTAAAAAAGTCAGTTTGTCGGAGATGTCAGTACAAGTACCAAAATCAATTTTATTAATTTTGTTCGTCTACTTATAAATATGCAATAACCAAACATTTCAAAACTTTTCTCCTTTGTTTGTCTACAGATTTTCTTTTTTTTTTTAATAGCTATTAACGGACCTCAGTGGCTTATGATTTTAGACAATAAGAAAAGTTGGTAACATTTTTTTTCCCATTTTAGACGTAGAGACTAAGCCTTCATTTAGAAATAATCATGCTACATACGTCTACAATCTACAATGTTTATAAAAAAGAGTGAATGATATCAAATGTTTTGGTGTTTATGTGGACGAAAAAATGACATTTAAGGAACAAATGACTATCCTCTCGGCTCGGTGAAGAAATTTACTGACATTCAAAAGAACCTACGTCTTGTGGCAGGTGTGGAGACGTTTAAATTGTGTACTATGCATTATGTCAGTATCGACCGATATATTGCATCACTTGTCGGGCTAGTTCTGCTAAGACTCCCTTTTCCAGGTCGAGAGAGCATAACGTTCAGTTTCAAAGGTCATGATGAAAAAGGCGTACGATACCCAACTACAGATACTTATGGAGACAGCGCACTGCTCAGAGAGAGATGGTTATTAATACTCAGAACATCATTTTCTGTTCACGAAAATATATTAGCCCATGCTGAATACAAAGCTATGGCAAAGCGGAGACTATTTCGTCTGCCTACTCCATCTATGTAGACTTCTTTCGCTAAACGGTTAGGACAGTTTTTTAGACCGCATGTTTACAACTTCATAATGAAACATTTTCATGTAGAATGGAAGTCAGTGTGTAAAGCTAAAAAGATAATTCTTAATTGGCCATCTGTGCTGACCTATGATGACACTGAAAATGTATTAGGTATTAAATGATGACTCAGTTAATAGATGCTTGCTCTCAATTTGATTACATACCCATGCTCTACACCACATGAAATGATATATTCTTATTCTGCCACTATTATGGATATAGTATAATTATCTAAATAGATATCTATTTAAATATTTATACTATTATTTTAATATGATATTCTTGAACACATAAATGTTACATTTATATAGATTCATTTAGGTCCTGATGTATATGTATATGTGTGTAAATGTCTGTGTATGCTGTCTGTCTCTATTTAAGCCATGTCATCATTAGGATTAGTTATCACAAATGCGTATTTTTGTCATTTTATAATGCTTTCTTTTCTTTTTATTTACATTGTTAATTATTGCAATGTTTTCAATTTTCTTGTTGATAATGAAACGTATTTGCAGGTAATGACTAAATGGTCTGTTATATTTCTTGTAAACATGTTAATCGTATTGGGCTGTGACGGTACAGGCATATTGAGGGCCATAGAGAAAATCATTCATATTATTAAAATCATCTCAGCCTTCGATGAATATTCTTATAGTTTTTTTTTTTAGTGTGATTATAAATTATCTGTAAATTACCAATTACTGTAAATAAAGTTTTTATTTATTTGTTTATTTATTGATTAATACACATTCCACATTACACAAAAAAGGTAGAATACTCAAAGATTTTTTTATATCTATTACATATGCATTTTCATACATTCCCTATGTGTTTTTACACATTGTTGTAATAGCATTAGCTGTAACCAGTTACAAATATGTTATCTATTGGCTTGTCCAATAAGTTTGAGCTTGATATGCCCAAATGCTCATATATTAGTTTCAGAAGAACATGAAATTAATTTCTGGCCAACTATAAATTTAAATTCAGAAAGTATTTGTGCTGTTCTTTGAATTCAAATCGCATCAAAGGGATTCAACCTACGAAATGCGCTGCAAACTTAACCACCTTTGTCATTATACTTGCGCAGCAACTTTACTGATATTTCGTTATTAGTTCGTATCATAAATGGTTCCGCAGAATGCACAGAACTGCAAAATAAGATTCATGTGCCGTGTAGATCATTTAGAGCCAATTATCGGCAAAACAGTTTTTGTGAATAGAACCTGTAATGTAATCAAGTATTTATTTAATTTGGATCTCGATCTCTGCTTTAAACTGCTCTATGATCAGGCGACACTTGGGAGATGCATTTTTGACGTGACAACGTCTTATAAATTGGTTTGCCGGGTGACACTTCAAGAAACTGCGTTACGCTCCGCTCACGTTATGCGCTCACAATGAGGCGAGTGAGAGGCACGCGTCCCTTCCACTCGGGCATGGTTAGCCCGCCTAAGAGCGAGAGAGACAGACATAAAAGTGAAAGGCACGCGTCCCTTCCACTCAGATAGGAACAAGTTAAGTTGTAGTAAACGCTGTTTCATTGTACGCAAATGTATTGCAAGTTATTGTATGTATATTTGTATATAAATACGTATGTATGTGTAAAGGTAAAAATAAAATTTTGTTAATATGAAATTCAGTGCGAGATTCTTTGTATAAATTAATGTTTTAAATATAATTCTTTGTATAAATAAATGTTTTAAATTGTTACTATTATTTCATCCTTCTTCCTACTATACGAATGAATATTCACATTAAAATGATTTTACCACTCAAAGTCGTTGTCACGTAAAACTTTCGCCCGTATACCGACTTTACAGGCAACCAATTTTTTTATTCCCAAACTTAGCTACTTAAGGTTATTTTTTATGTAGCTTACTTCGTGATCACGCTTGGCTAATTGATTTTGTTTTTTCAATCATTTTCTCTGTTTTATTATTATTATTATTTTGCTTGTGTTTCCAACGTATTATTAACAACACATTATTAGCTAACGTAGTTATAGTTAGTTACATATCTTGATATATAATTGCTATAACTTTTTCGAGAACAATTAAATAAATAAAATAACGTGTGTGGTTTTTTAACTATAAGTTAATAACATGCGGTTAGTAACATTAAATTTTTTATATATTCCAGGGAATTAAGGCAAGCAACACATGCTAACAACGTATTTGTTCTGGTTCGCAGCTAACGTAATAAAACAAGATCCAAAAAAAATATATGCTGTAATTTTAGAGATATACTCTTGAGGAAAGAATTTCAACAACATTCGTATTTATAAATTTAATGAATTATTATAGAATTTCGACACCTAGGCGGCCACCAATCACAACTAATTATTATTTAACTTCGTTTACAAATATAGAATTATTATTATACACATTTGCAATCAGGTTTATGTGTTAGCTAAAATACATGTCTCACATTCAACATAATGTACGAGAACGTGACGGGAAAACGTGACGTGCAAACGTGACAGGCAAACGTGACGGGCAAACGTGACGGGCAAACGTGACGGGCAAACGTGACGGGCGAACGTGACGGACGAACGTGACGGGCGAACGTGACGGGCGAACGTGACGGGCGAACGTGACGGGCGAACGTGACGGGCGAACGTGACGGGCGAACGTGACGAGCAAATGTGACGGGAAAATGTGACTTTTTATATACCATACTAAATTTTTCCCCAACATGCCTAAGGACTTTCAATAATAAAACAATATTTACAAACATTTCACTGTTTTGTTTTTTTTTCTAATTTATGCGGCAGTAGCACCTATTGCATGCTGTATTGTTTAATGCCCAGCTTTTTTATTTCGTATTTTCGCGCCTTGTATTCGATCATATTATTCCTTCGGATTTTCAAACATAAAATATTATTGATCACTACGTGGTGTTGTAATATGTAGATACTTTTCTATTCGACATCATAATATATGGCATGCACTATAAAGTTAAAAAAATTGAGCTGAAACTACACGTATCGAAAATTTCAACTTCACTGTTATAGTAGTTTCTAGGGCTTTTCAAAACACGTTAAAAATAAGTCTATCGTTTCGTACATTTTTAAACTATTGCATAGCTTCTATCGCGGGCCTTGAGCGTGGAGACCGAATCCAGAAATTCCGTAACGAAAATAACCTAACACTCCCCACTCCGACCGGCACAGCGGTGATACTTTTTATTTTTGCCATCTATCGATGAATAGCAGAAATTTTAATGACTTTTTTGAAATATCACGCTTGTCTCTTTAGTACAGCAACTCGCCTCTAGGTGGCATTGGTTGTATCGGCGTTACTGCCCATGCGTAATCCCCCTCTTCGCCCTGCAATCTAGTGACTCATGCCTGCTTAGAGTTTCGACGTTAGGGCACGTCCTCAAAAAAAAAAAAATACTGCATAAATAAAATAAATAAATAATTATAATTGCATAAGTGGATAAAAAATACTATGCAATAGCTTTACCGCGGCAGTCCCCGATTGGCACACGTGTTTTTTTTTTTATTATAATATCTCGAGGTTGTTTGTATGGAAACCGCGTCAAATACTGTATCGTATAACCCTTTCCCTCGCATGCGACGAGGACGGCGCCAGATAAATGCGCCGTATCGAATTCGGTTAGATCGCGTGTGAAGATGTATGTTTGTCGACGGACGGACGATTGTCCCTAACGACGGTACAGCGCCGGAGCCCTACGGTCGGGCGGCGAGGGCGCGGCGGGGCGCGGGAGGGCGCGGGCGGGGACGCGTCGGCGGCGGGGGCTCGCTAGTTAACGCTTCGCCAAAACGTCAGCGGCGATCCGTCACGCCAAATCAGGGCCGCATCTGAAACCTATTTGTATTACAAGATTTTGTTTAAGCCGGTCAGCTTGTAAGTCTGTCATTTCAGTTCAGTAATATTTTTTTCCAGCATCCGAATGGCATCCGATTAAGCTGAAGGGCATGCGTATGTAACTTCGGTGATAATAAATGACGTGGCGCCACAGAGCCGATCTAATGATGATGTCGGAAAATCACAGTACATCATATTATTGTAATGTAATATTATCTAGAGCATACGCCGCAAGCTTTAAGAAAAAAAAAATTAAAGATGTGTTACTACAAGTTTTACTAATTGTTTACTGTACCACCTGCGCGTGTGATCAACAAACAAGGAAGGGGTTTTTACTACATAACTTCGTAAACTATTAAATAGCATTATTCAATTTTTATTTTCTTAGTTCATATTTTAGTGAAATACATTGTTGATGATCGGTATTAGGACTGTTGGCAGAACAACAAAATATACAGGGGCGTGCGTGGCCTTTGATTCTGTTGAAATCGTGAGAACGCTTCTTTTATTTACATTTGTGTTTTAAATTTTCAACATATACAGTATCTTTTTATGCAGCTAGAGCCTCCACATATAATACAATTCAACATAAATCTTGAATCTTGATGTGTTTTTTAAATTCATGTAGTAACACAAAATTTTCCTTTTAAATCGCATTTGTATCGGCTTATCATAACTGCACATCTTTATGACTGCATACGGGTCTGAGCGAATAAAATGAATAAAATGTGCTTTGTCTTTACCATAGGGCACACTTTCATGGCAGTTTTATGTAAAGATAGCTTTCGCTACCAACTCCGCCTACGTGGGCATAGAATGAATAAAACACCCTCTGTTTTCTAGGTACGACCTTCAGTAAAATACCTGTGAAAACCGCATTCAAGTCAGTACAGCAGTCTTTTCAATGATGCGCAAACAGCTAAATACATAGACACAGAGATATTAAAGACAGGTTTAGCTCATATTGCAGGATTGATTTAAAAATACATCGAAATGCGTATTTACTATTTGTTTTAAAAGTACTTTTACAATATTTTGATCCAAAATATCTGTGTAATATTGAATGAACCCCCCTTTTACGCCTTTAGTTGTTAAATTTCGGGTTTTCCTTTCTTATTTATTGTCTACGTATTAAAGGAAACTCATATGAAAAATATCAGCGTTCTTGGTTCAAGAGTTTGGGCTGGAATAAGTCACTGAGTCAGCAAGACCTTTATTTTATCTATAGGTATCTATAAAAGTAGAAACTGACAGACTGATTCACTGACTGATCGATCAACGTACAGCTGAAACCGTTGGATCTAGAAGCATGAAATTTTGGACAAATATTCTCTAGGTGACGTAGGTGTGTAGTAAGAAAGTATTTTAAAAAAATTTCACCCCTAAAAATACAAAATGGGGGTTGGAAATTTATATGAAACTTCGTTACTTTTGGTAGTAGTGTTTTCAAACTCACAGTCAATACTCTTTGTTAAGAGTAGTAAAAACGTAGTTACTAATTTTGCAAAACTACCCTTAAGAAGGGGTGCAAGTTTGTATGAAGATCTATTTTTTTTAAATTATCGATTCCAAACTCTCAGTATAATTATATTCTCTATCAAAAATAATAATAATTAGAAACCTACTTTCAACTTTTTAATACTACCCCTACAAGTGATTAAATGAGGTTTCTATAAAATAAGCTTGGGAATTTATGTAACTAATTCAACAACATGGAGCCGTGGCTATGAATGCCAGAAACTTGAAATTCGGGGAGATGATTTCTATTATGAAGTTTTTAGGAATCCATTCCCTAAGGGCTTAATATAAGAGATGAAAGTTTGTTTGAAACTCCACCAAATTTCAGTTGTAAAATGTAAAAAAATTATGTATATTCTCATGGTTTAAATCAAAAATTTGCTGTATCACTATTTAAAAAAAATAACAATGTTGAAGGGTAAAATAGAGGACGAAAGTTTCTAAAAAGTATTAATGCGCTTTTATTTCTAAACATTACTTCATGAGTTTATTTACCAATTATTATAATTATTACTACAAAAATGAAGGATTTTCATAAAAATCTTAAGAGGTTGAAATCTCTCATTTCAACCTCTTAAAGAATGCATTTCCAAAAATCCCGGTTTGATACAATTTTGTCATTTAAAAAACTTTTGTGCTTAATTTCATTATTCTAGTCCGTGGGATATCATTTTCTCAATATTTTTACAACGTTGTATAATTATACCTCATTTTTGTATCTTGCAAGCGACTATTGTTCACGATTTAAATAGGCTAATCAATGAGTTGGTAGCCAAATATGGTCAATTCTTGTGTATTTGCGGTTCGTTGTCGATTAATTGGTTTGGTTTGATTCGTTGTAGGATCGTTTGAAATATTGTGGCTAATAAATTTGTTTGATTAGAGTTACAAAAAAGTTGTTGGTGAAAGTTTCATTTCTATTGGATTTGTTTAATTCGAGTCCAAAAAAAAACAGTTCGGAAACTTTTTATTATATTAAATTTAAAGAAAATATATATCAGTTAATCCGTTTAATTCCGTTGTAGTTCATAGAATAAAATAAGCTTTAATTCTACGGTTTTCTTATTAATACGTAGGTATTAAAAGTACACCTACTAAGAGAAAGGTATTTCTATTATTTCTATTTATTTATTTTGGACAAACGTAATTGATTATTTTAATACTAGTTTTAATAGTTACTTCCTTTGTTTACTAATATGTAGTTACTAGGAAGAGAACTTTTTGGTTTAAATTAATTTAGTATTAAGTAATATTTACTTTGTTTAGTAATATTTAGATACCTGGGAATAGAAAGGTGCTTTTTGACTTAAGTTAATTTTGTTAGTGTTGGCGGTACAATGGCGGTAGGCCCGTGACGTGCGACGGAGGCGGTCGAGGCGCACTATCACTTATCGCTTCGATACAAACCGTCTTCAAGTGTACCCACCTTTTTTGCATTCATATAACTAGTTGGAATAAGTACATTAAATTTACAGTCCATGCGCAATTTATCATTTCTTACATACTTTTAGTGTACCTGTAGTATATAAATAGGAGCTAGACCCCAACATTAGTTTGTTTTAGTAATCATTAATATCTCAAGAAAATAAGGTACTTTTAAAATTTAGTTTCAGTGTTCTTTATTATCTTTATTAATTTTCTATTAAAACTTACCAAGTTTAGTGTAGTTACAAAATCATCGTAGAAGTTATAAATATTAACGGGGAACAGAAATGTGGTGCCCATTATTGGAGATGGTTCTTGCTTATTTCGAGCCCTAACTTTTTTTGATGTAGATGATGATGTAGATGTGATAATAAAGAAAATGCCTTTCATGTCTCTCAAGAAATTGTCAACTACGTTATAAAGAATTGGATCGAATTTTTTTATCATGTCACACGATAGAGATGGCGACATATACGTATACCTATAATCTTGATTCATTGTATACACTACCATGCCTGATGTCGACCACCACGCAGACGAAGTCACGGGCAAAAGGTAGTATATATAGAAGACTACAAATATATATTTATTCTATATCCTAAGCCACAAACTGGCATATTCGCTCTTTTACTGGATTTACTGTTATTTTCTCGCACTCGTTTAAATAACCTATAGCGCTTACGTTTTTTAATGTTCGATATATGTTACTATTTAAAGAAGAATTAATTACTATCCTCAAGACACAACATTATTTTAGCTTTTTAAATAGGAACGCTTTTAACTCTATTTTGCCAACATAATTATTGAGTCGTAAGTTATTTTATTTCACATGTTGTCAGTCATACATGTTAAGGTGATGCTAAACATCAATTTTTCAGTTGTTTATTTTTTGTGGCAACAACAGAATTGAGTTTTTTTCTTCCAATTGTTATATTAGTTTGCTTTTAAAGATAAAACTTTCATTTTTAATTACAATAAACAACAATTAATTTATATAATTACAAATGCTAGCATAAATTGATTGCTGTTCAAAAGATTATTTGTTGGAAACAGAAATGCTTACCTCCGAATTGACTTTTGAAGAAAGAAAACATCTTCGCTAAGGCTGTGTTTGTTCAAACATGACAATTGATTTCAAAGATGGCTACTTTGTCATAGTTCTCAGTATAAAAAGCATTTTTGGTGTATGTACTGACGAAGTCGTAAATTAATTAAAATGTTTTTATTATCTATCTTTGTTATTTCTGATTTTAGTAATGTGCACTAGAAAGAAATATACAGCCGTGCATATTTTACATATATGAGGTATATACTTTTCGCGATTCCGCAAAATAATGGGTACAAATTAAAAAAATACATATTTACGCGTCTTTAAATAAATTCTGAAATACGCTATTATATGTTTTTATAATTAAAAGGGAGAAATATTAAAGAATTTGAAAATTGATATACATATAAATATAAACTCGAATTTTTAAATTCACTTCGTACAATAAAAATATACTAAAAATTTTATTCCTCCTTCGAATATAGGTAACACATTTTTTTTCTAATTATTTTGCATAATTGTAAAACGGTTCAAATAAAACATCTGTCTTTATAATTTCATCGAAATTGATAAAAAATGGCGTATTTATTAAGTAAGATTTCTAATTATTACAAAAACTACTGTGACATAGGAATTTACCTTCGAAAATTCACATTTCTTTTCGAAGTGCTACAATTTAAGTGTCGTTACCTGTGTTCAATTAAAATTGCATCTTTGGTCTGTAACAATCACTTGTATTGATCAGTCATGACGAATAGAAATAAATAAATTTTTATGTCATATCTTCTCTTCACTCCGTGAAATGATTTAAATTGTGGCAGTGATTTTGATATTTATCATAATCTTAGACATGTGACTAGTTTAGTGTATTCGTGTCTTAAAAATTACAATTTTTATTCATATTTACTCTCTGAGTCATTTCCTTCACAAATACGAGTACAAGTCCGGCCCTGCGTCTGGATTCGCTGTCTGTGTGGCGCCCTTTTGTAATCTTATTACATTAGTTAAAGGGTAAAAGCCGATATATAGCTTACATCGATACCACTTACACGCTCCCTCCTACTACTGTACTGCTCCCATCACCCTAGTTGGGAATGCCAAAGCTTTGAAAGTTTTAGCGAGCTTTTGCTGAAGTCTGCTCGGATCTTTAGTAACAAAACCTTACTGATCACGTAGATTTCAGGTACTCCGAGAAATTGAATAACCTCTCTGTTCCCTTTGATTAGCTTTCGAGTTGGAATATTCACGAAAATTGGCTTGATCAGATAAATTAGTCCGCTTGGCAGAATTGATGATTTCGATGCATAAAGCGGAGGTTACATGGTACCACAACATTAACTTATTGCTGTCTCAGGATGTAGAGAAATGACGAATCATACATTTTTTGTATTCATGTACATTTTAGTGTTTTTAAAAGTTCTGTATCTTGAAACTTAAAACACAATCCTCAAAAGTCACTTTTAACATCACCTGGCTGTCTTTCAAATGCTGCATTATTATACAATATACATATAATATATATAGTATATAGGTTCTGGCATGTAGGTCAGTTAAACAATTGCAAACTTTATGATTGTTGTACGCGATTTGTATCATACATAGAGCGATTTAAATTCTCACTACTGTGAGAATTTAAAATGACCATGTGTAGGAACTGGTAGCAGACGGCAAGGCGCGGGGTGCAGGGAGAAGATTGTTTACGTTACTTACGTTTAATAAAATTCTATTATCTTACATTATTTTTATGAGATTTATGTTGTTATTTTAATTTATTTTTTAGCTTGCGAGCGCAGTTCCCAACAATACCTCTCTTTATTGAGCAATGGCATTTGAAGAACATTAAAATCCTTTAAATTTTAATATTATTTTAAGAAACATAGATCCGAAATGAAATCAAAATTGAGATTGCTAATAAAATTTAGAGTTGAGGTGGCAATGATTTTAGGCTCTAAATTGAATCATTATAAACGATTTCATGCTATGTCCATGACGAGTACAGTAGTGGATACTAATTACTCCAGAATATATCAATGAATGGTTGCAATAACCCCTGTATTTACTGGGAGAAACTGTCATATAAGATTAAATAAAACTGTCTGCAATATACAAAAAAATCCAATGAACACGATTTAACATAAAATATTGATATGTATTCAAGACTCACAAATATTTTAAAATACTCGAAATTTCTAATTTGTTTGCCATATAAATAGGTCAAAATCACACTCTTTTATCTTCAAAATGTTTCGCTGTATCTAATGTAAAAGGTAGCTCTAAATTTAGAAATTTCTCTAATTGCATCATTATATTTCGATGTATCAGTCAGACGTCTTTTTGTTTTTTTTTTATATTTGAAACATCTATTAGCGCATCTTTGATTGTAAAACCGACTCGTATGCCGTGACGGTATACGGCATGTCACTCACTTATGCCGTCATTATTCTTCTTTGTCGCCGCATTTTACTCCATTGTGTTTGTGTGTACGGCAGATACACCACATATTTCGTTATTTTTCCTTCTGTCTTGTATTTATATTTTTTTATATATCAGCATAATAAGATAAATACATTTATTTTACTAACTAAACCCTAAGTTTTTATTTATTGTACTCCATATTATTTATTGGCTTTCTTTAATTAGAAATTCTTTTAATAAGCATCATTTTCGTTCACATCTGTCGTGCGTCCCGTTACGACCTTCAGTTTTCCTTATATAATTTATAAGCATATTGTTATATTTACAATAAATTTACATATTTTTTTGTTGATTATTAATTTATATACACTTATGATTTGTATGGTGCAATACAGGAAAATGAGATACACTTATTCGTTAAAAACCGACAGAGGTCGCGGCGGCGGATTGAGCTGTCCGGCGCGGCCGGCGGACATTTTCCTCCAATACAAAGAAAGCTCCTCATCGCCCCCGGACCGCCGCTCTATTATTTACAATAGAAATAATCAAAATGAAAGATTGTTTTCGGGGGGCCGGCGGAGTAGTTCTCCGGCGGGCGTGATTTTCCCGATAGATAACGGTAATATTTCAGGGCGGACGGCCGGCCGTGCAAATGAGTGACAGCCGCGATTGATGGGGGCGAGCTTGTTATTTGAAAAAAGCGAAAGGCCATTTCCGCCATTCCGCCGGAGATATATATCATTGGAAACGTCAACAGAGTAGAAAATTAAAGTCAATAAGAGGCGGACCCGCCGCGGCGCCGTAATAAGCCGCCGAGGTACGGGGCGCGCGCGACGCGCCGGCTCCGCTGCGGAAAAAGGAATTGGCTAATTTGTCAACTGCTAAGCGCGACGCCCTAAGTGCCGTTTTATTATTTCCGCGTTGGGGGTTAATGGGCGCTTCGCACCTTGAAAAAACTTTATTAAAAATTTGCCGAGCGGTGGAATAAAAAAAAATAAACGGCAAGTGAAAACCTTAGCGATATTTAAACGACTCGGCTTTTAGATGGCGATATTTAGTAGGAAGCGAGTTTTTGTTATGGATTTAAAACGTCCCTGAGACTACATAAAAGCAGGTATTATTCGCTTATCCACATTCACTAAATGAAGTATGGTCAATTTTTTTCTTAAAAAACTCATTTACATTTATTATCGTATTGTACATTCTACAACATATATTAACTTGATTAGAATCAAATTTTATAAATGAAAGTGATTCTGGATTTTCCGTAATATATTCCGTTGATGTTATCAATAGGGTTTCATTTACCAGACAAAAAAAACCAAATTCTTATAAGATCACTGTTTTCTTAACCTGTTTTAACCGAATCTCCAGAACGAAAGTAGTTGCAATTCGGTGGACAATACATAGCTAGTACGTGGTTGGGACCACGACTGTGGTCTGGATCGAACCCGGTCTATCTTGTCCGAAGCGGATGCTTTTAACTACTGGGCTACTACCGCTCAAGTCGTTAAAACGTTAGCGTTTGTAGGAATAGAAAATATTCTAAACATTTGGAAGAAACGCAATCGTCACATATACCTATAATTAGGCATGCATTTTATCGTTTAGACGTGACGGTCGTATCTGTCCGTGAATTTGTAGGTAACATTTTTCAGTTGAACTGTATTTAGCCTTGAGGTGGCTGTCTGGCACCGACATTAAAAATACTAGTTATGGAAGAAGCAGAGCATACATAATATGGAAGAAGCGTATATAAAATATTTTTTTGCTTTGTTTCATTTAATATTGATACTTTTCTTACGTTACATTTTCGTATTGTTAAGTTGATTATTAGTTTATGTTTATTATTTGTTTTATATGTTTTTAGGTTTATGTAACTGAATCTAAAAATAAATTTATTGAAGACTACAAGAATAGAATATTTCCATTGCATTGTGATATCTTCTGTAAATTTTATTTTGTATGTACATATAATAACTTTTCGTTTATTTTTCGATTTTTTGACGCATTGATTTTTTTATGAGGGAACATCCACTTTCGATTACATAAAAAAAAATATTCCGTTCGTTAGCTTCACAAATCGTTTAGTATGTGGGTTAAAAAAAAATAAGTCATTTCAAAGATAAAACGTTTTCTGTAAATCTATAAAAGTTTTATAAAATATCGTGCTTATTTGATTAATAAAAAAAAGCATAATTCATTTTTTTAATATTTTTACTATGAACGAGTATAAAGATCAAATTGTAACCTCCTCTACACGCTCGCATAAAAAGCCGGCACGTACACAAACCAATCATATAAACATTAGTTCAATCAGAAAAGCAATAACCGATCGCATCCAAACAATAACGACGTGGATGTGCATAAAGTTGCTTAAACGTCGCGTTGTTTACGGCCATCCGATAGCGCTATCGGCCGGCCGCAAACTCTATACGGCAATAAAGCTCGCGGAGAGCTTTTATATTGTTTGTCGGGCCGTTTTTGTGCTTTTTATCTGTTTATTGCTTTCTAGAGGGATGTTATTGTCTACGCGTGGAGCTCGCATAACGCGCCCGTGGGCTGTGCGATGTCGCGTGACAGGTCGGTCGTCTTCCGCGGTGACGCGTGTGAACAGTCGATGGGAGAACGAGGGATATTGTTGCGAGACTGAGGAAATCGAAAAATTTAAAGATCAACCTTTAGGGCTGTGGAATACGTGAAATGTATTTTGTGTATCGTGATTGATTTTAGAATTTGTCGAAAAATATACCGATTTAGTAGTCTATCGGAAATCCCAATTTAGCGGAATTAGAGAAACGGAACAAATTATGTAAACTATGCTTAGTACTTTTTATATGAATGTCAGAGTGTCTCATAGCATTTTTTCCATATTTTGTGATATATTATGCGTAAATTAAGCGAATTAAGCACAGTCAGTTATTGTTGCCCCAAATAGTTTTATCGTACCAAATTGTAATCACTACAAGGAGAGGTATTCACTTTTTTAAAGTGGCTTCATAAAGACAGACTTACTTCACGTGAAACTCTATTTGATCTCAACCCTAATGTAAGTAATAAGAAATTGTATATTTGAAATGTTTAAAGTTCAAAATTATAATTGATGGGTTCTGGATAATAGGACTTCGGAAACGTAAGATTATAAAAATATTTTTTGCTTGAAGGCAAAGCATTAATTTATTCCACCTTTAAGTTTAAATCTACCCAGTTTAAGATAGAAAAAATAATATACGTTCGAAAGGCTGGCTTAACAGTAAATAAAAATGAATATCTACTCGGATCCAAGCGGCAAACAAAACAAAAAAAAATTGTTGTACAGATACATTTTCCGGCTGGATGTTAAACCTAAAAATTTTGGCAGCCGAAGCAAGATTTCATCCTTTCGTCCTTGTCGCAAATAATTCTACGATGTATTAAAATTTATTGACTCAAATGACATAAATGAAGAACGTGGAAGAATATTGCATCTATAAACATTATAATATTACATAGAACATGGACGCTTTTATTGTAAACGCATTCGGTGCACGGAATGAATACGAATTTTTTCAAAGGCATGCATACTAAACTATCAAAGGAATCTCTTCGTGCAGGGAGCGGAGTGCATTTATAAGGTGCGTTTTAACAAAATTAATCTTTTGGGAGGCCTCCGTTGTGGCGGTGACAGGCCGGCCTCTTTATATCCGCCCAAATACATACAAATAGCCCTTGGTTTTTTTTAATAAAGCGAGGGTCGGCCGAATATTAGACTAATATCAAGGAGTGCGAACCGATGTTGCCCACGGCGCGGCCGCCCGACGGCGCTGCAGTCACGGGGCACTCGTTTTTTCCTTTGCCCTCGAAGTTTTAATAGTGGCGAAAGAATATAGTGGATGTCAACTGATATTAATATGGCGTCGTTTCTTTGTATTTTTTTATAATCTATGAAAATCTGTGATTTTTAATAGAGCATAGGGTATAGCTGTTTAGATACTATCGCTTAGACGTTTTGAGTTTTAGAGATCTAGCTACAAATAGTAAAAGAATGTAAGATACTTAAAATTTGTTTTAGTTATAATGATTTTGGATACTAAATTATATTCCTCGTTTTCTGTTCTTTGTTTGGCTTATAACTCTACCTTACCTATTAAGTGGTTATTTAAAAAAAATGTAGTCTCTAAATAATTTTAGTTAAATATTTGAAATTAAAATTATATGCCTTAAGCTAATTTTAAGGCAATATTAATTACTACCAATTTCTCTTCCCTCTCTCTATAATTATATATATACCTCTCTCTCTCTCGTTCGTGTTCAATTCAATGCATTGTCGTGTCAAGTTTTTATTACCTCACTGCTGAGGCGTACAGTCCTACAATGTTTTTATTTCAGATTGAGGAATTGGACCTAAAGCCCGTTGTCACCGGCGTTGTGGCAAAGTCCGGAATCAACGCGCTTAACGCGCTCTCCGACCTACTAAACGAGAGATTTAATTTTGCTTGGGATAAAAACTTATTGTTGTATTCGCTCGTGCTCAAAATCGACCCCAGTACCTAAATCATAATTGAGGTCAGACCTCGGTATACTATCGAAACTCTACTGAAGCTCAATATGCTATATGTATGTAGTGGTATTATATTTAGTAATTTTCTTACAAAAAAAGCTGTACATCTTTGTACAGTGTACGTAATATAATATTGAATATATGACCATAATCAGTAAATATCACGTATTCAACTATATATTGAATAACTGCAAATATTTCAATTAAAACATTATAATGAATGAAACACTTAGATGCACCAAAATTTTATCTTAAAAAAAATGAACATTCAAACCCGAAATCAATGTGGATCAATCTACATTGATTACCTTGCACTTAATCCACAAAACATTTTTAATGGAATGCAGGTGGCCAGACTTTTTAAATTTAATTTTTCGCATTAGTAATGTCTATAATAATATCCTCTTGCATTTTTAGCAGCCAAAAATAAGCATCGCACGGCTCCCCACATAATAGTTAATATTAAAATATTGCATCGAACTCATGCATTTTTTCTACGCGTACTTACCGAGCCAAAACATTGGCTTTCCTTGCAATAAACAGCCACCCTACTAAAATAATACACAAATTTACCCTCACGTTTTTTTCGCAATGAGGGTACAGATATTTGAAGTATATGTAGGAATATTATTCATTTCTACACTTCAAAATACAAAAAAATTGATTAAGATTAGGTATGAATATAACATTTTTAAAATATATTTTTTGTTTCGCCTTCTTTTAGAATACATTTGTTTTCAAATTTGTAGACTATTTATTGAATAAAATGATTGATAGTACCAAAGATTATGTAAGAGAAGTCTACGTATGTAATAATTATAAATTATTTTCAAGAGTTAGAAGAGAAAGACAGAATTATAAACCAACCGACAAAATAAGATCAATCAATATATAAATCTAATTTACTATAGATCACAATTTAATCAAGTGTTTGTAGAAAAACTAGTGGTCGTTCCACAACGTTCGTTACGAGTGCATTATTATGTGTAAGAAAAGACCATAAAGAACATTAATAAAATACTATGAGTGTGTGAAATTTAAATAATACATAAACAAAAATGTATTTATTGTAGTATATATAAATTTAGTATCTCAAATATAAAGATGTATTAATATTTTGTTATTACAAAGAGTAAGTATAAGAAAAGCAACTGCTATAAAATCGAAAAAAATTTTTACGTATTTTTTATAAACGCTTTAGTCGTATGCATTTGTATTATATTTATGAAAACTCTACATTCTGTTCTTTATTTATACGTTAAGTTTAATATCAAGATAACTGAGGTTTACCTTTACTATCAATAGTCCGAAGAATTTAAAAACCTTATTTTCAGCTCGTTGTCAGAACCTGACGATAGCCAAACTGAAATAACTTATTTTGGTCTGTAAGAATTTTGTAACTTAATTTGGTTTATAAGGAGTTTGTATATTTACGTTGTAGTCGTATATTAGTATTTAATAATGTTTATTAACGGTATTGGAATAAATTTATTTTATTTTGTTATTAGTATATTGTTTTATAGTCATCCAATCAGCAAATGCGGTGAACCAGTACAATTTTTAAAAGAGTGCCCTTTTTTTATTAATTTTCTCGAAGTCATTACTTTATACAACGGGAAAATCCATGAAGATCCTTCGGATATATAAATCAGAAGGAATGTGTATATACCTTTAGGTTAAAGAAAGCTCAGTTGCAGGGATCTGCAAAATTGATCCATACAAATCCATTCAACAGTTTTCGCGTCGCGGCGTACAGCTCAAACGGAACGGAAAAAGAGACACATCACGGGGAAGCAGCCGCGAGCGGCCTAATAACAAAACATCTCGATGTTCTTTCAAACCAATCTCTCCGGCGGAATCTCGGCGACTCCGCCGCTCGAGATGAAAGGGCGCGATCTCGTGACGCATCACTCATATCGGGGGGCGTCACGCTAAAGATATCGAGGAAAGGGCATTAGGCCCGCCGACTGCGGCGACATCCCCCGCCTTGTTTTGACGCGGCCGCCCCGCGCGCGCGCGTAATAAATGTTACGACCGCGATAAGTAATGAACGATGTAGGTCCCGCGCGAACGGTGTCGAACTTTAGCGTTGTTCGTCGACGTGAAAGAAAAGTTCGTCTCGTTTTCAATTCATATTTTCTAAAAGTTGTACGATTTTTAAACAAGACCCGTACTGACTACGAGCTTTTAACTGTGTTATCGAAAGCTCAGACCGACGTGGATTGTTAAATGTCATTTTTCCAAGAAAGCAATAATTCAATAACATTAGTTTCTTTTGAAAAATTATCTCAAAATGGGTATCCATCCAGTATATATAAATAACAAAAAAAAAAGAAATCAGGAAGTTATGGATTTTGATTTTTTAAATTACTAAAATAATTCTCTTACAGGCATAAATGGAAAAAAAAAACTCAAGTATGAATTAGGTAAAAAGTAAAGGACAGAAGAAATAAATATTAGTTAAGTCACTTATGAAATTGCAGTACCATGAAAATTTGATGATCTTCCTTCCGGTCGTCGCTTGCGGCTAAGAAAAGAGGGGTTACAATATTGCATTACTTTTATTTGTATACCTCTCCCCACAGACTTATTGCCGTGAGTTACGTTTCGCGGTGTTTTCGTACCATTACCTATTTGACAGCAGCGATAAATATGGCAACATCATAATATATATCATGGGACGCGACCGTATGGAATTCGTTTGTTGAGGTTTTGTCAAACGTGTACTGCGCATTTCCGTATTTAAAATTTATATTAAATATGTTTTACCGCGTCGAATCAGGTCGTTTATTCGATCATACTTACTGATCCGAAAAACTTGGAAAATTGCATAGATTATTGTTACTATTGGAAATTTTCATCAATGTCATGATTTTGACTGTCCCGCTGCAATTAAAAAAGTTGGAGGTGCTCGTAAAGGTAGTATGAAGATTAAGAAACATGTGAAATTGTTGAAGTCACATTTCCACACCGAAGACTTCTTTTCAAATTTTTTTGAGTTCTCAAAGTATTAGGTTGGGGAGAGTCTTTTCGCATGTTCATGAGAATCAAGTACATTTTTCTTTGTTTACCTTTTTATTTACAAGCTCACGTCTATTACCGGCACATTTTCACATGATGCTGTCTAAACATATCTCTTTCGCTTCGCTTATATCTGTCGATTGTTTCATACGAGCTCGTCGTTGTCAGGTACTTAAAATTTGTACCGTTTTTCATTTAGTCCACATAATAAGATATTTTATGGTGTCCCTGGCGACCTTTCCATTACGTACATTCGCTCTATAGATTTCTATCTCATGTATTTCCTTTACAAGTTTCAATATATTTATATATTATTATGATGGAACACTTGTTGGTATGGCAGGCGGTGCGATGATTTTATTGCTATTTGCTACCATCTAGGATGTCGCTCAAACAATAGTGATATTTTAAAGGGACGAGATCTGGAGTTATAAGGTTATTTATCAGTTCATGACATCGAAATTCACTCATAATTAGTATGTGGACTGGCCCTATTATGGTGAAAAAATTGGTTGCCTGTAAAGTCGGTATACGGGCGAAAGTTTTACGTGACAACGACTTTGAGTGGTAAAATCATTTTAATGTGAATATTCATTCGTATAGTAGGAAGAAGGATGAAATAATAGTAACAATTTAAAACATTTATTTATACAAAGAATTATATTTAAAACATTAATTTATACAAAGAATCTCGCACTGAATTTCATATTAACAAAATTTTATTTTTACCTTTACACATACATACGTATTTATATACAAATATACATACAATAACTTGCAATACATTTGCGTACAAAATTTGTTTTGTTGAATTTACTTTTGTTTCAAAATTTTAAAAATAAAAGTAGTTTTAAAAGTTACTAATATAAATAATTAATTTGAAATTTCACAAAATTTGTGTATGTTAAATTCATTTTATTTCAAATTTTGCATAAATTGAACTTTGTTGAAACAGTTATTAATATAAATAACAAATTCAAGAATTCACAAAATTGGTTTATGTTAAATCAATCAGTTGTTATAAGTTATTAATACGCTCTGTCTCTCTCGCTCTTAGGCGGGCTAACTGTGCTCGAGTGGAAGGGACGCGTGCCTTTCACTTTTTATGTCTGTCTCTCTCGCTCTTAGGCGGGCTAACCATGCCCGAGTGGAAGGGACGCGTGCCTCTCACTCGCTCTCATTGTGAGCGCATAACGTGAGCGGAGCGTAACGCAGTTTCTTGAAGTGTCACCCGGCAAACCAATTTATAAGACGTTGTCACGTCAAAAGCTATACACAAATTTTAGAAAGATTGCTTTTGACTTGAAAGTTTAATAATATGGATAATACATGTTATTACCGAAATAATGCTTTCGGTAATAACATGTATTATCCATCTACGTGTGGAAGTGTCGATTAAGTACCGTTGGATTACTTATTCGGTGATATATTATATCGATAAACGTCAATTTGTTGTTCAAGTGACACTTTGTTGTCGAATCTCTAGTCACAGTCGTGTGAGGACACACAGATATGCACGTGTGTGTGACCTTATCCGACTATGCCACATGAGTATCAAATTGATGTTTCTCTATATAACATATTACTGAAACTCATTACTATTTGTTACATAATCGTATATTGTATATGTAATAATATATCTGCATCAGACTATGAACCAAAAAATGTAAACAATTTCATTTTATTGTTCAATGTAGGTAAGACGCTATGGATTTGGGAGCACTAGAAATTGGTTCATTTTTTATTATTTTATTAAAAAAAAAAAGGAAAAAAAACATTTCAATTTTCATAACAAAAAACCATCACTAATTGACTTATTTTACGTGGGTTCTCTTTTCCGTCGAAAAAACGACTATAATGTGTAACTAAATGAGAAGATATAGCTATTTAAATGATATTAATAGAGTCAAAATTTAAAACTCGTAAATAACGCGTTTTAAAATGTAATCTTGAACTTACGACCCTGTAGGCTCTGTGCTCACGTCATTGGATGGGACGTCAACTAATCAAATTAAAGCCCACAATTGTTGTTAAAAGTCGGCCGATAAAACTAGTGATGTGCTTAGCGGTCGTTTTAAAATTTTTATAATTACAAGAATTACTTGTTACTGATACTGGTGCAAAAAAGAGAAATTTAATATTTTTTTATGGCATTCTTAAAATATTTGTAATACTCGTATAAACTGAGAAAATTTTTCGAATTAAACCATTCTTTGAAATAATGCCATAAATATGATTTCTACTCTGAAATGTCCTGTTTTCGTATAACAGTTTACCTGTTATCACTAAACTTACATGCTTAAATTTACTGAATTTAGATTCCAACTTTGTTTTACTTTCTATATATAAAACATACACGTTTTTTTTTTCTATAAAGATTCTCAGTAATACGCAGCGAAGATACTTATGGCTTCTTCATATAATAGCTTCTTCATTCGTATAATATAAGTCTAAAGTTAGGAATTGTAAATGAAATATTATACTAACTACCTAAAACGTCTGTGACATTTATGAGACACAGAAAGACATCACGACGGCCAATATGAAATCGGGTCACATACTGCGAAGCGAAGATGCAATTATTAAATTAATAAGAATTGTGGCAAAAGATATAAATTCTCTCTTAGATTTCAAGACATAAAAGGAAATTTAATAAGACAAAATTAAATATTACAATAAAAATCGAGCTTCCAATTTTACAATACGTTAATCGATATCAAAACTATTCGATTCTGGATACGGTCGCATCCTTATTGTAGAGCTGTCGCGGTATAGAGGCGGCGTGACGGATCCGTTTGAATCTTTCGGGATCGCCGATCTTACATTCATCTGGTCTGACAGGCGTCGGCGGGGAGGGGCGCGGGGCCGACGGACCCACGAGAATTTTATAATAACCGAACTATATATGACGGTCGTATCTATGAGGAAACTAACCAGTTAGTTTCCGCAGCTGTGGTAGATTTTATTTTATTTTAATGACCGCACCTACCATGCATTCAAATGTGTCATTTGTGTTTCCTATTTGGTTTCATAACTAGTTCATTTATTTGATAGACTCTTTATGGTATCTATGAATTTTGAAATGTCCCATGAAATGCTGAACGATACGTTAATGAGATACGTTTATCTTAAAATTATAAATGCAACTAAAGCGTTCGACTGCTAGTTCACACTGATTTAAAATTCCTCAGTTGAAATGAATTGTTACAAAATTAACGTTGTGACTAAACTAATGAATGTATTAAAACTAGTGTTAAAAATATTTACAAAAGGCTTCTATATTTAGATAAAGCATCGTTAGTGTCTTTTTTTCTTTTTTTAACGTCCATGTATTACACGACGATGATTTTTATAGTGCTTTAAATGGTGCATTTGTGTACACACATACAAAGTAGAATATATTTACTACACTTCATTTTGTATCTAAAATAAGTAGGTTAAATAATAGGTAGAATTATTAATTGTTTAATGGTTTCAATGAATATAAATATGCCGGTGTGACGACAAAACGTTGTAAAAAAAGGTTACAAGCAAACGTGACGCTTATTTTTTATTAAAATCTTACTATACTTTTCCACTAGGTCGATTAAGAAGTTCCTTTTCAAATACTACCTTGTCATATTTTTTGTTATATACACTTACATATGCAGGTAGGATTTTATCATGCATCTTTTCGAAAATATTCATAATCTCCTCCTCTTATATAACAATTTTGCGAAAGAAAAGAAGTCAGTTAAGGAGCTGTTTCTGAAAAAAATAACTTAGAACATCTACATAGAAATGTCGTACTGACAACCTTAAAAACAGCTTATGCGTAGGTATCACGCTGAAGCGGGTTGAAGGCACGAGGGCTAGGTGGCTAATCGCGTACGCGCCGCCAGGCTGGACATTGATCCAATTTGCATAGGCTACGATTTGCGAACTTGCACAGATAAGATTTCGTCCCGTTGTACCACGATCGGACCGCGCCCATGCTTGCAGTCTGGCCTAGCATTTATTAGGGTAGTGTATATATTATTTACAAGTATATTTTCAGTGATATCTATTTGTTATAGTTACTTTGGAAAAGTTGTTCTAAAAATGATCAAGTCCGTACTATATAAAAAACAAATATTATAAATAAATACATTTGATTATAAAGTGGCTAATTATGGTACACTTGAAGCACAAACACGTTTTGAAATTAATTAAAATGAACATGGCAGGGTAAGATAAAGTAATGACAAGATAAGCCCGTCACTGTTTCAAAGTTTCATATATGCGACAATAGTAACCACAGGCACAGGAAAAAAAAAAATGTATGTTCAATAGTTTCAGATTTATGATCTGATTATGACTTTCATCATATCATGTCACATCATAACCCCCATATGTTGCGGAACATAAAATATGTAAGCCATGTGTGCAATTTGTTAAACTATAATAATTTTCAAAATTTATTCGTACTGTCTGCCTAAACAATTAAAAGAATTGTGATAAAAAGGAAAATGTCATTTTCATCGATGTTTTTGATTTATCCAACTCTTAAGATCTGAGAGTCTGACAAACTTTCGTAATCGAAAAATTGTTATTATAGAAACGTTCTCGATCATTCGACAAGTAATCAAATACATCACAGTACATTATATTTCCTCACGAGTTTATCAACCCAGTGATTCGTTTTACGAGCACGTAGTCCATTACGATAAAAAATATCATAAGCTATATTCGGTAGTTGGTCACGTGCCAAAGTTTTTAAAGCTGCATCGTTAAGCTCGTTTTACATTCACGCCGGCGGTCTCATCGAGTGTCCGCTACAAAGCGTGAACTGCACGCACGATAAATTTCTTGCCGTATAGCGAAGGCGTGTTAACGAAGATTTACCGTTTACGGCGCATGCGCGACGTTTTCCAGCATTCAAATAATGGTGTATTAGTTATCGATATGAATGCTGAATGCTGATGCACCCGCATTGTGATCTATAGTCAATTTATCATAGTTTAAAACGATTTTTACGCTTTGATTGGGTAGGATTTTATATAAATTATTTTGAGGATGTTTATACTCTATTCATAGTTTGACTATGAAACGGAATCAAAGAAAATGAAATGTGAAAATCATAAGTTGTTTTCTTAATTTTGTTTGTTATTCTGTACATATACTATGTTCATCACAAATTATAACAACTATATTTATTAATTAAAGTATCAAGTTACAAATAATTAGTTTACAACTAAACTAAATTAGCTTTAAAGCAATTGTTTATAAAAAGGAATCATCGATACTTCAACAAATATATATGTATATATAAAATGAACATGTATGTATTGTTGTTTTAAAGCCAAATGTGCCCCTGTCGACGCAGACGCATAAATCACAGCGGAACCGATTCCGTGATCACTTGTAACGAAATGTTCAATTCGCTATCGCGACGACTACATGCAGCGTTTCCACTAAAACAATTTAACGCAGCCGAAGATACTCGACAAAAGTTAAGATTTACGTCCCGTTTGCGAACGCGTCTGGGTGAAGATGCGCGGCTAAAGGTCACAGTGGATAATGCCCTTAAAATTATTGAGTCATACTATTTTTCTATTATAATCTCCTGTCGTTGAGACATAAGATTCGGAAATACAACAATGTTTATGTACAATTAAATAGAAGTTTTATGGTTACGTTTACCCTGTAACCTTTTTTTAATGTATTTTTTAATGAATTAGTAAAGTTCTATTTATAGCTTAGAAAAAGGTAAAATGATAATAACAATTATAGTAAGTTATTGCCACGTTTAAGATATTGGGACTAATAGAGTTTTTCAAAATTAATAATGATTTAATTTATATTTCGTGTATTTCCTTGTGTTGTTACCTTAAAAATTTGTTTGTATATTCTAGAATTTCTAAATTTTTCTAATTATTCAATTTTGAAATTGGATCATAGTATGTTGTGATATATTTACGTTTTAAGAAGAACAATTTACGGGTAACAGAATATTTGAATGTAATATCAAAAATTAACATATTCGAATGAAAATTGCTAGCAATTTACTCTATTTAAAAGCTTTCTTTTGCATAAAGGCATGGTGAAAGACTTGGATAATTTTAACACTTTTATCATACACTATATTAGATAACACGATCGTAGACGGTGGCCTGTTTCAAAACCGTGGATTTCGTCACTTAAATGCGAGCTCGTATTATTAAATAAAATAATTTTAGGTTATGTCCACAATATGCGGGCTCGGCGCACTTAAGCAGTGCACACTGTAAACGGATATTTTGCGTGGAAAACAAACAATTGGCGGCGAATTTACGAGCGCGCGCAGAGCCAAGCCGCTTATTGAGACGCCCGTTCGGGCTCAATTTAAATTCCCGCCCCCGGCGGCCGCGCCGGTATCGGGATCTCGTGTCAGACCTTCTTTACTTCACCGGGATTATCTGCGTCGACCTCGCTTCGCCTTTAATTTTTAACTTCTTGTCCCGCCGTGTTTTTATATTCCACGGTTTTTCGGCCCCGAAACGGATCCATGATTTCCCATCGGTACGTTTTCGCCCTCCGAGAGGACGGCGCGGCGCTCGCCGGAGGACACGGTTCCTCCGGACGGCGCAGATTTTTCAGAACGCTCCGTCCGTTATCGACGACAGTTTATCTTAATTACGGGGACAAAACTACAATTCGGATTCCCGGCGGGGCCTTAACGAAGCGCCTCGCCGCACCGCCGCCGGCGTCAAATATCTCGACTCGGATTCCTCGGTGGGCGACGACGCCGATCGCGCCGGCGAACAATGGGGGCGAATGCTTTGGATGTCGCTGCGAAAACGAATGACGTGTCGTTAAATTTTATTAATATAAGCCGCCAAAAAAGATTTCACGTCGCAGCTTCGCCGCCCGCCGCGACGCGACGTAGCTGCGGCGGGGCGCGGGCGGCGTTCGCCAACAATTCTGTTTTGTCACCGCCGTCGGCCCTAAGCCGTCGCCGCTGTTCATACGCCGCCTAAACAACCGATGTATCGTTACGACGGTCGACTGTCGATTTTGAGTTCTATCATTAAGTCACCAGGGCCGCGATTCCGCCGGGCTTCTGAATAAAAAATACAAAGAGGTGGATCGTAAAAGCCTCCCGCGTCCGCGACGATATTGGATTTTCAACTCTTTTTCGAGTCGTTTTTGAAATGGAATCGGCCGGTGCGCGCGGGCTGGCACAGGCGGCGGGCGCCATTTGTCTTCGCAAACGAACCGATTTGTGCGTCGGCAAATGGGTAACGGATGCTGCAGGCGCGAGCGACGGCCGCGCCGTGCTGTTATTGAAGCCTATAGCATATTCTACGCTAAGCTGAGTGTAATGATGAGAAACAAGATAAATGTTGAACGTTTCAAGTTGTATTACATTCAATGAAAACATCTTTATTTTTGTCGTCGTCAAGATGACGTGACTGCCTCTAACACCTAAAAATTAATATCGGTGTTAGGAAATAATTCTTACTGCCCTTGTAAATTGATAATTCAATCACAATTCCTGAACCAGATATCGTAGTGTCATTTTAATGGTTACATTGTTCATCTTGCTTATAATGAATATAGACTTTTTCATTTATGACTCGATTTGATATATGGATTTTGAAAAGAAAGAAATTCAAGGGCAACCATATTGATCATTTTCAATGTCGTCCAATCCTACATTAGATTGACTTGCTATCTGTTAATTGCACCACGTAGACGACCATCTATTAAATTCATCAGTTTATGGGTATTCCTATTCTTATCAGAAAATCGCGTGGGAAACCATTGCTATAAACTGAATTTCTCTCCAGTAGATGTGATAACTGGTGTATTGATTCCTGATTAATAATAATTTCTATCGTTAGATCTTCCTAAGAAACGGGTAATATATGTAATTTTGTTCATAGAAATAAATGTTTTGTGAAACTTGCTATTCTTGTTATGATCGTACCTATGGTGTCTACGTGTATGGTACGTATGGTACCTACGTGTCTATGGTGATTTTAGTATCTTTTTATTCTTACTCCTGTGAGAATTGAAGACTGTTCTTTGGATGCACACTCTACCAACGTCTCAACAGAGTGTGCGTTGCGTCCCATTCCTATATCAGCTTTTGCCAATAGCATTTTGGTAAAAAAGTTCTGCCTGAACTGTTCACTTTTTGCCCACGAGATTCGCTTCAAATTTAATACCTAAGGGTCCATGCAGAACATATGGGGGAAGTATATCCCGATCAATAACTAAATCAGGTACATCATTTTTTTTGCGTATAAGACTGTGTATCTTTGATAGATCTGCATGTAACGAAATCACATTGATCAGAGCAATTAGATATTCGATTTATAATATAAATTTGTTCATGTTTGGTTTTAGTTATTATGCAGGTTGTTATGCGTTTTTATGGAGGTCTATGCTGAATCAAATAAAAAAACCGGTGTCTAGTATAAAAACTGGTGTTTAGATTAATCTGTACTAATTTTGTAGTACTAAGTAGATATAAAATGTAAAGTAACTGTAAGATTGTTACTAAAGACTATTATTAATAATAAGTTTATATAGGGAGAGTTATCGATTAAAGTCGACATCTCGAAGAGTAAGTTAGTTTAAAAATTCACCTACCTATTGTTGCATAAATTTACTTGATAATTCTTATGTCCTATTTTTGATATTTGTTATCGAGTGGCATACATTATATTATAATCATAAGTTAATCAATTATATGAGGCTATCAAACAATTAAATTTCAGGCTTAAACCAAAGTCAATGTGTTATATCAGTGGTTAATACAACATAATCATACGTCTTAATTTTTATATGATTCTTGCTTCCAATAGAATATTGTGTCTCTTATTTTATTTTCTTTCTGAATTAATTTAATAACTAGTAAGTTAATAAACCTAAAAAATATTCCTTTTAGTCGTAAATTAGTGACCGTCCAACTATAATACTTATGCATTTCATACATAAATAAAACACCCAAAATCTTAAAAGCCAAAAGAATTTGGAAATTTCATATTTGGAAATAGTAATATATTTTAATGATCCTAAATGATATTAGTTATAATAGAAAAACTTTTTTGTTGGAAAGGCGGAAAGATTTAAAGGGATGGTTACACATTCGACTTTTGCTTTAACATTGATGAATTTAAATTTTCGAAAATGTGTACAGAAATTGTAAATTTACATAACACATAAAAGGAAGATTTTTAACGATTTTATGGATTTATACGTTAGGTGAGAGAACAGATAAGCAAATAAAAGTAGGCATACCGATTTCGAAAGAAAATGATGCAAGTACAGATGTAGGCAATGTCCAGTACAAGTTTACTATAATCAGTTATATAGAGTATAGTATATGTACAATGTACATAATAACCAAATGTAGTCCAAGAAGTGAATCGAATATTTAGAATGCAGTTCTGAAACGCAAGCAACATCACAGTCATATACGACAACTGTATTTTAGGGCCGGAAATAAAAACGTTCTATCGGACAAGTTTATACGTAAGCGTTATTTAAAACTAGCTTTCGCCCGCCGCTTTGACCGCATGGATGTAGAATGAATTCCTTCATATTTTATATCGCGCAATGTCTCTTGCAATCACGATCTCGTAATCGAAGTCCCGATGCTGGTCGCGTTCTCAGTTGCGATCCCGACATCGTTCTGGATTCCAACCTCTATCCGGCTCTGGATACCGACCAATGCGCGTTGATCCCAATCATTTACTGATCATGAATCCTGTGATATAATATTGCAATAGGTAGGCTAGGTGTAGGTGGCATGTGAGGCATCCGGCCTCCGTGCTTAGTCTCGCAAATGAGGATTCGCGTTCGATTCAAAATTGGATTACGAAAGTAGAGTAGAATAGTAGAATCCAAGTTCGCGAAAAACAAGAGGACTAGGAGAGAGTAAAACACAGAAAAGAGTGGACGAGGGCTGCTACCCAAGTGCACAAGCTTTGATAGTGATAGAAAAGTGGATTATTATAAGTGTGATACATATAATAGTAAGACCGTATTGAAATTTGTAATGAGAGACATTGAAGAACCGATGAATAAATTTGACCGTATACTTATCTTTTATTTAGATCATTGAATTCCTGGACTTCATTAAAGGTCCGACGAACATTCCCCCAGAGTTACGCTCCACAATATACTGAAAGTTAGATCTTAAAAAATGATTATTTGCATTGTTTTCTCTTTACTTCTTCTGTTTTTATGCGTTTTGTATTTTGTTAAGGAAGATTCAATAAATTAGATGCATCTTTTTTTTTTTAGTAGATCAATTTTATGATTATTCAACGCGTATTTTTGTAATATTTTCAAATAGTAAAAGTTTCAAAATACAATATGATCAATAGTCTTCCATACAATGTTTGCCAGTCTCTATCACCTCTTTGTACATTAATTTTCATAATTAATGAAACAGGAGTCATTTTATTTTTTTTTTAAAGCATATTTACAAAGTGACGTCATGGTAATTCAAAGAAAAAAAATCAGTATATGAATTTTAGCACCCATTTTCAGCTGTTTAAGTAAGAATCGAATGTTAAAAAATCCTTATTGCGATACTCAAGAAATATTTCTATGATTATTCTAATTATATAATATTTTATATAAATTATATATAATTTGGGTTGGTTTTCATTTATAAGTTTGTTTTTTTTTGGATGAAACTTATTTGTTTAACATATCTAATTAAAATAAATCACAACTTTAAGCTATTAATACAGGCTATTCCGTCCATATTTCCAAATAATATTTATCGTAGAGCTATCCATCGTCACTGCTTTGCTTAGAGCAATATCCGGCGATAAGATATCCCGGATATATCGCAACCGGATTTCATAAAGCACGTCTATAAAACAAAACGATGTTAGGCGGCGGCTTTGAAAAGTTTAGGGAAACACGGAATGAATAATTCAGTATGCGAATCGGCAGTTCGTCACGGGCGCGGCGCCCCCGCCCGCCGCCCGCCCGCCCCGGCGGCGCTGGGCGGCTGCATTCTCTACGTAAATCTGTTGTAATATCGGGGATACCGTATTTGTCGCAGCCACTCACGCACTCCATCGCGGTATATCGGTGTAAAAAAATTCGAAACTGAATTCGATTGTCTGCCGTTTTCTAAAAGTTCCACATTCTTCTGTTTGCCTCATTAAATCTGAAGCGTAACGTTAAATTAGGGGGAGGGGGGTGCAAATGGGATCATAAAAATAATTACGCGGACCTATAAAAGCGATGACAGCGTCAAAAATGGTTTCCTCATTTCAATAAATCGTTCAATATAGACACTCTTTTCATTATAACCGAATCGAGATAAAGCTTTGAACTTGTTATAAATAACACGAAACGAGGGGAAGCATTTTTAAAGGTGAAAACCATAGACGTTTTATTTTATAGATATCACGAATTGCTATTTTTATTGTCTATATATATATATATATATATAAAACGATATGTGTATGTAGACCCTATAGACTCCAAAACGGCTGGACCGATTTTAATGAAATTTTTAAAAAATATTCAGATTAACTTAGCGGCTTATTCTATGAAGTTTGGTAACAATCGGATCAACAGATCTTTTTTTGTCTTCCTTATGGTGTTAAGGGCAAACGAACATGCGAGCTACCAGAATATACGTCGTCATCGCTGCCCATGGACATTCATGTCTCCGGAGGAGTCACCAGTAAGTTGCCAACCTCTTGGGTAGAAATACAGATTCGTAATAGATGTCTTATGCAGGAAGGCGTGGGCTGATAGAGAGGGGAGGGGCTTATTGAGGGAGGTTATGGGATAATGGAGGGGAGTGCGCCACCGGAACTCTAATAATATACGAAAGACAACAACGGAAATTGTAATTTCATATCTGTATTCTGTGAGAGGGTATTATTGCACCGTACAAGTCTGCCTATTTAGTGATGCACCTAAGTTGATTTTAACACAGCTCTATTACAGTAAATGGCAATTTTATGTCATATTGCCCGTAAAAATTAATACATTTTTTTAGTGCAGAAAGACACTATACTTATAAATATCTTCTAAAACTTCGTCATACGTTCGCTCTTATCCATCCACCAGAAATTACCTCGCTATGGATAATTACTGCTATCCGTACAATGCCAAGGCGGGTCGTTAGTTCTTCATACAATATACATATGTCCAGTGGTAATGCCTGAATTTGATATCGGCATCAAAATAAACAAGCCAAATATTTAGAAAAAAAATGTTTTAAATATTTGTGTATATATGAATATAAATTCGAACATAATAAAAAACTCTTGTAGGGAATACAATTGCATTTTCTTATTATCAAGCTTATAGTACTGTTACCGATTAATGCATTTAAAATAACAACATAATTTCATTATTCTCCACACAATTGCAATTATTTTCAAACGAACTAAGACAAAGCGACCACAATCTAAATCACAGCATAATAAAAGTTTTTTTCATCCTTTTTTCGACAACACTAAACGTCATGATGATAAACGATCAGCATAATAATAGAATCGGAAAAATAACAAAAAGGGATTCGTCAAATAATATATAAGTGACACAGAGTATCTACGTTTCATCACTAAAACACTGTGCTGGAAGCAAGTGCTCCGTACTAAAAAAGCTACGGGCCCCGCTCCTATCACGGGCTACGCGATCGAAGCTCTATGGGTGTGGGTTCCATAAAAAATCTAATCGAGAGACGCCGCTCGGAACGTTCACCTCTCCATCTCTCTCTCGATCTTAATGAATAAGTAAACAAAATTAGTGACCCCGTATCGGCCTAGGCGGGACGGGCGGCGCCCGCCCGCGGCCGGCACGGAGCCGGCATATAAAGTATCCATTTGAGGGAATTTTAATTCAATACGGGCGCCGCCCGGACGCTTTTATGCTCCTAAAAATGTTACTCTCCGGCTGATCGACGACTGGAGTGCTTCTTGTTAGTGGCCGACCTATTTTAATTCGCGCCCTGGCCGATAATTGAATTGCATGGATTGAAATTATTACATTATACTATAAAGCACGAGCTAAGAATAGATGTGACGATTAAACTACGAATATTCAATATGAAGTTTATTTGAATTAATTTTTTTTTGATGAATTTTCATTTTTCATGTGTAATGACTCTAACGAAGTAATTACAATATTTTGATAGCCTATGTTTCACTATATTCTAAGCCATAAAAAAGTAGAATCAATTTCACGTAGAAGAAAGGTAGTACTTAAAATATACTATTCGAAACATCACATCATATCCGTATTATTTGATATAATCAATAAAAACAAAATGAAAAAGTTTATTATCAACTGCTTTGTAAGCTACATTTGTCTAAATTAATATTATAAATGCATAAATGCGAGGAGTACTTTTCTTTAATTTGTATTTCTTTCACGTAGCAATGGATTGATGTGATTTGATATGACTTTTAAGATGTCTTATATCCTGTAAAAATGTAAAATTCTAGTAGCATGCAAACTTAGTTCTTTAATTATATTTCATGCGAGCGAAATCGCAGGTTGCTTAGTCAAAATATTTATCGATTGGAATTGAGATCGGGATTTGCAGAAGAATCGAGAGCGGAATTGGAAACGGATTAATATCCAGTATCGGAATCAAAAAAGGGACCCGTTTAAACATCTGGAGCAGAACTGAAATTGGAGTTGAGAATGGGACCGAAACCGGAGCAGGTCGTGGAACCGGACTCAAAATCGAGAGTAAAATCTAAGATCAGGTTCATGGTTGAATGAGATCGCTTGAATATAAAAGGTGTTTCATTCTATGTCCAGACAGGAGGACCCGCGGGCGAAAGTTAGTTTATTATACATTACAGCTACGACTGTTTCGACGGATTATGGCGTACGTCGTTTAAGGTAAATGTACACGCAATTTCTAGTAAAAAGGTTTCACGATTGCCGCCGGGCGGGCATTAGGGGATGAAATAAGATAACTTTATGGTAACCGTAGAGAATAAAAATCACCTTTACGACCATACGTGGAATAGTTTTGGAATCGTCCGCTTCTACGTACTAGTTTCTTTGGGCAAACCTAAAACCGAGTGTGTTGGTTGGTTGGTGCGTTTAATTGAAATCGTATACTGGACTTAGAAAATTATTTTTTTATTATTATTTTTTATTCAAGACAATTATGCAATTTTTTAGACAGGCTTAAATTAAAAAAATATATATGTAATTGCAATAACTCTTATGAGAGTGTAGAATGAATATGGAAGTTATAGAATAATAAATGTGTGTTACTGAGATTTGTTTCGAAATTATTCCATAGAATAAGTTGTCAATTAATGTACAATAAAAAAGATTACATTGTATTAATATTACCGTTATAGATATATATATATATATATATATATATATATATATATATATATAGGTCGACTAAATAACGTTAGCGTTGTAATAACTTTTGCCGTCCTAATTATTACATCGTAGTACAATGTAACTACAGCACAAGTAAATACATACTGTGCACATTTTTTCTATTTATAAGAAAAAGAATGAATTATGTGATGGTGTAACATTTGGAACCTTTATTACACCTATTTTATTTATATATTGTATTAATGTAACATCTATTTTATTTACGTGCTATATTTATTTCTCATTAATCTTTTCTACGTCAGTAATGCAAACCTTTTTGTTAAAATAATAGGTTTTTCGATTTTTACAGGCTGATGGTTTGAGAAACAAAACGAGCTTATTGAAGAGGTCGACAGTATGATAGAAATGAAATCGAAAAATATTAGACTGAACGACTATTATTTGTTCTCATAACCACTAAAGAAAATGATGAATGACGCTTCCGTATCATACATATGTATAATCTGTAAATTTAATTCTATGACACTGCCTTACATTTCCAAATGTAATCTTGGACTATTTAAAAAAAGATAAATACCTCTCGAGCGTATACATTACTGGGGGTTGTTATAATATCTCTTTGGGCCTCAAGGATAAGAACAAAACTGCTTTTTATATTCCTGGTAGAGGAACGTTTCTCTTTGTGGCCAATGCCTTTTCACTTAACCTAAGCCTTTGACTTAACAGAGATGAATGAATATGGTATTTACATCCGAATGCGATGATAAAGTTTTCTGTTATTTAGACGAGGTTCTAACATCAAGCGATGACATTGATGATCATATCTACTTATTAATGAAATTGCATCAGAAATTCGCTCATGTGCATTCGACCATTTGTTTTATTGAGGGCCTCTTCCACCATCACCTTTTAAACTGACTTTTAATAAAAAATCACTTTCACAATAAAAGTAACGTTCCATGCGTTCCTTTTAATGGTTGTTCCCACTGAAACCCTTAAAAGGAAGACATGGAGTGCATAATTAACTTTAAAACTGACTGCTAGTTAAATATTGTTATAGTTTAAAAAGAGATGGTGGAAGAGACTAAAAGTCAGGTTTGCAAAAGTAAGCTAATATTAGGACTACATAGTTGAAAATAAAGATTTGCGATTTGATTCATTAAAAGATGACAGCGCCTAGCTCCGCGTCGTGTCTCATTAATTACTTTTTGCTCTATGTCATTTTGATCTTAACCAAATTACTTCCTAAAGCCTTTTTTTTTTTTTTTGGAAACTATGACATTATACTTACATATAATATAATGAAAAACACGCTATTACGCAAATAACAAAATTAACTCAGGCTTATACGGATTCCTATAAAGCCATATTAAGTATAAAGTTTTGGCTACACAACAAAACTCATATTAACCGTCATTTATAGATGTTTTTGTTTCAGCCATTTAGCTTTTACTGTTGAATATAGACCTCCCTCTTGGACTTCCACGACATACCGTCATAGACCACATGTAACTAATGGTGGCCCACGATCTTGAGCAGGTCGTCAGTCCACTTAATAAGAGGCTGGTCTACGCTATGACGTTCAGTTTGTAGTCGCCACTAGAGAAACTTTTTATTTTTCTAAAAATTTGAAAAAAAAGGAAATATGTCGCATTTATTATAGACTCGGTGTAACGGTTATACAATAGATTAGTGTCATAAATGATTCAGAAATTACGGTGATCGAAAAGCTGTTATTTAATATGTAGTTACTTTAGCAAATGCAATTTTATTAACCCTTTTAAAACGCTTCAGATAGTTCAAGTGTAAGAATTATGCCTTTTAAACAGACTTAAACAGTTTTATTCAAATAATTTTAACAAAGCCATAGTACAATTTGAATAATAAAAATTGACTTATAATAAAGCTGCACTATTTTAGTGATAAGATTTATTTACTCATAATTTGTGCCCAAATTATATGAGCTTTCATAAAAAATGTATATTTTGTATTTATATTTATTAAACATATTTTGTTAGTTGAATATTATCTATTATGCTTACTAAAAGACTATTCGTAGAGATTATGTTCTTGCTTCGGTCGTAAGAGTTTTGAATTCCACTACAGCTTTTATTATTTTATATTCGTGTCGTAAAAAAATTTTAGGATAAATTAGTTTAATACGTTCGCGTAATGTAAATAATATGTGAATCCAGAACTGAGTTGCACATAAAGATAGTAATTTGCAAATAAATCATTCTCTTTCTCTATTACGTCTTTACTTATTCTATTTGAACTGATTGTCGGAATTGTGAATGCTAAAGCTTTCGATGAATGCGTTTATACTTATGCCTGCTATATCATAAAATCCTGAATTTCAGGTTGTGGCTTTAGTTTTCTAATACTTCACCCTAGACGGATTCTCTGCTACAATTTTTCTATTTTGAACTGAATCTTAGCCCTCCACGTTGACCCAGCGCTCTCCAAAATCGGAAGTGAGCTATTCAATTTTACTACAATTAAAAACTCATTAGTCGTTCGACCGTGGTCAGGATTCAAAATTACATGTAATCAACGATAATAACAGTTGTCGCGGTGACGTTGGGAACCGAGCGACATATTCCGATATGCATCACTGTTATTGAATCACGCATGAAATCGAATCAACTTATTGCTGAACTTCTGCAAGAGGTCACGAGCTGTTAATGCGTAGTTTGTTTGTAGAGTTACTAACACTGCTTGGAATTATCTAATAAGATTCTTAATAAAATGGGACTACTTGGCCTTTATTCAGATAGAAGTTGTAAACGCCTTAATAAGGTAAATATTAAAATATATGTATATTAATATTGGGCCATATACGTTGAGACCGTTGGCCAGCTGTTGTACGTCTAACAGGCCAAAAGTATATCGGTTCACTGGTAAGACACAGGGGCCGTGACAGTTTAGCCCCGACCGTACTAAAACATAATCGTAATCACGCATGTGTACGGGTTTCGGTAAGCAAAAACGGGCGTAAATGCACGCAATATCCCAGCGCCACGATAGTTGCGGTCGGGGCGTCGATGGTGGGGAATCGCAGCACTTGCGGCGAGCGGCGCGTGCGGTGTGCGACATTACACGCGGCCGTTTGCGACGCCATCGGACGGATACACTGCAGGCGAGTTTGTATTGTTATGTCCGATCGACATAAAGAAAAGTTAAAAAAAAATCAAGTTAAACGGCTTTTATTTTGATCAGATGCTGTACGAAAAGCTGGATAGTAATATGGATGCAAATCTGAATCCCTTCAAGATTCTTCTATCTGGTGAGAAATCATGCAGTAACAGTCTTCTCGAGTCGGATGCCAAGGGCCACTTCCTGTTACTAAAGCAGTGGGTTAAATTATAATCTGAATCTTATTTAAAATGACGGATTCTTAAGTCTCATGGTTAAGACGATCGGTACACCTACAGCAACAGGATCTAAAGATCGAATAGGGAAATTAATATACTACTATTAAAAAGGCAAATCATGTATCATCGGAATAGGTTGTGTGTCGAAAAATCGATTGCAATATTTGAAACTAGCAAATATACGGAGTGAAGTTAAATGAAACCATTCAAAAATGCTACGCTTTTGATGTGAAACGTCTATAGGCGCAGTATAAACCAGATTGTTGGGGTGGTGACGCTTGCTGTGGCGACGGGTCGCCACGCTATACAATAGTATATATAGTCAAAATGCATACCGTAGTAAACAGCACCATCGAACTGAGTGAGAAGGGAGTAGCACAGTCGGTTACGCATGGCGACGCGTCGCCACATCGTACACACTATTACCTGTGGACTATATATATCTATAGTATAGCGTGGCGACCCGTATTTTGAATCATATGACTGTATTTTTGACTAATAATTGATTATTAATAATCAATTGTTAATATTATTGTGACAAGCAATTGTCACAGTAATACTGTCAGAGGAAACATCGAATACAACTATTACTGAAGTCATAGATGAAATGAATTAAGTTGTGGCAACTTGAAATTAATATTGAATTTATATATTTAATGAAAATAAATGTTTATTAAATAAATAGTCATTATTACCTGTACAAAAATTGTCATATTCAATTTTTCCATTATGTTATGCTATATTTAGTTCCTCTCGTAATGTTATCTTTAATGCATATTACTTGTACAAACTCGATGTTTCACATCTGCTAGGCGTCCCGTGAGGGCTCACATCATTTTTTTAAATCTTAAAAGTGTAACAGATGGGTAAGATGTGTCATTCTGTCAAATTTCAGTTTTAGGACAATCCTTTATGGGGCATGTCTTCTGAACACTTTTTTTTCTAGTCTCCAGTGGAAATATATTAATTTGTCGTGTCTTAAGAGTCCTCTCCAAAAACCTAAAAATTCCCAAAAAAGTTGATTTTTTTTATTTTTAGTTCTGGTCAGTAAAACTTTGCCCATATTTTTTTTTTTAATATTCAGCTAAAAATATTTATTTTTAAAGTTATCTCATATTTTTTTCATTTTTCAATAAATTCCTTTTGATGTTTTTGGGCGACCTTTAAATATTTATATTAGTGAGAAAACGATCTTACTGAGTTTTCTGTTATTAAAAAATTGTTTGTTAACATTTACAGAATAATTTAACTGAAAATTACTGTTGTTATTAGCCTGAAATTTGCATAGAAAGAACTCCATAATAACCTGATTGTTGTGTATAGAAAAGGGAAGTAGACCATAACAATTATGTTTCAATTTTCTCAGCTCCACTCCAGATAAAACTAATCTTTTATCTAAAGCCATTCGTGACAAGCCATTGCTTCGCATGCGGAGACTGTAACGTGAATGCACGTCGCCGTTACGCCGTTTATGTCCCGGAGCATTGCATAACCGCTGCATAAAATTGCACTCCTACGACCTAGATGCATGATAATTTCACTTTGTGGATTGCAATAATGAAATACTAAGAGGTCTATTTAACCAGCATGTGTAAAAACTTTTATATGATGAGTTCATATTTTTACGCGGTTTACATGTGTTATGTCTAACAAAATTGTGCGATTTGGAGAAAAAAAAATATACGCGTCGTTGAAGTGTGCTGTGGAAGATAAAAAAGTGTTCTAGTTTCAAGGTAGACGTATTAACTTTATCAAGAATATATTGATGCGCCTGGAAAAACGATTGTTAATAAAAGGAACGTTTTATGTATACACAATACATAACTCTATTTTATAGTTAGGTTATGTTAAGCCGGAGGACAAACAAAATTGGAATCTAAAAAGTTAAAGTTGAGCGTTTTTAAAAGATAAATAAATAAATAATGATATTCAAGAGCGGTATGATTTGAAAGTATAAAGTATGTTTTGTGGTTGGCCATCTAAATAGAACGAACGAAAGGCAAATGAAAAAAAAAAAAGATACAAAATATGTACGTTAGAAGGCACATCCTGAAAATCGTACGGGGAACAGATTCACGGCATTCTAGATAAATAGCAGATATTAAGCACCAAAACCGAACAGTCAGTGAAGCAATGCGCGTGTAAAACAAGCACGTAATTAGCGTACCAATTAAGTAAGATCCAGATCCTGGTCTGTGCTAACTTTCTAAGAAAATAGGCGTGAGCTTATATTATACTGTGTTTATGTTTCAAACTGTACCTCAAAAGTGAACTCCAATCATAATTATATGCAAGATATGCTCTATATAACTATGCAAATGGCGTGGCAATAGTGAAATAAAATGACATTTTCTTGTTGGCTGTATTTAATTATATCCATTGAAGTCTACAACGGTTTTATTTAAAATAAAGATGGCAAATATAATTGATATAAATGACGCTTGTATTTTAAGCACGGAAAGTCGATTTGCTTGAAACGTTATGAATGTTAGTGAAGAAAGAAAGATGTGCAAAGATCGTGGAAATTCTAGGAAATAGGCAAGAGTTTACAATAATAATAAATGAGCTAAAAGTTATTAATATTAACTAAGTAATACCAACCTGAGATTTAATTACATATACACATTTAGTTAAATAAGACTATACTTCCAGTTTAAGTAAATTAATCCCAAAACGTGTTTGTTTTGTATTCATATTATATTATTCTATACTGTCTGTTTATACAGGTGCATCATATAGATACTTATTAAATCTGTCTTTTTTTTTATTCAATAAAATAAATATCTATATTTTATTACACTGTCATATAAACATTAAAATAAATCCCTAAAATAGAGATTTAAATGTTTTTTCGCTTGCGTTTAAAAAAAATCGAAAAGATTTAAAAAAAAATGTGCAGTTACTATTTTTAGTCCGATTTTCTAAAATTGAGTTTCCATCAGATATTGAAGCGTTAGTTTCCTAAGTATCTATTTCGACCATTTTTTTAAGTGATGTTTGTATCTCTCTCTTCTGCATATGTGGGGGCAGAGGGAGGGGTATGCTCGTGTATGTCTGTCATAACTTAATATAACATAACAAATCAAAACGCGGTATGTGGTATTTGTAAATGGTCAATTATCTTAGATTTTAGAAAATATGAACCGATCTGGCCAAATGAATATTGAAAAATATTGAAAATTTAATTTTCGCAAAACTTTTTAGTTTAATGGATTTAATACTATTACATCGACAGATACCAAAACTTTTCCCATAAAGTTGCATGGATCATCATAAGCCGGATAAAAATCGGTTGATTTGTCTGAGTTGGAGAGCAGGGTTTTAAAAAGTGATTTTTATGGTTATTTTTTAAATTACTCTATCAATAAATTCCAAAGTCTAAGTAGTTGTTATCCTTAAAGACCACGTTTATCGCGGTAAGCTGCAGCAAAATCGGTTGGTTTACTCGAAATATATCATTAAGGATGTCTTCTTAAAAAATATGTTTACGAAAGAATTTGTAAAACTATTATCGGACCGATATTTGATATCGGTTAAGTTTTTCTGCTTAA
This sequence comes from Eumeta japonica, assembly GCA_005406025.1. Classification (NCBI taxonomy): domain Eukaryota; kingdom Metazoa; phylum Arthropoda; class Insecta; order Lepidoptera; family Psychidae; genus Eumeta; species Eumeta japonica. The sequence goes on from BGZK01000292.1 coordinate 214,572, forward strand.
AAAACTACGGCGTCGAATGCCGTAAAGTGGATAAAAATCGAAAGAAGCATTTGAAATTTAGTGAAAATACCTACTTATATTTTCGGGATTGCAATGCTTGAAAAAGCACTAAATTTTATCTTTTAAGTTTAAAGAGCTCAAAAATTTACCAAAAGTACCTTTTAAGATTGAAAGGAGTAAAAAGTTTCAGAGGTGCCCTGCCGGGTTAACCTTCTTTCGAATTTTTGAACACGAAAAGTTAAGAAACAAATCGACAAACATAATAGCGCGAAGTTTTAAAGATGGCCGACTACCAACCATTGGTGTGGGACGTAGTTGCAGGTGGGTCAACCGTTTTTAAGATCTTTTAAGTGTATAGTGTGTAATGTTATATCTATGGTTATTGGAATGGTTATTGGTGATCGAAGGCCATGTATAGCTGTATGTCCCCACCAATTTTATAGATTCTCACTTCACGCAATCATTCTGGTTGTTGAGACTTTCAAGCGCTACTTACTGTTCTGGCTATGGATTTGATTAAAATTGTTATTATGCCAGAATGTTATGATTTTTTTAGTTTATAAGCAACATTCTTTAAATAGGTATATATGTATTCCCTTCAAATGCGGCTCGCTTGTTCGTTTATGTTCCCTCTAGTAAAAACGGATAAATATTATTTTGAAATTTCTAAGACATCTATACGAATCGACATTTGAATTTTGCATTAAATTAATTTAAAACAAAAAGTTAAAAATACAAACATTAACTACGATAGCTCAAGTAATTCAGCATGACCAAACTTGAACAAAGGGAAATATATTTTGGTTGAAATTAGTGAACAATTGGAAGGGGTGTGAAATTGTTCGGACGGCTGTAATTTAAGGGTGACAATACAGTTGCATGCACGAGCCGCCGATGCAATCGTATTTTTCTCCTGGCTTAATTTAGTAGTGATTATTTCCAACAATTGAAGACTGAAAATAAAAAATAATTTAATATGGCCTGTCGCTCTCTGTTATTCTATAAATAGTGAAAAAACTCATAACATTCAATTTTCTTTTCAAAGAACCGTGTATGTACGTATGTTTCTGTAAAGATTGAAGAAATGTATAGCGAAAATCGTGACAAAATGATTTCAAGCAATTTTTGAATTCATAAACTAAACTACTTTAGTACCAGAGTTCTGGGTTCTGAGTTCGATATAGTATTTCGTTCAGTTATTTTGTTAATTAATTTTCTGTTTGTTGTCCAGTTTATGGGAACTAGGCCGTTTTGGCTTCCGTTTTGTGACATACTAGTACCTGTTTTATTTCTAGATTGAAACAAAAGGAATATGTTTATAATGAAAAGGAAAACTTACAAATGAATATAAAAATTCAATGAATTTTGTTTTTTTTTTGTGTTTTGAAATTAAGAAACAAATTGAATTTAACAAGATTAAATATTAATATTTGGGAACATTAAGTCTAGAATGTACATATTTTGAAACGTATTTATTCACCATGATTAAAATATTCTACTTTTTTACTTAAGCAAAACAGCGGTTTTTTCACTGTATGTAAATAGTAACACGATAAATTATATTGTACTTCACATAATATCTATTTCCACTTACTCGTTATCAAGTATTTAGTAACGCCAGTGATGTGAAAAAAACCCCTACAATCTTTTTATTTCACACAAGGGTTTGGAACTTGGAACTTAAGCCCCCCACGCGGGCCGTTTGCTGGTTGAGGGCTGGTGAGAAACACCATCGCCAATGCGATGATAACTTTCGCAACCGACGGTGTAACGTATACTCTCCGCAGTACGAGAAGCTTCTTTAGCACTATCAGGGGACTTATTAATTAACTAGACCTTGAAAAAAATAGCCTGTCTAAATTTGAAGAACTGACGATCTCACTAAATGCTTAATTCGTAAATTACAGATAGCAACAACCGTAACAAGCTGACGAGAAGCTTCTAAAACCATCATTTTTATCTGTCGAGACATAGACTCCACAAAGAATTAATAAAGTTACAGTCTACCCGTCTATTTAAATAACGGACTTCATTTTATAGTCCTCGGATACGGTCTCTGAAATCAACGCGTCCGTTAAATCAATCGCCGTAATGTGATGTGAATAAACAACATTATGCAGTGGAAACGGCCGGGGCGTTCGGCTCGGCGCCGACATAAATTTCAGTGTTACACGGCTAATCAACATAGAAATTCTAATTCGAATATCGGGCCCGCTATTACAATACATTTACATACAGATCCGGTAGGATTGTGCTCGTGGAGTGAATGCGGCCCCGTTAATTTGCCTAAAAGTAAAATAATCGCTCGGCTGGATACGTTCCTGGCAGAAAAACACGCCTGCGAGATGAGGATGCGGGTTAGCAACGTACACGAGTTGAATTATTCCCGTCGCGAAATTAGAACACCAGTGGATATTACAATATCCCAGACCTCCGTAGAAATGAAACCAAACTAATTACTTGATACTTCATATGCTTATGTTAATTGAAAATTATGATAGGGCTGTATACAGTAGTTCCACATAAACAGTTTTTTTAGGTGGAACTACTGATGGATTCCCTTTTGTTATTGAGCATTCTTTTGGATAAGTATTATGTATTTTTTTTCTCGTTGACTTGAACAAGCAAAGTTGACATCATTCAGTTTTGTATATTCGTAATTTAGAACGCAGCCTGTTAGCATTACGACATTGCAGAATAACCAGGAATATTTCCATTCATTTAGTTTTTAGTTCAGATCGACCAACAAATACTGCAATATCTACATTCTAGATACAATACAACATTATGTATACACATAATACAGTATATAATATGACGTAGGATATTATATTGTTAAAACTAAATCATTCAAAAGTACAGTTTTTCTATTTATGAATACATAGCACTAATAGTGAATTTGTACTAGTTACATATGTACTCATAGATAGGGAATATTGTTATGATTTTTGAAATGATTCATTTGTACATTAATTTTTTTTAAATCAATAAAAATTATGACATTTGTTGATATGCTGCAACTCAATTGTAGGTCTTACCAAAAAAACATATTTATGATTAGCTTCCGTCTCCTGCTTCGTCCGCGTGAACGTAGAACGAATTCCTTCATTTTTATATAGATAGGTCTTGCCGTGGAATCCAATCTCGGCTTGTATCAATTTCAATTCCAGTCACGTTCTTGACTTGGATACCGGTCATTCTCGTTCTCAAATTCGGTCCCGATCCCACTCTCTATATATTTTAATCCTGATCCAGTTCTTTATTCTATTTCTCGTTCCGGTCACTTTTTCTTGACTTTAATTCTAGTTCTATATCTGAATTCAACTCCGGTCTCATAGTCAGTAATTAAAAGTGTGTATGATATTAGTACATAGTATTGGTTACAGATGTCTGAAATTCTATTCTAATCCATCAAGTCGTTTCAGCATGATGCCCGGTCAAGACAGACAAAAATAACAGTAAAATAATCATACGTGTGCAGCACTGTTCATGTGATAGATGTGGAACTTCCTAAACTTAGAAGATTAATTTTTTATAAAATTTTAAATAGTCTTAATATACTTATATAATAACTATTCATGAATTTAACTAAACAGACACAGGACACAAAGTTAAAAGAAAACGGATAAATGCAAGTTCAACTTGCATGGAAAGGATTCCACGTATTGAATATCTATAGTATTTTTTTTTAATCTGACCCCAATTCTGTTGTTTAAGGTGTTAATTCGTGGAAATCCATAATTAGACGCTTGCCTGTAACATGCAGGCAAACGTGCATACTGCATGTTAATGCATGTTCCAGGCAAGCGTCTGCCCCAAATTCGTTAGTGATGGCAGAAAAAAGTATCTGTGGTACTTGATTGCAGAGAGAAATTGCTGGAGAAATAGTCTATTGTTGAATTCTGCCTTACCGTATATTCTTGAATACATGGACTAAAACCGACTGATAGAAGGTCTTCTGATATTTCATTTTTTGATTTCTCCCTAAAAGTAATATTGCCTTGCGATAATGCAAAGTCCACTCTAAATTTACACTCACTAACTTAGTGAGTGTAAATTTAGAGTGTGTAAAATTTACACTCACTAAGTGTGTACTCACATACTTATGTGAGTACACACTTTAGTGAGTGTCAGTTTATACTGAACATTGAAATGAAACTAAAAATAAAATCCAATCCAAACTGATACTGAGACGGCGATAGTCCGACCATCTGGAATCATTTCAAAGTATACTAAATGTTCATAATCACTTGGCACATAACAAGACTTTCGGCTCAAATCGACCTCTCTTCACGACCCGTTTAGATAATTGTCCCTTTTCTGACCACTGATTTTTAATGTTTGCATTGTTTAGATGGATCCATTTTTTATTGCAAGGAATAATGCCTTTAATGAAACAATTATCGTTCGGCAGGGCACGAAGCTGTTTGCACACTTCTACTCGACATTTCGCTTGAATCTCGTTTAATTCGTAAGCCATTATTTGACAATTTCTATAGGTCTTATCCAATGATTTTAGATGGTAATGTATGTAATATTTACAGAAGATCCAAGTGAGTGTGACTGTCGGCGTATGCTGGTACTTGGTTGATTTTCTACCGTTTTCTTTGCAGCCTCAGTGTCCCATACATGTGGACGATCAGAGCGTGAATGATCTACCAGCATCAAATCTCCACTATTAAAACGATTAAATAATTGTTGTTCGCTCATTTTGTGTATTTTCTCCTTCAATTTCAGATATTTTACTTGTAGTCGTGGTTGCTATAAGTTTTTGTTTCCAATCATGTCAACAATACACGAATTTCGTATTTATCACATTCCATATATTTTGCTATCAAAACTCATTTTACGGTACTTAAAACAAACAGTATTAATAAAAGAAAGCAAAACAGTTATATTCTGAATAGAATTAGAGATTTGTTGTAACAAGTTAAGACGTACATACAAAGAGGCGTATGAATTTCAGTTATGAAAACCGACATTATTTATGAGACACCTTCAATATTCATAGAAATATATTATTTTACAAAAATATATTAATATAAGAGATAATATGGAGGTTTACGAACTTAGATACATATAATTAATGACGGTGATTAGAGAAAATTCTGTTGTGTAATAACATTAATTTTTAATGTTTTGTAATGTTTAAGCTAAGAATATTTTTTATGTTAATACCAAATAAAATACTTCTTTTTGGTGTACATAATATATGGAGTGCTATCGGTACAAAATTTTTGTCATTCATAGATACTTTCTATCTAATTTCCAGGATTCCCTTTTACAGAAATGATACTCACTTAAGTATTAGAGAAAGTTAATCAGATTTGTTCGTTTTAGGCATTTAACGTTCATTACCGTACATAGACTTACTTATTTGAATTTTATGACTTTTAATTACGAATGAGACAACTTTTTGTTAGGTCGTCAGATTAATGGAAGAAGGGTGCCTCAGGCTGCGATGTCCAGCTTGTGGTGGTCACTCGAGAATCTTTCTAACCCAGCAGTTATCCGTATTATAATTTACCCATTACCACTTCAATCTATTGATTCTTTCGTTGTGTTAATGGGTCTTGTTTAGTTAGGTCTGCTTTGATAAGTGTAGTTCTTATACGAATTTCTTTGTGTTGGATTGTATTTCACAAAGAAACTCCGACTTTAGCTCTTTCCATAGCACGTTCATAAGAGATTCAGTTTATTTATTAGACCAACAGCAAGAAACCATGTCTGTCATCCTTATACCACCACTGACAGCACGAAATATTCAAATATTTTCATTTTTAAGTATTGAGGTTGATGGACTTGAGGATGCCTTGTAAATTCCTTAGGTCAGCCCAGCCGTGTATTATTGTTGTATGTGCAACCTTTATTATTTTAACCAGATTATTGTTTAAATCGATAGAAGAGATTTAAATCGATATGCCTAATCGATTTAAACCTCTTCTAATAATGGAAGCTTCTTCATTATCGATTTAAGAGACTCGAGGACGGACGAACACAACAGAAATATAGACAACAAGACAAACTAAACGAAAGCTTGTGAGCGTCTCTGGTACACTGTCTCGATATTTTCGCTGCACATATGATGTAGACAACGCTCTCTGCAGGAGTTTGTCCCCGACTTCCGCGTCTGTTGGATAATTGCGTCGATCGACAATAGCGCGACGCGTGCCGGCTCGAGTGTTTTTGTTGTGTACCGGCCGTGCTCTGACGCACGGGCGGGCCGACGTATGAACCGATATTACAATAGGTCCAATATGTATTTTATCTCATGCCCAATTTTTCATGGACTTAGATACAGCGTGATTACGAAATGCTTGTACAGTGACGTAGAATGGTACGTAGTCGAAATGATGCCATCCATTCTCCGTACAGTAACATATCAGTGAAAAAAATTTGTGATTAACAGTATACTTTTTAAAAAATAAATGTGAGGGTAAAATTTGTTTCTTTATTGTGTAATTGAAATTGTTAAAGAATATTTTATGTTATAAATTTTAATTTCATTATGAAACTATTTATTCAGTTAATTCTACATAATTGTAATGCACGGATCAATCATATAATCTCAATCAGATCAGATCTCAATGAAAATCATTATTAGAGCAGAAAACTTTTAACTGGTGTCCGAAATGAATGTTTCTTTAGCAGCTGTTTTACCCTTACCCTAAACAAGGATGGTTTATAAAAATATTACAAACGTGCAGAGCAAACAAAGACCCCATCTAATGAGCAATTTCCTGTTTATTCAACGTTTTGTTATACGCTTTTTCAACAAATAGTAATTTCCTGGCAAATTGAAAAGTCATTTTGAGAAGTGATCAGCAAAACATTTTTTTACAAAATACAGATATACAAAAAAGATTGGCCAAGAAAATAAATTTTCATGTTGAACAAAGAAAAAATTTTTTTTCTTACTCCCATAAAATATTTACATTAATATAAGAATGTACTTAATGTATATTACTTTCTCTGTTTAAAAAAATATTTGTTTTTATTGAGTCAATATTTTTCTTTTTATATATAAATAGCTTTACGTCTGGGGCTTCGTCCGCGTAGGCATAGTATAAATTCCTCCATTTTTTTTTAAGACTGTCTATCTTAGTACCGTTTCAATCTTGTTTCTGCTTCTGATTTCTGATTGATTCTGATTCCGATTCCGTCATGATTTTGATTCTGATTCCGTTCTTCTCGATGGACTCCACGTCCTCCTTTCAATTACTATTCTGTAGTCTTACTGTCCTTTTTCTATCTGTAGTTCTTCTGTAGTCTAATTATCTGTCACGACTTCGATTTCTAAAAAGGCAGAGACAAATACTACTACCAAAATAAAATATAAGCTATTTTGCTATTATAAATTAGACTTATTTAAAAATAACTCTCCCTCGTTGTAGCCACATATTTTACGATAATTCATTTATAAAAATTGCCAATATCGAGATTAAAATGTCTTTTGAAGCTGCGTCATGTGGTCTAAAATTTTCTAAATGCATTTTAACGCAGCTTTATTAGACTGAATTGACGCGAACGAAAGGGTGCATAATTTCCTTTTGTAATTATTCTGCAATAGGGGTCTGCACAGATGTGATGCGCTGTGTATAAATAAGGGAAGATACTTAAATTACAATTGAATTCATCCTGTTTAGAAGAATTTAAACTTTTCATATAGACTAAAAAGATTTTATGCTGTGAATTTACTGAATCCTTCTAATTCAGGGAATCCTTGAACTTTGAATGGTTTATAATGAAAATATTTGTTAAGGTAAAACTTTGAAATCAAATTGAAATAAAAGTTTTTTTTTGCCATAATCACAAAGTTTTTTACGTAACCTAATTTATTAAAACACGGTCCTATCGCGACTTGATTCTAATTGATATGGAAAATAGTTAAAAAAAATAGAAACCACAAGATATTTTTGCGTACTGTTTGCCTTCAATCCTTGTCAGTTTTTCATTTCATGTCGTCCTTTATTCTACAACGCTACATTTACGTATAAGCGAAATGTTTAATGAAATCAAATTTGATAGAGTTGTAATGATTGAAAGAAAATGAGTTTCAAGACAAGTTTCGATAGCAAGGGACTACTGCATGTTATTCATGACGACCTAAAGTAAATATTGACCTAGACTCTTGTCAAAATACCTTTTATTTATTCGAACAGATCCGTTTCATAAGATAACATTTATCTTATATATGTATACGATACGATACATAAACAAGAACAATATTTGAACAATGTCAAATTTGTCCTCATAAATGCCAAAGATAGTTAATAAAATGACCATAGATGTAGTGCACAACGCCTATTATTTATAAAACGACATTTGTCCAAACACGATTACCATATCGCCGGTTTAATCGTTTCAAGCGCGACCGAAATAAGGAAAGCGTGCACAGCGGAATGGCTTTTCGGAAGTCGGCAAAGCAAAAGGCGAGACGTTAATGAGAGAATCAAAGGCGAAACGACCGAAACCGAACTGTCGGCCGACCCTTTTCGCCGGCGGACAGATTTGCAATTTCCTATACGTGACCTTTCTCACTCGGACGTCGCGTCCCGCGGCGCGCGGACCGCTCGCTGCCGTGGAACGTAATTAGAAAATTCTCGAAGGCTGCCGCTTAGTGCTTCGCAAATTAGTCACGGTGGGCATAGCTTCAGCCTTCTGTCGAAATCTCGACGTCGGCCGCATTGCAGTGGAAGGACACGCTCGGCCCTTTTTTCTGTAATATTGTTCTGTTTTGTGACAACTTGCCTTTTTGTTTTAGAAAAAAAGCTTTCGAAAACAGATATTCCATGAATGTGAAAAACGGGACAGAGGATCCAAAGTATATTCCCATACAATTATTTTCAGTATATCGTTCCTAATTTTGATAGAACCTTTGAAAAAAAAAATTCTTAGATTGTGTATCAGATTTCAAAGAATTGCTATTGGTAACGGATACTTTAAAACTTATTTTAGAAACCGAAATTTATGTACGGAACTTAAGAAAAATTAGCCCGACTTATAGATTATTTGAATCTTTGTTTGAAACTAATATCACAAATAATTTTAAGAAGTTAATTGCACAACATTGTGTGAAATTGTTTAAACTGCCATAATTGCGTGACTTATGTAAACTAAAAACAGAGTAAGACTGTGTCCCATACTTAATTGCCATGAATATTTAAACAGGCCATGAATTAATGTAAATATTGAAACGTAAGGTTGGCTCAATTTAAACTGCAGACGAGCGGTTGACAACTCAAACACTCTGAGCCCTTAAGTTACAATTAACTTCGACAATCAACTCACATGTCCCCCTGTTGATACTTGCATGTAATTATTTAACTTCAGACGTCGTAATGTCTAAGTACATGTAAAATGCTGTTGTATGAGATAACCGTTAATATTATGCAAAACTGAGCACTTGTAGATCTATTATTTAGCTTAAGTCGCTGTATCATTTTAATAATCTTAAACCAGTTTAGAGCAGTTTATAGATTTCACAAAGTTTTAATAGAAATTGTAAAAGTGACTAAGATGCTAATCAGTCTCCGATAATAGAATAAAAATCATAAGGTCAAAATAATATCAATCATGACCTGCGTCATAAGAAGCTATTGTGGTCTATGAGCTGCCCATTTAGTGTAATGGTTAATACAGCCCTTAAAAGGGCCTTATGATTGGCTGTGGATTAATACTGTAGGCTAATAAGTATAATACAAAATCACTGCTCAATCAATAAAATCTGAGACATTCTGCGTTCATATACAAGTGACACAATAACAGGACATATGTAAATATGGGGTTGGCAAAAAAGGTTTTTCATATTTTATATGCAAATCCAATATAATTTTTCATCATATTTTATTTAAATTTAATCGTAGTATATACATTTTTGCCATTTTTTTCCAAAATTTCTTGGCATTTTAAAGATAATAACATAATCCCATTGCTGTCGAAATTTTGAGACTTCTGATCAAAAAATTACGACTAGTAGTTTACGCAGTTTTCTTTTGATGTTAACCTAATACTACGTAAATAATTCTGAAGAGGCCGAAACAGGTAAAACTCTGAGGATGCAAAGTCAGGGCTATATGGTGGATGCATTAACACTTTCTAACCAACTCTCTCAATATTTGCTGAGTGTCTAAAAATGTGTGTGATCTTGCATTAGCATAGTAAAAAACCACACCCTTTCTGTTGATCAATTCCGGCCGTTTTTTCTCTACTTTTTGCTTGAGTCTCATCAGCTGTTGGCAATAGTGATCAGAATTGCTGGTTTTGTCCAATGGTAAAATCTCATAATGATTAAATACCATTCCAATCCCACCATACACATAGCGTCAACTTATTGTGAGTTAATTCGGGTTTCGCTATACTCTGTAGAGCTGGCTTGCCTTTTGACCATGATCTTTTTCTCAATTCTGGTTGTAGGTAATCTATTTTTCATTACCAGTGATTGATATTTTCAAATACGGTTCGGTTTCATTTTGTTTCAATAGAGAATCGCAAATGAATATACGATTCATTACATTAATTTCAGTGAGCTGGCGTGGGACCCAAGTATCGAGTTTTTTTTTTGTATATCCAACTTTCGTCAAATGAGTCGATACTGTTTTGTGGTCTATTCCCAGCTCTTCAACTATGTCATAAAAATTGTGTTCCGTTTTTGCTGTACGTTTTTCAAAATGGCATCGTCTTTCTCCGTAATAGGTTGACCAGAGCGAGATTTATCTTTGACATCAAAATAAACGGACTGGAAACGCTTGAACCAGTTTTGTGCTGCTCTTACCGACACTTAATTAGGTCCGCAAAACTCACAATTTTTTTCGAGGCTTGTGTCGAACTTTTTGCTCATTTTTGTAAGCAAACCGTTAAAAAAAAGTCAAAAACTGTTGTTTGTGTATACCACAGGATAAAAGCTGCAAGGACGAATTTTGATGACTCTCTTACAGCTTGTAACGTTTGACGGAGGTGGGAAAATTAATTTGTGCTAGTTTATAGAAAGCTTAAGTATTGTATAATTATTTGGATATACATTTTAACTGTATCTTTGTACCATGCTAATAAACTAAACAACACAGTAGCGATATAATTTTTTACTTTTCTACGTATTCTGTAAATTTTCCAGTAAGATTAATTTGATTCGTAAAAATTGTTATTATTTAAAAACGTTTTATACTTTTATTACCTTATTCATTTCAATAACTCAAGCTAAATCATGCCGAGCTTTTGAATATTAATATAATTACGATTTTTAAACAAAAGTTTTTGTATTTATAACAAACTTAATTGCTTATTCTTCATTCAATTGCGTAAAATTGTCTGTAGTTAACGAAATTCTTGTATTTTAAAGGCAAAATAATAGAATTACCTCTTCTTCCTACCCCCTTCGAGGATTGCGGCGTGTTTCTGTAATTGGTTTAGATAAATTAACGAAGTAGTTCAAAAGAGTAATATCCCGAGGGTCCGTTTAATTGTAAACAGGTCCTTATTTCGACGTTTACAGCGAACTGTTTTCCGTGAAAGTCTTTGGAATAAATTAAAGGCTATACGTATAAAATAAGTACAACATCGTTATTTTCAATTATGTGTCATATGTCACAGAGTAGCGGATCAAGGTCCAAATGCGAACCGTCGACGTCCATACGGACCTCAACAAAATAATAAATTTATAATATTTTTCGTATCTTAAAATCGTGTGAACAATGTACAATTGTATGAACAGAGTCTACACCTTAATTATTCATATGAAACTACTAACTATTAAAATTGCTGTTATTATCACCGACGCTTTTAGTGTGTGTATCAATATCGCAATATAATTAACATGATTTGACTATCGCTGGAAGATCTAACGGAGCGGTAGTAATTAGATTTTGAACGAATGAATAATATTGATGATGTCGATGAGAAAGTACCTATTACACTGACGACGATGAATGTAGGATCGAATAATTACTTTATATTTTATTATATACTATTTAATATAATAAAATACGCAAACCCTTTATCTAATACCTTTAAACGAGCAATTCTTGTATATTTGTTTGTTTATATATACCAGCTATCTCGGAAACGACTCTAACGATTTTCATGAAAAATTTTATTTAGATAAAGTTTAGTGTTTCAAGTTTATCAATATATGTGTTTTTCCCGTGAAAACGCGATTTTCCAAGAAAAAAATTAAAAACCAGGATATGAATGCTTACTTACTAAATATACAGATATTTCGCCGCGGGCTTTACAGTTGCCGTGGAGCAGCGGCTATCACGTATTCTTTCTGTGCAGAAGATCCCTAGTTCGAGCCTGGGGTGCATCTTGTGACAAGCATTTTTATCTTGCAAGTTAAATTTGATCCACTTCCCGGTTGCTTTTTTTTAAATTAATTTTATTAAAAGTAACCTCAATATTAGTTTTTTTTTATTTTCATGGTTGTTTTTGGAATATTAATTTGAAAATGTGTCAGTCGTCAGTCGTGGTCCATTCAATGGGAAACGAGTGCCATCTTGTTAAAAGATAAAACTACGATCTCGATACGATCTCATTAGTAGCACTAAGTAAGTAGTAAAATATGTCGAATAATACAAATTGCACAGAAATCATTAAAAAAATATTTTGGAAACATTAAAATCGCCTCAGACAACCATATTTTATAATTTTAATATTACGACACTTGATATTTTACTGGTGATAATGGACTGTTTTTTAATCAGCGAAATGAAGTGACATTAGTTTTACAACTTGGTATGTTAACAGTGCTTTATACACTTAGTGTATCCAAAAAATAATCCGAGCAAAGCTTGGTCGCCCAGCTAGTCATAATTTAAGACACCTGTAGGAGGATGTGATGCGTACAATATAGCATTCTTTTCTTTTTCTTTCATTTATTATAACGTAGAAACGGTCCGTGATGACTCACGCCACGCCCTCTTTGGTCGCATCTCGAGCATGAAATTATACATCGTATATCAAAAGCAAACATCGTGCGGTATCGACGGCCTCGGTGATATGGAGCGTGGCCAAACTGTGCTAACCGAGCGTGTGATAAGCCCGAGACTGCATAAATCTGCATAACGGAACGGCATCGTTGCAACTGACGTGGACCACAAAAATGTCGGGTATGCACAATAAGTGCATTGTTCGATAAACGGAGGACATGCAATCGGGGTGACCATTTTATTAGAATTTCAAATCATTGGCAAATCAAAAGGATTGTATTGTGACACTTTAATGTTCGTAAAATTGGAAGACATTTGTTAAATTTACATGGAGGACCGTCTATTTTGCATGAAAAGATTAATAAATTCGTCTTGTTGCTTTATATCCTGTAATTGTCACCTTTTTAATGTTAATTGAAAATTCTTGATTACAACATCCTATAATGATTACAAAGCTATTTTTTAATTCATATAAATAATTCAAAATCAGTAATGACTTTCTGAGAAGCACAGCACTTAATATTAAAATAAACTACTGAATGAAAACTGTTGTGTATTTAAAACAGTTAAGTATTTTCAAATTAGTTTTCTCTATCCAAGATTAAATGCTTCTCCCATCGCTTCCTTTTAAACTCACTCTTAAATAAAAGTCAATTTTAAAGTTAATATTGCGGTATATATCATCTTTTTAACGGGTTTTAGCCCGAACAATCGTCAAAAATAGGATGTGGAATGCAAATTTTACTTTCAAAGTGTCTTTTTGTTACAGGTCAGTTTAAAAGAAGATAATGGAAGAGGCCCTAAAATGTATACGCATTAAATGTGCTCAAGTTATACAAGCATTACGTAAATAATATTGCATAAATTAGGTTAGAAATTACTTAAGACGTAATAAATTACATCGTGAAATAGCATCAATAATTCTTAGCTAGACTAGTAAAAAATTTTTAAATTTATCCACGTACTACATTCGCGAAAAATATGGTCAGCTTAGTCATCTAGGGCTTGAGTGCTCCTAGCAAAAATTAATCCGAACGATGCCCCCATTATATATGTGTATTAGGCCGCATAAACTTATCTGCGTATTCAAAGGAACGGCGAGCGTGAAATGAGCGCAACGCCCCCGGCCACTTTTCTTCGTCACCCTTATTTTTTTGTTCGGCCCGCCATTGCAAATTGCACATCCGATGAAAGCTGTCGCGTAAAATGGCGACGATTACGCGAGACTTATATGAAACGGTTGCGTAGCCGCGATTTTTATTGCGTATTACGTATTTTTTTTTCCTCTGTGGCTGACTCGTATATACTTCTTTTTTTTTGCAAAAGAAAGCTATTCGTCCAACGCCGTCGTTTATCAGACATTCGAGATGCAGCGATGTACGCGCCACGTATGTATACAGTAAACTCGTGTTCCATACGTTTTTTTTTTTTTTTACAGAAATTGTTCTACAAAAAAATAACCAAATAATAAGCACGAGGAATATTTTCACGGCAGAACAAAAAAAGAGCTGAGAACACATCTACGAATGTAATTCACATCAAATTCTATTCCCTAGGAATGAAGGGAAATTTCTCTGGGAGTACTTGCGAGATATAAAAAAGGAGTGGCCCGCTTTATACCGCCGGCCGTTTTTCCGAGAACGTCTCACATTATATTATATGCATTCGTAATACGGCGCGCCCGTTCCGCGAGGGTAGATAATGCCCTATATGCGAGGCCCGCGGCGCGCCCAACTTAGTTGTTAGTGACAAGATATACCAGTAATTGGGGGTGGATATGCTTTATTACTATAGAGTTATGATAAACTTCGATTCGATAAGAGCCTTTGCATGTCGCGGTCGTGGGCGAAGTAAGTCGCTTTTAATATATATCACTTTGTGCGTTGGGGATGTTGGAATTGAGGTATTTATTGGATTTATTATAAATGCGAGAGAGGAGAGTGAAGTGTTGTCTATATATAGCGTAGAGACCCGCACAGAAAATGTTAAATTGTAACAATTTATCGCCACCCACGGCTTAATTTTGATGAAACGGTTCTTGTGGTCTAAGAAAACGAGAAAATAAACGTTAGAAGAATGTTTCAGTACACGCGTTACAAAAATAGAAACTAACTTGCAAAAAAGTAAGTACATATTACTCAAAATAGAAACAGAATATAAATAAAATAAACTTGAAAATTACCAATTTATATTACTAGTCACATAATGTATTTTAAAAATGATTTTAATATGGATTTCGGTAAAACCAAACCTTAAAACTTTTTATAGCAATTTTGCAATCAAGCGAGTTGCGGTTTTTGTTGATTAGTAGATTAATACACTTTTTTTTATTAGTTAATTTTTCTTCATTACTACACGCATCGAGTTAGGTTGAAAACGTAACTCGTGTATGGAATCACATTTGCACTCTTATCTCCGTTCTTATAGCATGGAATCACTTACCGCTTTCATGCGCGAGGATCTGTCTCCGCCCGGTGGTGTGAAACTTGGCATGGATGGATTTCGTAAAACTACCAGCCCAGACACCGATTGGTTGGAAGCATTGGATTCATAGACCTCCTCTATAAATTAATGTTACGTTTTTAGTCTCAAGACGTGTACCAGAGCAACCCAACACGGGTGAAATCTAGGGTTTCAGACTGTCTTGTCTGATTGATGTAATTTCTTATTTAAGCGACAGACGGTTCACCTTTTTACCGTAATGAGTGGGTTTGGTCGATTTTGAAATAAATTTCATACGGATTTTTGCGTCTTTCCCCCACAGAATGTCGGTGAATTTACTTCTGTGACGACAGCTATGTCATAAAAGGTCGTTATAATGCCACGGTATACGCGAGATTAAATAGCGTATTTCGGTTTCACCGTATAAAACAAAATTTGATTACTAGTTCATATAGACACGTGATCCCTATACTTATCATTTTTTATTTAAATATGCGAACTCTATTTGCAAATTTCTAGGAACCCTTTATATGTGTTAAAATTTTTTCATAGACACGAATTTATGTGTGAAATTGGTGTTTCTGATAATCCCGCATTCACATTAGCGACTCCCATAATATTAAGAAATTTAAATTCTCCTTCAAGATCTTCACCAACGGAAACAAAGCATTATTGCGTTTTTTATCAAGTTTCGGAGGATATGGATAAGTCACTGCTAAACTTCGCCTTCCCTTCGCCGTGCCTATTTGCGCATAGAAGAGACATTGTTTCCTCTCTTCCTTATTTTCTTTTTGCGAAAAGTGAGCATCTTTATCGTTGTTGATTGAGGACTTTTTCCTTTGTCCCTCTTGCGGCGAGGAGGAGGTAAAAAATGTCTATCCCGCACACCCTCGCGCCCGTATGCGTGGGTAGTGTGGAGCTGAAACCCACTAAAAAGTTGCCCCTGAAGATAGAGTCGATGGGAGGCGTATCAGTTAATTTTTTTTATTGCTAAATAAAGTTGTGATCAACACGACGACAACGTCCGACACCGTCGGCTTAACACATGATTTCCGAATAGTTTTTTTCGACTCGAGTTAAAAATTCATTCGTCAATTCGCCTGCGCATGCCCAGGATCGAGCTTGGTTCCTTCTAATGTGAACGCGACGGCTTTCAACCAGTGAATCACTATCGCTCTGTGATTGTTTATTAGTAATTAAAAAATAATTTTTATGCCATTAGAAATTAACTTTAACATTGTATGAAAGAAAAACAATAAAGTTAACGAACGAAAAATAATTTATATTTAAGCTGATCGTTATCTAACATAATAAAGTTTATTGTCAATAAAATGTACCTAGTAAGTAAAAATAATGCTTTGTTAAATAATTTTAGAATTAGCGCTAGACCACCAGTATGGAAAATTATTAATTATTATTAATGAAATTGTTTGAGGTAGCTTTATTTATTAAAAATTAATTAAGCGTAGAAATTTTATATATATTCCTACGTGATTTGATTTCTAGGCACCGACTACTTGAAATATTTAGACAATTAATATAATTATTGTCAACTTTATAACTCTGAAGAGCGGTGTGTTAAATGGATTATTGTATGCTAAGCTTTAATGTTTTTTTTTTCAAATACATTAAATATTTTTTTTGTCAATGAATGTGTTATGATAGTTAGATTTAGACTGTGTTCATCATTTTTCTTATAAAAAACAATTTCTTCCTCTGAATAGGTAAACGCACATTTTTGAATATTTTTTCAATAAAAACGATTTGTCATCAACAATCAATTTGGATTTTTATCATATGACAATGATAGGAGATGACATTTTAGTATTTATACAAAGCCTCTACAAGATAACTAAAAACCTTTTGATCCATCTTAAAGAGCACATACATTTTCATAGCAGACCATCCGCCTATATACGTTTCAGCAACAACGGCTGTTCGTGTTTACCAAACAGCCGTGGCTCCAACTCTAAGAGTCGCTTAATGTTGTACGTCCGAGTGGGCGGCTTGATTGCAAGCTCTATAGTGACTTCGGGCATCAAAAGGCTTTGAGGGTTTCCACTCATGGCGCCACCTGCCCGTTAAACGGCGCACATCTAGGGTGCTATTCTAACACGTATATCGTTCTATTTCGTTATTTTTTTTTTTGTAAATATTAAAGTAAATGTATGTAACTTTCATTTTATTATATGTATATAACATGGCAACTAAATTTATATTGGAAAAACTAGGAAGAAAAATAATTGTTTTGTAAGGCCTTGTGTCTCAGTGTTATAATGAAGTGGGTTATTTCGGTATGCATTTTTGTTTATTTAACGTTGTAAAGTGTTTAGTTTCTTTGTTTATTTAATGTTTTATGCAATTTATAAATACAATTTGATTATATAACTATCAAAAGCGTAGATATCATGTTAAAAAAAAAACAAATTAGAAGTAGTGGCAATAGAAATAGGATTTCTACAGGGCGTCTGTAAATACCTACATGAAACAATTTACATTAATTAACAATTATGAAATAATCATAAGTTATCTATCTATGTACAACACAGATTATGGATATGCTGAAATCGCCTATACATGTAATAAGTGTACAAGTAAAAAATTAACCGTTCTGGGTTCTTAAGTGCTATGTTTCGGAAATTTTGGAGAGACAATCATTGATGATTATGTATCTGTCCTAAGAAAATAAACGAAATGTATGTAAATATCTAATCCATCACTGTTTCGCCCTCATGGACAGAAAATGAATTCAATTCAATATCACTTTCATTACTAAACCTAATCCAGGTTCCTATTGTTAGTTCTATCATAATCTTTCTTTTGATTTCTATTTCGGGCTAAATTCATATTTCCACACCGGTTCCTTTATTAGTTCCAATTATGATTCCGCGATTCGCTTGCAGGCTTGACGTCAACATAAATACTGTTAACAGAACATTTTTAATATCGCGGTTTCCGGTCTACATTCTTATATACATATTATATATATATATATGCGCTAGCGAAAGTTTTTTTTTCGCTATTAGATTTAAATTAGGTATGACAGTTACTGCTTATTCTGCTAGTGTTACACGCACTAAGAGATATTTACACGGAGGGACGAAGCGTTTTATAATATGCAAGGGTAAAATACCAAATCGTGATAGATAATTATCTAGTGATATCGATAATATCATAAAAATAAATTAATTGAATAAACGACTAAAATAGTAACATGGAATTTACGAGCGGTTTAATATTTGCGATTGTCAATATTACTGTGCATTCAACATGCTCTAAGGAAAAACGGCACCGAATTTAAAACACGAAAAGGAAAAGGTAAATACTGATTTATACAAAGTGTATGATACGTTTTAAAAAATCTTCTTTCTTTCTTTTTAAAAATCTCTTTTTTTATCATAAAGGAAAAGAATTTTATTATGTTAATTAAAGATTTTTTTCACTTACATTACAAAGATGAAAAAATATCATCAAGGTTTTAGATAGGGTACCCTAACTAGGCAAAAGTTCACGGTTCACTTGGTACGCTGCTATAAAATATTTCCCCGTAGCGGGGCGCAACGATCGGCCGGTAAAACTTTAATATAAGTACAGTACTAATAGTCAGGACGTGACTCGAGTCAGCCAATTTCGCGGTCTTAAGAATATCATACACCAACAATTGAGATGACTTCATGCAAGAACTATCCATCTATCTTAAAAAAAAATACATTGATTTTTAACTCTCTTGGCTAAGTTAAAAAACCAATGAACTTTTTGTTCAATTTAGAACGATTAAAAATAACGTCGGTGTATAACTAAAAAGAGTATAAGAATATTGTAAGAAGAATCGTATTGTATACGCATATTGGTGACAAATATATCAATCTAAAGGTTCAATATTTGAATGTTTTAGTATGAGTATAGAATAATATTTTGAAGAATAGAGAGTGTTTCTATTTTCTAAAATTATTTTACTGCATTTACTCGTGATCAGTTTCAACTAGTAGTCAAAGTCATGGTAAAAGTAACAAGATTTTATTAAAAAAAAAAACCAGTGACAGTCACAATCGTAATCGCTATTCTGCTGCGACGTAAAAGAAAAAAAAAGAGCATGGCTCTCCTGTGGCTGATACACATCAATTTGTTCCCCCCTGCGCGGTCTTATCTGAAATGAGAAAATGTTGTTTTAATGACCTTAAAATAAGGTTCTTTTGCCGGTAAGACCGATATTGCTGTGTATAGAGAAACCCCCTAGATACGTAATGTACCTATTTACAATATCTCGATAGCGGTGCAAAAGTATGAGGTCGGCTACATGGATAATTAAAAGAACTTATTAAAGGTACAGATAAAAAACAAACAAAATTTTAAGTGACAAAATGATAAAGTATCTAATCAGAAATAAGTTTTTTTTCATGTTCAATATTTGTATATATTGTTAAAATAGTGTAAAATTTTCCCTTTTTCTTAATTAAAATGTTACGCATTTTCGACGTAATAACGTTTTATAAATCGATGAACGGCGACTGCATGCACGAAAAATCATGACTCATTGTTATGTTCCGCCTGAGCCGAGCGTGCGAACGAGAGCGCGGAACAAGCGATAGAGAGGCATAATCGGCCTAAGCATTCGGTTTGTGACGCATCTATCTCTCTTCCACTCCATCGGCCGATGCGTCCGAGTAGAAAAAAGACAGCGGCCGTAACAACCAACACGTGAACTGTTTTGTCAACTGTTTATAAAGTGACGTGAAAAGTTAATGTGGTTTCCCTTATTTATTACAACAATTTCAATTAACTCCTTCTTTATATTAGTATTCTTTGTATTATCAAAACAATGATAATTCAGTGATAATAATTCAATTCAATTCATAAAAGTATGCAATTTTTAATCAATGTTTTCTTATAACGTTTTCACGTAAAATTATCATCCGTAAACCGACTTTACAGGCAACCATTTTTTTAATGAATGTAGATCCAGTTTTATTTTAGCAAAACACTGACGATATTAAAAATAAGCGCAACACAAACGTATAAAACTTGCAATTAATTTTCATTTAATTTTCTTCTCATTAAACGAACATGCTGATGTTTTAAAGATGCTTATTAGTGAGTTATGAATTAAAATTGAATCGTGTTTGTTATTTCCACTCGAATGTCTTTCATTTTTTCCTTCGTAAACAATGCTAACGAGGCGATAAGCATCTCCGTATCCGCAGCTCACACACCAACAAAAAAACCGAGCGAATCACCTCCGGCCGCCGACGAGCACACTGTAGACACTCGTGATTTCAACATCCCGTAATTTCGGCTTAGCCATTCCGGTTCACATCGTAAAAAATAAATATTCCGACCGCATCTCGGAAACCGACTTTTTTGTCAGGCATTATTTTCAAATTATAGACGGGGCCCGCTCGTAAAAACGGGAACGACTTTGTATGCTAAACATTTTTATCACCAAATAATAATATGGAAATCTGACCGTGTTCACGGCCAACCGCGCGCAATGCACGCCCCGCAAGGAGTCACCTAGCGTATTGGAAGGCTTTACGACCCGTCCGGGTCGAGCAGGGCGCGGCGACGAGTCGTAAAAATCGATCAGGGCTAAATAAAAATCATGTACATATCGTAAGCTCGTCCGAAATCGAATCGACTATGCGCCTGCGATCGGCTCGGCGAACCGCCGTACGGTCCGGGACGGAACACGCGTCGGCGACATCGTCGACGTGCCGTTTGCATTCGGTAGCGTACTGTCGACAATGAGCACGATACGGTTTACCTGTAAAGCTCCCGATAACGACTGTTTGTTTTAATTGTGTCGCGTATGCGGGACCGGCAATTCGTTAAATTAAAATGCACCGGGTGCATCGGACGGGCGATACGGCAGCGATAAGCCCGTATGTTAAATGGACTGTGCCGTTGTGCGAAGACTCCATAACGATTTTTCCTATCGAAAGGGATGCATCGTTAATATGAAGGATATGCGGAGCATATATCGGTATTTAGTCTTTTTTGTTTCATTCCAAAAAAATAATAGTTGATAGGTTAGAGCGATCAACCATGAGCCTATAAAAACGCGGGATTGAGTCCCCGTTCAAAACAAAATTAGTTCACTTTGTATCTACATTCGGATTGAAATGATGGAACCTCAATTGTCACTTGCTTTAAATAACTGAAACTATTGAAACCTCTTAGCGGAAACTCAACTAACCACGTTTAGACCCGTGTTCATTCCAGTTTTTTATGTGTACCGTACCGTCTAATTTTAAATAATTTCACTAAATCACTTGTAACGTATTTATATAATATTTCGAATCAACTATTAATAAAATTCTTTATAATAAATTGTCTCGTTATTTAATAGGTATGTTACTAATAACAATATTGAGCCCTAACCGAGAATTAAGGTCGATTTCATCATGTCCCCTCAACCTATTAAACGCGTTAATAAGTCGTCAGTTGATTTTGTTACAGGAGTAACCAGCTAGGTGGCGTTCATTTAATACTAAAAGGATCGTTAAAGGTTTTACACTGTGTGGTGCAATGGGACAGATGTATTCAAAATGTATATAGAATGAATGAAATACTATGGTGGGAATTAAATATCTCATTTAAGTTTTGCTGCGTCATTTAATACAAATACAAAAGTTTGTATACGGTTCTTGATTTATCATGTTAGGTGTTTGAAATAACTTAATTTAAAAAATGAACTAAATATTCGGTTTATTTCTCTTTGAATGTATAGTACACAGTTAATCATATAGCAATCAATAAATGTATAGCTGCCCTAATCTATGGAACAAACTTAATTTTTCATTAAATTCCACAAATACCAGAAGCATCTCTTCCTGTGCGATTCGATACATATATTTTATGGGTCCTGTATGTTTTACGAAATGCCTAAAAACGCAAAGTTTCACGAATATGTGGAGACATAGCCTGCACTTCATATACTTGTAATTTAAAAACGTCATTATTAAACGAAAATGCATTGACTATAATTTTGGGTTATTTTTTGATTTCATAATTTTTTTGTAATTCTTTAGATTTTTTTCTCTATTTTACAAAAAGAGCGTAAAGTGCAGACTGAATTTGAATTTTTTTTTTGCTCTGTGTGGGACGGGTTGAATTCTCTTAATATTTTATAATACCATTCGTCAAAATACCTTTTTTCATACCTATTAAAGAAGATGTCATGCTTTCATTCTTAAGTGATATTATCATTTCCTCTAGGTGAAGGCAGGCTTATCTGTGAACAAGAGAAAAACAAATCTGTTTACAAACTCTGACCTAATAGAAATAAGAATAGACAACCATCCACTTGAATATGTCCAAGAATACAGCTACCTAGGATAGGCAATCTCTCATAATGAACTGACTACCAAGGAAATTAACAAAAGAATTACAAATGATGGAAGAGGTACTGGTCGTTGAAAGAAGCCTTGAAATCCAGAGAAATGAGCTTGTCAATAAAAAGCAGTCTTTAACATTTGTATCTTTCCAGCCATCACATACGGATGCGAAACATGGTCTCTTACTAAGCATCACAGGGATAAGTTGGAACGATGTCAAAGAGTTATGGAGAAAAGCATGATGGGAATAAAAAAGATAGACAAAGTTCGGAGTACTAAGAGAAAGAACTGGGGTAATACATACATATATATAATTTCTCGAATCGACCAACAAAAGTGGAGATGGACTGAACACATGATCCGGGATCCACAGGGGAAATGGAGTAAGATTGTCTCAGATTGGTACCCCAGACATGGCAAACGTAGTAGAGGACGCCAACAAACGAAGTGGGAGGATGACCTAAAACTGACGGCGGGACACCACTGGAGAAGGGCGGCACGTGACAGGACCCCGTGGAAAATGTTGGAGGAGGCCTATGCCAAGACGCACGCTGAGCTGCGAGATATTCTCTAATGAGACAAACATTAACTTACTGCAACTCATTGTTCATATTTCTAACAGTTCAAAATTATTATTATTATTATTAAGGAAGATTTACTCCAGTTGATAGTAAGTTATACTTTTCTTAATATTAGTGACTAAAATAAGAACAAAATAACATGTTTCAGCGATGGTGGGTATTTAGAGCATTGGTTTCGAAGTTGGAGGTAGTGGGTTCGGCCACGGACTATTTGACCGTTGAACTTTTAACGTAAATCAAACAAGAGCTCCGTGCTTCGGAATTAAGCCGTTGATCCTACACGCAGTCATCATGTTGGTGACTAATTACCATTACTGTTCAACATGATAGGTTTAACGTTCATGCCCTTTATCTGACGTAAAAGATGATGGAAGAGTTGTGGCGGGGGTAGAAAATGTGGCGAAACGAATATAAATATCTTCTCATCGAAGGAAGAATGTCTGTTGTCCGCTGGAGGAATGTTTAGGAGAGGAAAATGATAAATTGAGATGTGGTATTAGAACAAACGGCTCATGTAATTTTACTAATGGGACATCAGCACGGAATGGTGGCCTGTCATGGACAATGCCTTCTCGTGATGGCGTGATGATTCACGCTACAATGCTGTCGTTTCAGATTTCCGAGGACTGTGTAGGATCCAGTCGTTGTCTCAACGTTAGTCATGTGCGACCGCGGCGGTTCAGGTTCGACGAGCGGAACTTTAACCTAAAAAAGCTTCTTTGCCAACTCCTTTTAACGAAACGACGATTAAAATACTTTTTGTATGGCGATCTTGCACAAAAATGTTACTCTTCCTAAGTACTCTCTACTAGATCTAATTGCAAATTTATATGATCCATAATCTGATTACCTTTTTCTAGTTATCTAAAAAAACGAGATGTCACGTGAGTAAAAAAATAAGCCGTCACGGGACGCCTGGCAGATGTGATACATCGAGTTTGTATAAGTAATGTGCATTAAATACAAGATTACGACAGGAACTAAGTATAGCATAATGGAAAAATTTTTACAGAAAATTGTGACTATTTATTTATTAAATATTTATTTTCATTAAATACAAAAATTCAATATTAATTTTAAGTTGCCACAACTTAATTCATTTCATCTGTGACTTCAGTAATAGTTATATTCAACGTTTCCTCTGACAGTATTACTGTGACAATTGATTGTCACAGTAATAATTAATAATTGATTATTAATAATCAATTAGTAATCAAAAATACAATCACATTAATCAAAATGTAGTAATGTGCATGGCGTGGCGACGGGTCGCCACGCTATACTATAGACATATACGGTCCACAGGTAGTAGTGTGTACGATGTGGCGACGCGTTGCCATTCGCAAGCGACTATGCGACTCCCTTCTCATTCAGTTCGATGGTGCTGTTTACTACGGTATACATTTTGACTATATATATAAATATATGCCATTGAAGAACGTGGCGACCCGTCACCACACAGTGCACTCTACTATAAATAGACTGTATATATACCTTAGTATAGCGTGGCAACCCGTCGCCACGGCAAGCGTCTCCACGTCAGCAATCCAGTTTACCCTGCGCCTATAGATGTTTCACATCAAAAAAACTAACTTCAAATATAATAACCATAACAACAAATACGACTTATTCCTATTCTGTTTGTTTTTTTTCTGATTAATGAATTACATCCAGTCAATACTCATGCAATTGTAATTAATCATATTTATTAATTATGATATCACAATTAAAAAGCCGAGATTTTGTAATAATAAGCCGAATTCTTTCACGGCGTACAGCAGTTCCGTACAAGACTTCAGCACATCGGCCAATGGTCTCACCTATCTATCTTGCTCTACCATACCATATTACCCGACTTTTCCGTGCGATATTATATACTAAGTATATGCCGCTGTAGTCCCAACGACGACGCGGCTGCGCCCCTAGCCATCGGCACTCATGCTTACAGGGTTATCGCCAAACATGACTAATGATCGGCCGGAATTCCAACTAACGAACTCCATTTCTGCGTTAATTGAGAGTCGTTCTTACAAAACTAATTTACACTGTGTTTATTTTGAAGAATTCCCGAACGTGCTGCGCGACATGCCTCTATCGCTTACTTTGACAGATAATTTAATTTTTCTTCTCGAAGCTTCGACGTAATTAATACAGTCTGTTCCGTTTCTAAAATTAAACAAGCAAAGCGAGGAAAGAGATAATTAGTCAATGTTAAAAGTTCTCATAACAATTTATTCGATACCGTTGTCCGTTGTGTATCACTGCTTATGGATATTTTGGGACAAAGTTTTAGGAAAAGTTATTCAACTTTTAATTTTTATATAGCCAACTGGCCGTGGCCGAGTCTTTGTTCGTATTTGTTT
This sequence comes from Eumeta japonica, assembly GCA_005406025.1. Taxonomy (NCBI): domain Eukaryota; kingdom Metazoa; phylum Arthropoda; class Insecta; order Lepidoptera; family Psychidae; genus Eumeta; species Eumeta japonica. Next base: position 240,215 of record BGZK01000292.1, read on the forward strand.
TGTAATTAAAACTCTAATTTGGCATTATAGAACATATTTTTTCTCCAGAATATGTGTATGTAAACCCTTTTTGAGTATCAAATTAATACGATAGACTTTAATAAGTTTACGTAGATCTTATATTTCATCATTTGCAAATAAAACGTTGAACGAATCTTTTTCTAAATTCGGAATCTTTAATTTACAGAACTTTGATAAATCTTTGTCGCGGCACAGAGCGTCGCTTTCATTTTAAGAAGTAATAACTGGTCCTAAAATATATTGCTTCAACGTCAAGTTTTATGAAAATCCGTTCAATAGTTTCCACCCGATGAACGCACAGGACGACTGAAAGAATTAATTAAATGTTGAAAAATACTTAAGAGGCATTTCCAGCCTCGTTACACTATTATCATATCTATAAAATATTAAAAGAAAAATTAAGAAAATCAATGTGATGAATAATAATGATTATGACGTTACAGTGCAGCATAAAAATAAGTAATTTGTAAATACATGTATTCAAGCACACGCTACAGAACTTTTGTCTGTCGAAACACAATATTATAGAATATATAAATAAAGAATAAATTAATATTAATAATATAATAAAAATGACCATGTAAATAAAAACAAAAAACTGTTTAACACATGCAACAGTGTATTGATAAAAACTTTTACATACTTTCTTCAATTTTACTCTAGCTGTTATATAATGATAAAATTTACATGTCTGATGTACTCGGCTTAAAAAATAATATTAGTTTCAGTTCTTTATAAAAAATCTAGCACCTAAACATATAGACCTATTGCTATCAAAACGAACTATTAACGTCTATAACAAAGTTTGAAGATCATATATTAACAACTACCTTAACTACCTGTTTACATTTTATAAATACATATTTATATTTTTAAGTTTTATGTGGAAATCGAACAAGTTATTCTCATAGGTCATTCCAGGTGAGAGAACGGAAAACCTACTTACTTTATAGTGTCAGATGCATGACTTTGTTTTAAATGGCTGTTTAAAAATAATATTTCTGGTTATGATTTTGCAATCATAATTTATTTTGAATGCTGATCAATAATGTATTACAGAAAAGTCTAATCTTCGAGGAGTGTTTTTTCAACACAGTTCAGTTTGTAAAGCGCTGGTAACTTAAGTATTGCTTAAAAAAACGAGAATACTCTTAAAATTTCAATTTATCAATTCATAATAAACGTAACTTATTTTGTAGACAGATATTACACATAAGTGTCAATCTGTGACAAGTAAATCACGCCAATCGAAGATCGAGAGACATAAAACAGAAAAATAACCTTATCGAAGCAGATTTCATGTTAATTATGCGCGATCAAAAAGCAACATAAAGCGACAAGGTCAACGGCTTTTGTAAGATAATTAATTCCGTCCATTAAGAGGTATGAATACGAAATAGGCACAATTCACTCCTAATTGCTAACGTTAAAAAGGGGCTCTTAAAAACAAGAAAGAAGTCTCATGCATATCTGAGCATCGCGCGAAAACCTCTACAAGTCTGAGTGAAGATTAAAAATGCATATTGTTTGAGGAGAGCCCCCGAGTAGGGCATGACGTAGAGCACGAGACTCCGGGTTTTTAGCGTGGCGCCACTTGATAATATACCGGCTCGGGAACATCCCGCGCCGCCTTCTCAAACAAACTCGACAAACCGTCAAAAAACAGCTCGGGCACGCGAGCTTGCATCGATATGCGGACAGCTTAATCACACCCCTATTTCATATCCTAAATGCTGAATGGGGATATGATTTATGTCGATAAACTATTAATGATTGTGAAATTAATCGACGATGTGTACAGTGCAAAGTACTAAAAAAAGTTAATCGAGATGTTGGTATGCATTGATTGATTTCGCCCATGAAAATGGTGGTTTTTTAATTTAGACATGTACATAGAGATATAATAAAATTTTTGGGCTTAATGTATATGCACTGATGTCTCTCTTACGTATATTATCTCATTACGTATACTAGAAAACTATTAAGTTTTGAAATGAATTCTAAAATACAAGTACTATTCCAATCCACAGGTGATTTCAATTGATAACTTAACAAAATCCATTTATTACGAAACACTGCTAGGTATATCTATTTTCATATTAAAAATTTAAGGTCAGTGAAACAGCCGTAGAGAATAGATTAATTATACATGAATTTATAATGAATAGTCCATTTGATCCAATCAACAAGAGCATAGCCAAGCAAACACAGGAAATAAATGGAGTCCTAATCACTCCAGTGGACACCATTAAATATCTGGGTACGTACCTGACCTCAGAGCTGAGTCGAAGAGACACGATAAAGGCAAGATGTAAACAGGCAATCCGCAATGCGAAAGGTCTCATTCCCTTCATCAAGAAGACCAAAATGCACTGGAAAATCGCCAAGTTAATTTACAAAATGGTAATTTCTCCCTCCATGACATACGGTCTGAACGTAGTAGCATTAACCAAATCAAATAGAACAAGACTGAGACAGTACGAAAGAGAGATTCTGAAAGATATGTTACAAGCCGCAAGAAATCAACCTAAACTAAAAACACAAGAAATCCTCGAAGGAAAAACAATCACCAAAATCATCAAGGTTAGAAGAATATGTTACTACGGTCATCTACTAAGAAGAGACCAACCCCACTAACTCTGCTCTAAGATATACTACAACAGAGAGAAAAGTTGGACGTCCTATTTATACATGGGAAGACTGCTTCGACAAGATCTCAATTATCACAATAGGAACCAAGACGAATGGGACACATTAGCTCAGAACAAAATGGAAATGAAAAAAGCCGCGGATGAACTATACCAACTCCCAGAAACGGATACCGAAAGCTCTGCACCGAGTGAAGAAAATGAAGAATAGAAGACTAACGGGAAAACAAACTTACCAGATTTTTATACATACAAACGCTACTACAATGGGAACTAAGAAGAACAAAGCAAATTAAAGATTAGGAAGGTTGTGGACGAACTATAACCAACTCTCGCTAGCACCAAAAGTTTATCTAAGCAAAGAGAATGAAGTATGAAGATTAACTGAAGAAACAAACTTTAAGAAAAAGGCTATCTTAGAACACACATGACTTAACACAACAAAACTAAAGGGAATAGGCCACATTAGCAATGAGCAACGTAGAAACTAAAAGATTACGGACGAACCATACCAACATCCAGAAGCAAACACTGAAAGCTCTACACCAAGCAAAGAAAACGGAGAACGGAAGACAAATGGAAGAAACTTGCCCCTTCCTACTGTATTTATTGACACATTATAGTATCTATTACCCATCCTTAATCCAGTTTCTGGCTAAAGGTTGCACGAATACCGGCTGGCTCTACAAACTCCCGTCACTCCTAATCCAGAATAGAATCTACACTCCCCCCGATATTTACGCTCCCTTCGGTGTATCGGGACTTGTCCCTATCAGTCATTGCGACTGGCTGAAGGTCGAGCGATGATGATGATGATGATGATGATGAATTTATAATGAATAGTCCATACAAAACGATTAAGTTTCGAAGAAATTTCTCTGAAATATAGGCATTGGATCCTTTATAACTAGTATCAGGTGATTAAAATTTATAACTTACGTTAACTAATTTCCTTTGTATTATTTGTAATAGATAGGTACATCTATTTTCACATTAAAAATTGATGCCTATTTGAGTAGCCGTAATGTATTAAAGTAAATATTAAATATATCGCAGATAGAATTATGTCTATGGTTACATTTACAGATAATTGATATTTAAAGAATAATCCCTTAAGTCTCCTTAAGTTAAACACGTTTAATAATTGAGTCATAAATCTTATCGTTGCCGTTTGCCGATTGTTATATCAGTGTAAGTGATCCGCGATACGCGGGTCATAAGTTTAAACACTGCTTAATAGGTAGCTATTGTTTTAGACTAGACTAGAATATTTATATACATATAACACTTGAGAGTTCCCTTTATTTCAATCAATTACATCGATTTATCATATGTATGTAATGTATGAATGTAATACCAATTACAATAATTAATATTACATTATCGATCAACATTATACAAAACACTATACAAAACTCTGCATTCTATTATATATTTTTAATTAACATTGAGAGGCTTAGCTTTTCCCCGTTAGTCTATTGTGAGTTACTAATGTGGTGTGGGCAATGGCTTAGTTATGTTTCCAAGGCATGAAGCAAGTCGTTTAGCTTGATTTCTGTTAAAAATGCATTAGTCTATCCACTTGTGGTTAGTAAGATTAAGTTAGATTAGGTAGGTGAATCCATTAACTTGACATTTGAAGGCTACAAGTTGATCATTCCGTTATCACCGCTTTGTGAACTAATGTTTCAAAGCACTTTATTCGATAGAAATAAACGCATTATCGATATTAAGGCTAGAACATCACTATAAACCGTAAACAAGCTGATTATTGCTATGGGCGTGGTTAAGGCTCGATAGCCGTCCAAATTTTTTGTAATAAACAAATTGCCCGGAACTTAGCCATGAGAAAACAAAACAATGATACCATGATCTGCGAACAATGAGTTGTTTTCCCGCCCGCCTACGACCGCCTCTTAAAGTGTTTATTTAGGTCCACTATATATTCATAACAGGCCAAGTGTTATGCATGAAAACAGTTCGCTTCAGCTGTGTGCTAAAGTTTATTTTATTGGACAACGTCCTTACGTTCGGATTGATTTATTCTATAAAGCGATTTTCTTGGATATTTTTATTATGATGCAGTGTTAGAACTTGTTACGTAAAGGCAGTTATATTATTTTTTGGCGCACGTTCCGCTTTAAGGGAAGATCGAGATTTTCAAAACTTCATGTATTTTAACATTTTGTAAAATAATATTTCTAACGCGTTTTTTTTTGTAACAGTTTTTGTCGAGATTCGCGCTCGCATGGACTTTAATCTCGTTCTTAATCCAAAAATGAATATTTTAAATTGTATTGTTGACTCTGAAGAATAGATGATCTTGAAGTTTAAGTTTCTTGAAAGTGATATTAAGATTTGTTATTGATGTTTAATAGCGTGATGTGTATCCAAACAGACAAGAATATAGTCTAAACAACATAAAGTAAGACATGGCATATTCGTCTTTCTTGCACCACTAGTGATGCTCCGCGACTTGTAATAAATGCATGGATGCGTTACATACATTTTTTTCAGAGTTAACTTTCCATATTATAATCACAATGAGTCAACCTTAAAATCGTAAAGTTACGCCTCAATATTCTGGCTATGCACAGTTTTTGTTTCTGGTCTCAATCAAAAACAATTCTATACGTATTTTTAATTTTATAAATGTTTAATTCTCTTTTATAAAGAATGGTTTAATAATAATTATTTCAGCGATTCTCTAGGAAAATATTGACGCAGTAAATTTTCAACCAGCGAATTGTTTATTAAACAATATAGATGATTTTTTAAATAGAATACCTCTAAAAGCACTAATAAACGTCAGCTTAGTTAACTTACTTATTACGCTATTGTAGCATTAATTCAAAGTGCATAATTTATAATTTTCTTTTCTACAATGCGTCACACCTCAGGTCCTTAATTTTATGGAGCTATCATTTCAAAAAAGGAAAAGTAAATTTTTGCATAGAGATAAATGCCAAAATCTGTGTTTTTTTTTGTATACATTTAGTATATATGTGAAATTTCTTAATGATTATTAACAACTCAATACGCAAGAACCAGGCAGTGTTAGTTTACATTCAGTGAAAAGACTAGCGAACTGGTGCCATAATGGTTGGAGGCTATTTTCTGAATAAAAGTCTATTAAATTACAAATGAGTCCGGTATATAGGTACTATCTGTTTTTGTAATAAAAAAAAAACCAAAATTAAACATATGGAAATGGTAAATGCTCTAATTGTAGTGTACTAGGATTTCAAATCTCAAAATGTCGCATGTTTCATAATTTTAATTGTTTCACCATTCTATCATTTCAAAGCTAGTTATTTCATACTTCTTATTGTTGTTTCTAATATCCAATCATTTTGATTTGCACACTCCCACACTTTATTATTTTAAATATAAAGCTGTCGAAATCCATTATTTCTAATGTTGTTTATCGCGCCCTATTGTTCTTAACTTTGCACTGTCGCTTCATATTTAAAATTTATGTCTACGCTTCCTATTATTTTTCAAATTACAAAAATAAAAATTACAAGCTCTTTTCGTTATGGTATCCTTGTAATTGTAAATTTTGAGCTGTTGCATTTTAATTAATTCAAATTTCAATCGGTTACGTTTTATTATTTTAGAATTATTTTCGCATTATTGTTTCAAATTCAAACCTGTCGCAACTTAGGATTTCATATTTAAACTGGCACATTGCACTATATCAAATTTAAACTGTCACATGTCGCACTACATTATTTTAAATTGCGCACTGTCTCCATTTATCATTTCAAATTGGCGCACCGTATTATTCCTAACCACAAACTGCGGGACCCTAAAAAGTCATGTCATTGTATCCACATTATCATTACAATTTTAAGCTGCCGTATACTATTATTAATCTAAATACAAACTTTCGCATCTGATTCTTTCACTGACTTTTAACCACAAAGATTTCCGAGTTTACTTCTTAATTTATATGTACGAAACAATTTCAATGTGTCACGACCTGCAACTTGACATTGAAATTGCGATATTCTTTCTTAAGTCCGTAAATTTACATGAAATTTTGCGCCATCTTAAAGCATACAATATTTCTAAAATAGTAATATGATTCACATATTCTACGCGAATGGCCGAGTGTTAACCTGACCGTTCGAAAGGATAAGAAACACGTATGGGTGGTCGACGACGGCAGGCCCGTCGGTTACAAATTGCCGTGTGCTCGCCATCCCGGCCACGGGCGCTGGCCGATCATTACGTGAACTCTCGCAGGCGGGCCGACCGCCCCGCTATCGCTTTAAGAAGGCTGACCGACCAAATTGTTTGTAAATACCGTCATTTTCAAACAGGGCAAATTTTCTCTATACGAAATAGATAATAACCGGCATCGAGGCAATGATCGATTATCGATTTGATATTGAAATCAATAAAATTAAACATCGGTGATTAACTTTGGACCGAGGCTTCGTTAATGTGGATGTAGAATGCGTTGTCTACTCCTAGAGCCCATTTCGATCTCGATTTGCTGATTAGGTTGGCTGCAAGCCTAATAAATTTTACAGGAAGGACATAAAAAACAGTCATTTTTTTTTTAATTTGGCTTAAATATACTTCATGTTCCTGATCTTAATATTTTGCTTGACACAATAGAAAAATTTATACCCCTCTAATGTTATAGTGAAATAATAATGTTTTACAATCTTTGTAAAGGAAGCCAGAGTTTATTTCAAGTATAGATTGTTTATTTGAAACTTTAAAACACCGTATGTGATTGCTAATAAATCTTCTAATAATATGCAAAAGCGTATAATATTCAAGTGAAACATTTCGAGCTAAATATTTAAATAGTGTAATAAGGTAAAATGTACATGTATGTAATCATTAAGGCTGTAAACTTATTTGTCTTTATTGATAACCAGCTTTTGCCCGTAGCTCTGCCCGCGCGGATGTCGTATGAGTTCTCTCATTCGATTCTGTCCTGATATACACTCCGTTTCTGTTCAAAATATACATAATTTACCCACAGTTCCACCCACGTGCGCTTACAACAAATTCTTTATTCTTTTATACAAGATCAATAAGGATCATGGTCCGTTACGATATCGATCGGTATATACATATATATATATATATATATATATATATATATATATCGATATATATACTGTCAAGGGTAGCTCTACGAGGGGGTATGTCTTTTAAGAAGAAGACCAAAGATTCGAGTATTCGAAATGAAATAGTATTTTCCTTCGAGGTCAATATGTTTATTGATCAGTTCCTCAATATTTCTTTCTATTCTTTCTGGACTTTTACTTATTAAATCACTATAACAATCCACTTTATCACTATTGAAACTGTGAAGTCGTGCATCAGCCCTCGTCCCCTTTCTCTGTACTTCACTCTACTTCTACTCAATTGTTATCTGCGAGCTCGGATTCGAATGTTCTATTCTATTCTAATTTTAAATTGAACGCGAACCCTCATATGCGAGCACGCAGGTCGGATACCTCACATGTCACCTACTCCTACTACAATATATGTGTATACATCGTTATCAACCATGATACCGATTTCGATCGCGATACGGATCCCGTTTTCGATTCTATACCAAAAGAACCCATATTCTTACACCGAAAACCAACGGTATTCCCGATATTTTTTTTATAGTTAAATGATTGCTTTTACGCTCTTGACCCTAATCCCAATCCGATTTCCTATTCTAATTCCGGACCGATGTTAAATCTCTTTTAAACATTCTTGTTATCAATAAGCAGTCGGCAGAAATAAAAAATTTGTTCCCCTATCAGGTAACCGAAGCCATGAGGAAAAGTAATTATCTTTATAATTAAGATAGACGAAATGATAAGGTAAGAAAATAAAGAAAAATGAAACATAATTTACTCTTTAATTATATAGTGCTTTCATGTTAAGAATATATTATTCTTAATTAATCTTGCAAGTTGCATATGCAATATGCAATCTAGATAGCAAGGAAAGGTAAACAGACACTCGTATTATTCTTGGCATAATTACTTGCATTTTATGGTAGTTTTGATAATAATATTTTCTGATAGCGATGTATATTTTAAAACAATTGTACCTTACCGTGAATCTTCGGCCAAGATGTATTGAACTTCAAAATGGTTGACTGAAGATGTATTCACACTTCCTGTACGATTTGCGATGCAGTCGGCAATGCGTAACTAAGACATTATACAAAATTGCTTAACAAAAGTGCTAGGCCCGTTGAGTTTGGGCTTATCTGCCAACCATATATAGGTACATTAATTATTTTACAATCAATTGATGCTGTGGCTAGCATATGTATACACAGTTCAGTAAAACTTATAAAATATTACACCAGGAAACGAAGCAGGTCATAATCCATCAGAATAACTAAACTTGACTCCAGTAAAAATTTTTCGGTTTTCCTGTATTTTTGAGTTTAATTTTTTTTTTGCTTTTTTTCTTTTGTTTATATTACTGAAGAATATTGCTAACATGCCTATACAATAAGTCATCTATGGTGTTTATTTCTGTTTAGAAAGAAAACAAGTGTTTTTGATTTAGACCCTCTTCAATTTCCGATGCCTTATTTTAATCTTTTACCATTGAAGAAAAAAGCACTACAGAAATGTGAATTTTTCATGTAAAAAACTTGCGTATTTCGTACAGATTACATGATAGACTAAATTTAAAAATTATTTTTTTAAAGAAAATTTACAGTCATTAGAGTTAAATTAAGTGTATATTTGAAATAACTACAACTACAATTTCTATTAATTCATAGAGCTTTATTGTGTTAGATTTTTGAAATTGGACTTAAGAAGTATATTACCTTCACATATTTTTTTTATTTTAGTTTAGTACTGGTACCTTTTTTTTCGTCAGTGTGATGAACACGTACGGCACCAACGGTCGAAAGTGCTTTTCGAGGCACGGGTTAAGATTTAACGTGGATAAAGTTAAAGTTTCATCGGTTAATTTGTCCGTGCGCAGCATTTGGATCCGTCACCTTCCGTTTCTCAGTGATCGATCGGCGGTTAAGATTATTCGTTTTCATGGATACAATAGCTACCGAGTTTAATCCCGTTCACAGACGGACTGACCAATAAATTTTTAAGCCAAATTGGGGGTCTCAAACCCGCATTGGCAATAAAAATATTGTGGGAGAGTATACCACAGCAATGAATAGTTAAAAAAAAAACTGTCACATTTTTACGGCTTTGTAAAGGAACGTGGTGAGCACTCGGCCATCATCACATTCGCGAAATCACAGGAGTACTTTGTTAGCCTTTCAGTGTTTAAAGGTAAATATGGTGACTTTGATCTAAGTCAATGGTAATAACAGGTCGACTGTTAATAGAAATAAAAAGAAAAATTATTATTTTTCTTAACTTTATTAAGTTAACTGCAATTTCATCACAACATCTCTATATAAAAAAAGGCAAAACCAATTACATATATCATACAGCATTCTATGTAATAATATACCTTACACATAAAACGAATGCTGAAATTCGCCGCTGTATTCTGAAACGTATCAGAATTAGGAGCAAGTAAAATATTTTCAGTTATTTAAATCTTAATAATAGTTCGTCACCAACGTAATAATGTAACGTTACTTGAGTTATTCAATATTATTTTGTTTTTATAAAGGCTCATATTCAAAATCCTGTTTTTATTACTTTTTTAGAGGCACGCAATAAGGTGAGATATGTTTTTTTTTTATTTTATTTTCAAGTTCACGTCTATTTCTCAGAAGTAGACTGAGTCCATAGATCTTCACACGCTATGATCTTTACATAACTCTCTTGCTTCACTGAAACTCAGCAGACGTTTTACCATCATTTAGTGATGGACATTTGATTTTCGGACTGATGATTCCCGACAAAGTGACTGTATATAACTACAGTATTGTGATTACGGCAGCTTGAATTATACTTTCAAAACGAATAAATATAAAATTATAATCGGCGAAGATAATACGTAAAACATTCTTATTACCTTTTATTCCTAAAAATATTATCATGGCTTTTACCGTACTTTACCGCCACAAATGTGGACTGAGTAAAAAGTTACACAAACTTTGTAAACACAACAGGTGTTCCCGATGTGACGGTATTAGCGAGTCTTAAAGTTTTTTTTTTTTTCAGGAAAAAATGCCCTTTTTTCTTTTTATGGCCGTATTTGCTCCTTTTTCACGACTTTATCGTGTGTATAATATACATAATTCATGAAATAACGTACTTTCAGTGTATATAAATTGCTTTGAAATGAAAAAAACATTAACAACAACAGCTTATAAGTTCAGCTAACATATGAAATAGTACATTTTTGATTTGCTGTTAGAAGGACTCGTACAAAAAAACGCCATTTTTTCACTAGAATCATCATATTGTATCATATTCCTTGTCGCCGATATGGCTGGAAGGCAACTGTCGACTGTGATTTGTTATGACTGTGGTTTATCTATATAATTCTATAAATAAATATTTCTAAGTTCTCTCTTCTTATTATACATGTGTGTTAATATAGAAATTGTTGAAATGTTTTAAAAATCAACAATAACTTATTCAATTTGGGAACATGAATAATATATTTTCATTTCTTTTAAATTTTGTAAGCTATGACGTTATAATTACCACATAAAGTGTGCTTTTTTTTTTGGTTCGTTGATTTTTCTTTCTTTCAAACAGTAACGGAGTAACAAATAAATTTTTGCATAGAAATAGTTTATTGGTCGGAGAGTGACATTGAGTATATTTTATTCTGGGATAATGCCCTATTCCCATAGATTCACAACATAATTCTACAATTACCTCTGATGCATAAAATTACAGACTTTATTTTGACAATATTCCATACGAAGATATCTCGTCTTAAAATAACAAAGAGAATACTTTTTATCCACGAAACTGCACCCGTCCCGTGGGTTAGATCTAGAAAGTAATTTTATAATTATCTCTGCTTAAGTTGACAGAGCGTATTGAAATAATTTTTAACAGGTGTCCGGTCTTAAAAAAAGCACAGTGCAATTTTCATCCCCAAAACTGCACGGTTCCTGTAGAATATTGTCAGTACTAAATTGAGTTGAAGCATTGTCTCAACGGAATTTGAATTTGAGCGAATTTTAATCGAATTCCGTAATCTAGTTAATGTATTTACTGTATATTTTTAAGCAGATATGCAATAATGACGTCATACATTCAATATTACTATTTGTTTTCCCTTATACCAGCGATAATTTATATACATTGCTAGCTTAGACTCGCGGTTTCGCTCGCGTGAACATAAAATGGATACTTTTTTATGCCGATTGGTCATTGCTGACAGCAATGTCGAAAATAAAGTCAACTTCAACGTCAGTCCGAGATCGGAATCACTGCCGAAACCGGACTTTAGATCAAAAGCGTGGGTGAGAAGGTTTTATAATAATAAAAAAAATATTCAGTACAATTAGAAAACTCGACTGACTGAAAGTGAACTTAAAAAATGCACACGAGTAGTCATCCATTTAAATACTACAAATGTTTGCTGTCGGAGGCACACATAGCAAGAGTCTCAGTAAAAACGTGAATCTGATGCGATGCCATGCGACTGCAAATATTTCTCTTATTTAGTTGGATGATTTTTTAAATAATTTTGTTTCCATCTTTTAAGTTCACTTGTAGGCAGTCGGGTTTTTTAATTTTTCTAATTATTTTCTTATTCGTAGTAGATAAGAAAATAATTAGGAAAATTAAAACTTTTAGTATTTTTATTTTTTCGTACTATTTTAACAATAAACTAACATTGCTGTCTCGTCATTAGCGGTGTCAACATCGTTTCTTGTTGCAATAATCGTGATAAATTTATTTTATCGATATATTGATATTAATTGATATTGATATATATATATATATAATGTAGAAAAAAAATAATGTTCGTCTATATCTCATTCTTTGCCTCTGAAAAATTTTCACCGATCGTTGTAAATTTTGAACCATAATTTTGCGTTCGCTTTCAGTAGTGATATTATATAAGCAATTGCTATGTTGATAAAATAACTAGCATTTTTTCCGGCTTCATTTTAATCGGAACTGTGACCAGTAGCGTAATCGAGCGCAAACGAGACGGTGACCACAGTCGATAGTTGAGACTGGAAGAAATCGAAATCGAGAATAGGACCAAAGTCGAAACCGAGAACGAGACCAAAAGCTCGATATCAAGTGTGGGACTGAAATAAAAAATAATAAAATTGAAAGAGGACCAGACCCGAAATCGAAATTGAAAGCGGGACCGAAATCGAGAGTGAAACCAGAATAGGATTTTTTTTAATACCAAGATCGGGCTTGGAAACAAACATGGGTCTGCTATCGGAATAGAGATTGAAACAAATTTGCACTGAAAGCAGAAACAGGATGAGAATCAAAAACAGACCGCAACTTGCCAACGCTCTATTGACTCTTCTAGAGAATAAAACATGCTGTATGTTCGGGATCATGCTCGGGATCATGACTGAGAGCGTAATAGATCGATGTACAAAATGAAGCGCGAGCGGAGCCGCAGGCAGAAGCTAGTAAGTTATAAACTCAAGTTGTGTAATTCTTAATAGAGGTTATCGCTGTAAAATGACTTAGGAAACATCTTGCTTTTGAAAGACCTGTTCTGTAAGTGTCATTCGATATGGTATGATTTTTTTCCATCACTAGGTATTGCGATTTTGTGTTTTATGGATGTAATTCTGGTTTCGTAACAATTGTTTTTTACGTTAATAAGATGATTGTAAGAACTTTGTCACACCTTTTTTTATAAGTTTTGAAAATTTGTGCAAAAACTCTAACCAACTTTAAATCGTTATAGAACCAAAATACTCATTCAACATGAAAAATGATTAAGGAAACCTAAAGGTAATTTTCAAAGACAAAAGAATGTTACCTTATTTGATACACTTCGTCAAGTTTCAATTTTTTTGTACGTTACAATATGGCGTTTAGTTGTCACTATATTGAATTTTGATAACTGTCTAAATTAAAACAAATTGATTGACGAAAGAATCATCAAAGTCGGTCCACGTATTAGATCTCTATAGTGCCACAAAGGAACAAACAAAATAAATATGAAGGTGCGTTGTGCAGTGAGATAAAAATAACGGAAATACGTGCATTTCCGATGTAAGTCTGCATGCTTTGGAATAATTTCATTAGAATTAAATCGAAGCGCGGAATCGGAATGTAAATCGTGATAATATCAAGAGCGGGACCGGGATCGGAATCGTGGTTGACACCGGAATCGGTCAATATAAAACAATTCATTCTACGTCTATGTGGGAGGAGCCCTGGGCGAAAGGTAGTAAATAACCTGTAAAACTGGGTAATTTACCCGTACCAATTATGCGGTTGTCCTTATAAAAATTCACATTTTCTCTAACTGGGTATTAACTAGATTTCTATGTCCATAGTTTGTTTGCGTGTCTACATACGTATCTTGAAAGGAAATTGCTTAATAGGTCGGCGGAAGCGTACCGAGCGCAAGCACCAGTTTGTTTATAATTAACGCCAATATTCAAAGCGGGCGTAATTCAACGGCTTATGCACCCTCGATAATGTGAGATGAAGTTCTCGGCGCCGGCGTCCGGCAGCGGCAGGGGCGCGGGCGGGCGCAGGCGCGGCCGGCGGGCAGATCAGGCGCCGCCGCTCCAGTCGGTGGGCAGCCGCCAGCCGCTCCGCCCGCAGCGATCGTCATGATTAGCGCGCCGCGATGCCGCTGTATTCGCGAAACTTATGACACTCTCGTGCGAAACGATTCCTAAGAGGTGACCCATGGCCCGCGGCCGCACTCCTCCCCGCGGCACCGCAGCATCATCGTAAAATGCCAATAAAACGTCCCGCGAGAAAACTTTCCGAACGGCGAACTTTGAGTTTTGTAGTGTGCGCGTTGTTTTGGTGGCATGCGACCGAAAGCGGCTCGGCGGCGGACGCGCCGCAGGAGTGCGCCTACCGCAGCCCCGGCGACTCGGAGGACGCGGTCCTCTTCTGCGACATACGGACCATAAACAGCCTCGACCACCTGTTACAGAACATCAGTCGAACGCATTACGATGACGTCGTGTCGCTGCACGTGCAGTGCAGTGCTATATTGTTTTTCGAGAGCACTCTGGTCGCTCGGCCCGGTGGGAAGTCCCGGCATTCCGAGCTCGCCAATTTGCGTGACCTCACCATCGACAAATGTAAGATCAAGCAGGTACCGGCCCGCGCTTTTTCGAACTTCAGGGACTTGAAGAGGCTGACGGTGACGACGCGCAACAGCGAGTGGTCAGCGATGACCATGGAGCTGAGCGAGCAGGCTTTCGCCGGTCTCAACGAGTTGACGGAACTCGACTTGAGTGACAACAACATATGGAGCACCAAAACGGAAACTTTCTGTCACTTGTACAGTTTGAAAACATTAAATATCAGTATGAATCACGTACAAAATATAAGAACTTTAGGATTTTCAGATTTTGTCAGTATAGAAGCCAATGTAAAGGTGTGTAACTTAGTTATAGAAGTTCTCGATATATCTTATAACGATTTGATTGTTGTCACCGATAGCTGTTTGACGAAATTGCGCTCATTGACTAAATTGTATTTACAAAATAATGCTATTTCGACTTTGGAAGATCGTGCCTTTGGAGGATTATCCAATTTACAGGTTTTGAATTTATCCAGTAATTTTTTAAATAGTATTCCACCGAAATTATTTGTTGAAACAAAGTCTCTGAAAGAAATCTATCTTAGTAATAACACGATTAATGTATTATTGCCCGGTGTTTTTGAGGGCTTGGAGCAGTTGCAGATATTAGACTTGTCTAAGAACCGCTTGACCAGTCAATGGGTAAATAAGGGAATGTTTACAGGAATGTTTAGATTAGTTATTCTAAATCTTTCAGACAACCGCCTGACTAATATAGATCAACTGGTGTTTCGGGATTTGAGTACTTTACAAAAGCTCAATCTGGAAAATAATGAGATAAATACGGTAGCGGAACACGCCTTTGCGGAGTTGCGAAATTTGCATTCTTTGACCTTATCTCATAACAAATTATTACACATACATTCGCATTTATTCTCCGGCCTCCATGTTTTAAACGAACTGTTTGTCGATAACAATCAGATAAATCACATAGACGAAAATGCCTTTGATAACATGACCAGTATCGAAGATTTCGGTCTGAACGATAACAATTTATCGTTCATCCCCACCTCTATTCGTAAGCTCAGATCGCTCCGTTCTTTGGATATCGGTAAAAATAACATTACTCATATAAACCGAGAAAGCTTTCGCGGGATGAACGAATTGTTCGGACTACGATTAGTGGATAATAAAGTATCATATTTAGGGGAAGACACTTTCGAGCATTTGCCGCAACTTCAAGTATTAAATCTGGCTTCCAATAAAATAAAGCACGTGGCGCCGGGTTGTTTTCGCAAAAACAGCAATCTTAAACTATTGCGCATGGATGGTAACGAAATTACAAACTTCGATGGAATATTTGATACTTTGAACAACTTAGTGTGGCTTAATATCTCCGATAATAAAATTACGTCATTTAATTTTGGAAGTTTTCCAAGCAGTTTGGAATGGTTGGACTTGCACAAAAACTCCATTGAATATTTTGTGAACGACGACATGTCTTCTCATATAGGAGTGAAACTGTTGGATCTAAGTTTTAATAATATAAGTCAACTCACCGTTACCTCTATACCATTGAGCATTGAAAAGCTTTACTTGAACGACAACAAAATAGAGTCCATTCAGGTCGGCACTTTTTCGAAGCTACAAAAGATTTTGACTGTCACATTAAACAACAACAGGCTGGTCAACGTCGACATGAATGCTTTCAGGTTAGATCGGATCGACGAAGATACCGATCTGCCGGAGTTCTTTATAAGCGGTAACCCATTTGTTTGTGACTGCTCAATGGAATGGATTCAACGAATTAATTATTTAAGTCACACCCGACAATACCCGCGTGTACTAGATTTAGATAAAGCGTTGTGCTCTTTGGTCCATTCACGGGCTAAAAAGGAAAAGCTGATAATAGACATGTCGTCTTCGGATTTTTTGTGTCAATATGAGAGTCATTGTTTCGCCCTGTGCCATTGTTGTGACTTCGTCGCATGCGACTGTGAAATGATTTGCCCTACTAACTGTACATGTTATCACGATATAACTTGGAACGCAAATGTCGTAGATTGTTCTAATTCAAAGTATACCGAAGTACCGCAACGCATTCCTATGGACGCCACGGAAATATATCTAGATGGGAATCATATTAGTAATTTGGGTAACCACGTTTTCATTGGTAAGAAAAAATTGCAGGTTTTGTATTTAAATAACACTGGCTCAGCCGAAGTCAATAACCAAACTTTT
Source organism: Eumeta japonica (assembly GCA_005406025.1). Lineage (NCBI taxonomy): Eukaryota > Metazoa > Arthropoda > Insecta > Lepidoptera > Psychidae > Eumeta > Eumeta japonica. The sequence goes on from BGZK01000292.1 coordinate 257,260, forward strand.
AAGGGCATAGATTCTCTCCGTGTTTTACATCTAGAAAATAACAAACTCGTTGAATTAAAAGGAGACGAGTTTGTTCACCTTAATGAACTCAATGAATTGTATTTGGATCATAACGCCATAACGCACGTTGCAAACAACACATTTTCATCCTTAAAATCACTGTCCGTATTGAGAATAGATGACAACAAACTCGTAAATTTCTTCCCTTGGAAACTTCTGGCATCGTCCTCGAAAAGTTCGGCGCATGTATCGATAGAAGGAAATCAATATTCGTGCGATTGTAAAAGTATTGCCGAGTTAGATTCTTGGTTGAGGCGGGATCCGGGCGATCCGGAAAAAATGTTATGTACCGACAGTGAAGGTAATCCGACAAAAATCACTATCGCATCAGTCTTAAGTCACTGCAAAGAGTATATGGGAACTGCGGACGAATCTGCAGTGTCCAAGGATCAAATTGTGTCTAAGTCTATTTTTCTACCGGACTATTATTTTGCTCTTGTGTCTGGAATAATTATAATTATTGTAGTCATTTGTCTCATAGGTGCTATATTCTATGCTTTTCGTTATGAAGTGAGTGACTGGTTTCATACAAAATACGGAGTACCGTTGTTCAAAGAACAGTCTTGTTCGAACGTGGACAATTTACTGGAAGGAAATTCTAACCACATGTACGATTATTACGTGATATGTAATACCAAAGACTCTAATTTTGTATACAGCAATATTATTTCGGAGCTCGAGTTTAGAAAGATGGCCACTAAAAAAACAAACGCTAACGAGTCTTCCTTAAATATTTTAACATTGGACAGTTTTTCAAAGTCTTCTAAATTATCTAAACGTCTCATCGTCGTGATAACTACTAATTTTATTTATAACGATCTTCGCGATATTCACTTTAGAAACATTTTTTATAATTATTTAAAATCGTTGAACCAGAGCGAAATCAACAAAGTTATATTTATCAAAGTCGTGGAAAACGATCAGATCGACGACGAATTGAGTTCTGTTCTTAATAAATTTAGGAATATATCATGTAGCGACGCTAGGTTTTGGGATAAGTTCATCGCCCTTCTCAGCTCCACCGACACGATAATAACGGTGAGGGGCCCCGAAAAGAGTATATTTAACAAATCGTTACGACAGAATCCGACTTTGAGGTACACGACCATGCCGGTCACCGGCGACGTCTGCTCTCGGCCCACCTTTGGCGGCTCCCACCCTAACGTCAGGGGCGCGAACGGGGGGGAGTCTTCGCAGGACGACACCTCCCCCTCGTCCTCGGAGCGCACGTACGGGGACGGCAACAATTCCAACAATAGCTACGTCTCTATAGAGAACAAGACATGCCCGCGTTTTAATTACGACCTGCGGCTGTCGCCCGGCAGCGGGCACGTGTACTCCAGAGTGGACGACGTCTCCCCCACGAGTCTGGCCCGCACCATCGCCGCCGGCGCATCGGCTAAAGCTCGTACTCACTTCGTTTAAATTTCTATGCGATTCCATTATGATGCTTTAATAGAGCTTGTCGATCGACTGTGTTAACTCCAAGGATTGCGTTCCAGAAGTTTAAAGGATCTACTTGTGTTATATAAACGATGGCCCTTAGCTTGTACATAAATGTGTTTACGCAGTAAGTGATTTGTCAATTTTCTCATATACGTAAACGTAAGCCGAACATCTCTTGTAAATTCGACTCTAGTTTCATGGTATTGTGTGTCGATTAAAATATGAAAATTGTTAATATATACATACATACGTATACAAAATTTTTGCACATTTTTGTAATCAAGAAAATTCCCACGTAACCCAACACACCTACGTTATATTAGAATTCGTAATTATAATACAAATCAATGAAAACTGTAAATTCACTGAATGAAACACTGTAACGTAACACCAAATAGGTTAAATGTTGAGTAAAAGCATTTACTCGAGACTGTAAAATTACTTATTTCTGCCCAGAACTTACGACATGCATTATTAATTTTAGTTTCATGAGTGAAAATAATAAAGAGAATTTCTTTTGTATTTGAGATGCATGTAATAATTCTTTGTAATGGTATTTATTTATTAATTCAACACATGTATTATACCAAGAAACTCAATTTAATTATTTTAGTATACATTTAATTCCTATGAAATTTATAATACAGTGTACAAAGTTTTGACGAATTTTAAATCACTCATTTAAACTTTGTTGCGTAATTTACTTTTTACGTCAATGTTTATATAATACGTAAATATAATGAGATTCGCCGTTTTGTACATAAAATATATATATATATATATATATATAATGCGCTTCTTAAATTAAATATTGAGCAAATTTATTGAATGTAATTGCAATGTTACATGTTTTAACGGCATAAATGTATTGCTTCTATTGTATATTTTAAGCTAAATCGTGATATTAGATATAACCTTTAATTATATTGGAAACGAAATAAATGTAATTTTCGAAATGTAATTATTAATTAGATTTAACGAGAATTATTGTTTTGTATTAAACTGTACAAAAATCTTGAAGTCGTAATTAAATTATACTGACGTTTTGATACCTACAACGTGTTTTATTCAATATTATTTTTACGCAAAGAATTTTTATACTTATTATGTTTGAAAAATTCATTAATTTTTTTGTAATCTTGTTTGTTCAAATTATAAACATAATTTTGTAATTATTCTGCCTATTTATAAAGCTAAATTAACTTTCTTTCATTGCCAATTTTTACTGAGAAACTTTTTCCATTAAATTTCTTAATTAATTCCTTGAAGTTAAATTTTAATTTATTTTTAAAAGCATATTAAACTATAAGGTACCTCAGTTTCTACTACTAATTCTATAACGAAACAAATTGGATGCATAATTATTCATCAATTAAACTGATCGTCTCTTCTGTGTCGTGGACTAAGTACAATTGTGAACTAGTAATAGAACAGTAGAAAGCGTAATCAAAATTCTTCAGATTCACTTTCTTCATTGTTGCCCAAAAAATTCCTTGTTTCTTCAGGCATATCTGCACTGCTGCTGTACTTGACAACTACTAATACATATTTTGCTAAATAGTTTTAGATTTGTATTGTGTTATATTATCGCTTGATGGAAATTTTATTTACACAGCTGTCGTACCTGTGCGAGGGTTTGTTAACTTCGCTGTGTGAATACTCTTAGTCACATAATCCATATCATAAATTAGGAGAGTAATTTCGCAATCGATGATTATTATAAAATAGTTGTTGACTTGTAGTTGGACCTATCGAAATAAAATAATTTGCTAAGTTGCGTCGGTTAGTAAAGACGTTTAACTGACGCGTTGTAATTCTACGGTGGATGATATTCTTAATATTATTATTTTTCAATGTCTCTTTCGGTTTTCATGACTTAACCAATTTATGCAACACACTCTGGTCGACCTAAAATCCATGCTTATAATTTTTATAAGTACGCGTTTAACCTCATTTTTCTGTATTACATAATTTATTGCAATCAATGTTTCATGAAATAGAACTGAAAATCATTTTATATCGGTTTATAGACTGAAAATCTAAAATTAGAGGAGTGTATTAAATATCTAATTATTGATGCAACATTTATTTTATTAAAATCATTCAAAAATTGTTTGAGATCTTTATTCAGGTTATCTAAAGATATTGTAATTCCACTACGAATCATTGAATATAATATACATCAAAAGATACAGATATTGTTACAGTTTTTATTCAAAATCGCTTAATTTCTTTTTACTATTTACTATTAGATGTATAAAATGAATTACGGGTGAATTAATAACAGCAAGAAAATAGTTCATAAAAAATATTTTCGGTTGTTTCTTCAATGATTAAATAATTTTATTTTGGTTAATTTTTTGTGTTTTTCATTAATATTCAGTAATTGGTTATATGAGACTTTACTTACCTAAATGGTTTGCTTGTTTGTTTATTATTTACTTAATAGTTGAATCGATTTTATTAATAGGAAAACTATTAATTTGTACCTGTGAAGGGTTTTTATGTACTAGCTAACTTATTTTATGCCTCTCTGAAGATGTTCACATTTCGATGGCTGCTTTCGATCAGGGGATGTTCTATGATCCCACGTTTGAAAGACGGGGAATAACATAGGTTTTGATGTGCTGTCCTTGTTTGCTGTCATAATACTTATAAAGGTTAGGCCGCGACTTACACTTATAAAACCATAAGTTTATACACTTACTATACTTATGAGACGATAAGCTTGTAAGCGGTGTATAATATCTAAAGAAAACTTGTAGAATTACTGACATGCAAACGGTACACAACTTTATATATATACACATGTGTATGTTGTCATAATGTGGTTGTTTCTATTAATTAATATAATTATTTTTCATATATTTTTACTAAATTTAATTCAACATTTAATGGGGGAAAAAGCAGCAATTTATACCGGCAGATGAGATTTTGTATCTGATATTTTGTCAACCGTCTGCTCAGATTAACAATTTTACTAATTGTTGATTGTAACTGATGGGAATTAGTGTTTTACGTACCTACTCTCAAATTGTTATTTTTTTTTAACTATCGTTAATCTATTATTTTAGTATGTATTAATTTTTATGAATTGTTATCGTCACGCATTTAGAAGCAGCGGTAAGGTGCATAGAATAATAATTCTCATTCGTCTTAGCGGGACATCCCACTCTTTGATTTAAATATCTCCATACAATCCTTGACAATTTAATGCTGAGACGATTCGTTTTCTTTGCCTTCAACCTCGTTCGATGATTTCAAACTGTCTTTTAATGTCTACAACTTCGAATCTTAGTAGGGATTCCAGAGATTGTATGTTGAATTGAATTTAGGAAAAAATGTGAATCGCCGGTGGTAGTCGCCTGTCGCTCAAATGCGTCGCCTTCGATTCGGAAGGTGCCAAGTTTGATGCCTGCACGGCATCACGGCTGCACTGATTGATGAATTTTTAAAAGAGTGAAACTAAACTATCGGAGCAAACTCAAAGATTACCGTAGCCCATAAACCGTATAGAATGCCATACAATGCATATAACGAAAAACTGATATTAATAACAGAATTATAATTCAAAATATTGTAAAGCTGCAAGCGCATGTAATGGCACTAATATAGGAATAAATTTATGATTTGGGAAATGAGTATAAGATGAGAATTGGATATATCTATATGAGTGTAGAATACGAAAAGAACGTAATTTTATTTTCTATGGCTACCTATGGAAATGTATACATTAATTTCTTACAACACACTATTTCGATGTTTTTACTTACTATGCATACTACGACATCGGCTTAATATTAGTTGTAATAAATTTTCTTGTGTGTTGTACTTTTACATCATTAGCCCAAGACACGAGCGCCACTTGAGAATCGCTTTCAACTCCTCATTTTGCACGCTGCAACGGCTGTGCACTACAGTCGGTCAATAGAAAACATGAAGCTTACTCAACTTTATCATTCTCCCTAGTAGTGTAAAGTACTTATTTGGTGTAAAAAGTACACTATCGTAAAGTAGAATCTTTATTCTTCAAACTTTACATCATTTCAAGTCTATTCCAAGACATAAATTTTACAGCAGATCTCATTAACTAAATATTTCTTGGGCCGTAAATCGGATTGTAGTTGGTCGGTAAGGATGTAATCACGGTTCAGTTCGAGTGGCTTTATTAATCAACTTGATTTATTTTTTAACATAACCGGATTCACGATGAATAGAAGCCTATTGTCTATTAGCTCTTTCACGTTTGTTAATTTTTTTATAACAAATTTTAAATCGACAAATACAACTTATCGAGAAAAACGAAAAGTTTTGGACAAGAGTGTCTAAGTGTTCTTAATCGTATGAGTAAACTTAGCCTGGCATTTAAAAATATTTCTTTGGCATTTTGGTACTTTGGTACTTTACTTTTTTAATTAAATTTTCATTCTAATTTGGCTATCTATAACTTAGGCGTTTTATTAATATAGAAAAGTTAACGGCGTGCATTCTAGGAATTTTCATTTTTTTTTCTAAATGCAACAAACATATTTTGCTTTAATCCTAATTTGCCTTTGTTATTTAAGCAAAGATATGAAATAATAAATAGCTCCATTTGTTGCACTGAACCACGATTTTAAGAAGAATAAAGCCTAAACACCGAACGACGTGTATCTAAATAAAATTATACTGTTACTGAACAGTTAGTAAGAAAAGGTCTTAAAATGTAAATCGACAGAGCATTCCGTCGAACTTTATTTAGAATTGTTGAACTTTAATCCATTTTTTTTCTTATTGACAATCATATGTGGTAGAGACGAAAGTGTACGGCTACTGTAACACATAGGTTTGTACAGAAGTAATAACTTATAAAACATTAAATATCTTTTTTTATGTCAAATATCGTATCTGTCCTTTAACTGGACGGAGTACTTGTCTATACAAATTTAATTTATGATGTACATGCAAATATATGTATATGGTAAAACCTAAAAGGGACTTTTAATAGCATTCACTTGGAAATTTGAGGATCTTTACATTTTCATTTTAAAACCACGCACACTTACAAAAAATTTATAAAGTTTAACTGTATCCAAGCCCGCTTTTCAACTCTGCCTCCAAATTTCACTTTTCAACAATCCTTTCTTCATGTTCCAAATGATTACATGTCATTCAAATCGCCTCACATCTGGTTAATTACTGTTTCCATTAAAAGTATTACAACATGTAATATAAAGCAATACCTATCATATGCTTCAATTGACATAGTTACCTAAAGGTGATCTAACTTGACGAGAACTAACCTTAGTCGTGAGCATGCGACATTATGTAGGCATTAACGTAAGATTTCGTCGATCTTCTAGTGCTTAATGTAGTTTGATTGCTATGCCATGGTAGAATATTTTATTTCATAGTAATATAGCATTTGAATATTAGTTACATAAGAGGATAAAGAATAAACCATATTTTTTCTTTTATTTATATATAATGTAATGAACCCCAAAAAAAAGATCATTAACTTCATTAATACTTTCGTATCTATTTCAATTCGGTAAGATTTTTTTTCAAGTATGTTAATGAGCCCTAATTTAGCATGTAGCTGAAAGCTCTCTTTTTTGCCGATGACGACATATTTATTAAATTACTGATTTTGCCTAAAATCGCTTGAATTCTATTTGTCAGATCGTGAAAAAACGGACACACAATAAATTCATAATAATAAGAATCTAGATAAAAATTGCAAAAAAAAGTGCATCAACCAACAATATGTAATGTTAAACGTCTGCGGTTACCAGTAATTGGCTAATTGTTATGTCAATAACGATACTGAGATAAGCAAAGGAATTGATTTCAATTCTGTGTATCTCTGAGGAAGTTCGTACGCCGATTTATCAATTGAATACACTTCGAAATCTTGATTATTGCAGTATCTCGATTGCAATCCCTTGCAGCTCGACGTCTGTCGAGAAAAATTCATCGCGATAAAGTTGCAGCGGGGATTCAATTGAATTGTCAGGTTTAATATGGATGACTTAATAAATATGCTACGGAGAAACATCGCTCTGCATGTATAATATTTATACTCTTTTATTAGGTATAATATGAGTATTACTGTATGCGATTCAATCTCGCGCGTTATGGGTTTCTGGAGACGTAAAATGTATCATAAACAAGTAAATAGTACCTACCAAGTAAAGGATATACAAGAAAAAAATGCTTTCTTAGTTTATTATAAACTATTGGTTATCTCCTAATTTAAAGTAATTATCATTATTGCTTCTCATTATTTTAATGCAAGTTGAAGCAATGATTTCCTTTTTTTAACCGGCTTCCAAAAAAAAGGAGCAGGATCTCAATTCGATGGTATTTTTTTTATGTTTGTTACCTCAGAATTTTTGACTGGATGAACCGATTTCGATGATTTTTTTTTGAAAGCTGGTGCTTCCCGTGTGGTTCCGTTTCGATTTGGTCCAGTTCTGACAATGAAATTCATGAGAAAACCATATGAGTCTTAAATTTTCATGAAGAATGTGCGCGACAAATGGACGAATAACTCAATACCACGCCAACCGATTTCGATGATTTTTTTTTATTGGTAAGGGGGTACTTCAAGGGTAGTTTGATAAAAGTTTGGTTAGGTTCTGATTATGAGATCCACGATAAAGTAACGGCACTCCTCAATTCTCAGGATCAAATTAACGATACTCGGTCGAATCTTGTATAGGCCATCAGGTATTTGATATATTGATTGTCATAGTCTAATATGATGATAAATGGAATTCCTTAACGTCTTAGGGTGCGGTCTATGAGCAGTATCTTTAGTAGGTCTACCCATATTAAGAAAAATTAGTTAGTGTACTCCAGATTCACTAAAAATCATAGAATACACAAAAATTCTAACAAAAAAACCGACTACAAAACAAAAACTAATACAAAACAAATTAATATGCACTAAAAAGTAAAAAAAATAATTTTATATACTTCTACAACTTAATAATCAACTTACTTTTTCTACTCATCAATATGTAGGTACGATCTATGTGTTTACACACCTATGAATAACAAACAATGATAAAAATATTTTCTTAAGTTCTCCTAAGTAAAATGAAATGAATACAGATGCAATGATTTTCAATACAATTTCTATTTACATTCCAGAATTCGAGGCTGCAGAACTGCAAAAAAACGCAATTATTTTAGTATATGGTTATTGGATTAATTGTTTGTTATTAACAATAAATCAAACATAATTTTAAAACTTAATTTAAACTTTTGACACTTTAGTATAATAAACGTTTATATACATTATATATAAATTTCTGGTAATTTAAAATACATTATGTATGCTAATAAGAACCGTGCAACAAAAAGTTTCATGAAATCATTTTTATGCAAAACAGAGAAAATAAACTGCGAATGTACGGCGCGGACGTTGCGGCGCCCGCGCCGGCGCGAGCGGAGGCGACCTATAAAAATAACTGTTTATGTTTCACTTAAAGCTCGAACAATCTGGGGAGTGCGTCGCCGGTGCGCCGCGACAACTGCGCTCGGAAGTGCCTTACGTGGGAAGTTTACGATAACCGCTGACGGGCCGATTTGTCGGTTGCGAACGCAGAACGATGCGGTTTGTTAACTATTTTGTAAATTTGAGTTTCCAATATTCTGCATGCCTAAGCGCAAGCGTAGGTATGCTTTTACTGTCGCCTGAAAATCCCGTCTACACTGGGTGTGACCACGATAACAAAAAACTATTTAACTTTTAAACTTAATTTCCTTTTCATTCTCATCACTAATCTATTGGGAATATCTGTATTGAAGATCACAACTTGATATAGTACCGATTGGCTGTAATTGATTTTTATAACTTGCAATTATTCATGTTTTGATCCGCTATTTCGCTTAAATATCTAAAATAGAGGTTGGGATTGAGCGTAACGTTGTTTATTTTGCATTATGATGTCTAATAAATATGAAATTACCTATCCTTTTGACGTGACAACGTCTTAAATTAGGTTGCGGCTGGGAGTCACTTATGAAAAAGTGTAACGCTCGGTAACGTTACGATGAGTCACCGAACGAGAGAGAGGCCCGCCGAATGCCTTGCGTCTCTCTCCCACTCAACTATGATCGGTCTGCCGCGCGCAGCACTAGAGAATTAGTGCATAGCTTGCAAATGTATTGCAAGTTATTGTATGTATATTTGTATATAAATACGTATGTATGTGTAAAGGTAAAAATAAAATTTTGTTAATATGAAATTCAGTGCGAGATTCTTTGTATAAATTAATGTTTTAAATATAATTCTTTGTATAAATAAATGTTTTAAATTGTTACTATTATTTCATCCTTCTTCCTACTATACGAATGAATATTCACATTAAAATGATTTTACCACTCAAAGTCGTTGTCACGTAAAACTTTCGCCCGTATACCGACTTTACAGGCAACCAATTTTTTTTTTCGATTCAAGTTTACTATAAAACTATATGAAAATCAAAAATAAAAAAAAGAGGATTTTTGGTGAAAAGCTCATATGTTATCATAAACCTCTAATTTAAATAACATACGTATGGCACGAGCGCTTAAGGCATGCATATTCGGTTTTACCAATTTTTGTTTTAATATATGGATTCTACTTTACACAGTTGAACGTTGGGAGCAAACCAGAATATAAACTCTTAAAGTAAAAAGTGTTGAAACACGCGTTATTCTTTTTGAATTGAATACGATATATTAATTAATATGAAACGCATTTAATTTAATGCAAAAAAAAAAGAATTGTTTAGAAGAATCAGCAATAGAAACTTTTCTGAAAACGGGTTAATCTTAAGCGACGTTAAGCGCGATAAATGTAATCGTGCGATTGCTTCATGATAGTAAGTGCTGCATTCAATTCAGTTGCCACTTTCAAAAGAGATGAAACGTCAGTTATGGTTTATGGTTATGGTTGTAAACTGACAGATCACAGATTTCAATGCAACAGCTTTCAGCACGCAAGTCTACGCCCACGTACCCTTATACCTGCAGGTGTTCCTGCTACTCGCTAGACTTCATAATGTGATGTATTTTACTCACGCCCGTTTCCGGATACATTGAGCTACCTAACTTTACGTTTCCAATGACGTCATCACTCATAGAACAACGTAAATAAGGCATATCGTAAGGGAACAGTAAATAAGGCATGTCGTATCGCACTTGAGCTCTGCGAACTACGGCTTCATCAGTATTAATATACTCCATTAATATGGAGGCCCTAAAAATGGATGTATCATCATAGACGTAAAAACAGGCGGACAGAGCATTGCTAAGATTCAAGTTCTCTTAAAGTGAGTCAACTCGCGTAAAAATGTACAATCCATAAACACAGGTTTAAATGGAAACGAAATCAGCGACTGTTATTATATTGAATATTTTAGCACGTACACGTTGTGGACGTTGTATCAAATATAATATATATATATATATATTAACAAATATGTCAATAATCATTAAAAAAAATTACATTGTTCTTAATTAAATAAATTTTCAGAAAAACCACTTTGGATAATTTCAATGTTTGCGTGTCTTTCTGTCTGTTACATATCTCTTACTCACAGAACGTTATTGAAAACGCAAACGCAAATTAAGGCATAATTTGCATTTCTAAATAGCGGCACGATTCTGTTAACTTTTTAATTTTCATATTGACCCCTTTTGAAATGAAATTTTGATAAGTGATATTAATGAAATGATATGAATGAAAGGCTTCTCTTAGTAAAGCGTGTAATATCTGTACGTGAATAATAGAGATAAAAGAAAAATTAAAAAGAAAATGCCTTCAATTCGTATGACATTTTAGTGAATGTATGTTTAAGACTTGGATATTATTGTTTTACACATCCGCGGTCTTTATTTATACGTAATGTGAAATTGTATGACTCCGCACAATGAAGCAAAAAGTTGTAGAAGTAGTTAAGTTAATAGATCAGATCTTAGATCAGGCTTTTAGAGATTTTTGTCCGCCTGCATTCATGTTGTTCAGAGGAGACGGCAATCTTATTCAATAAAATGGCGCTACTGTTTGCCTGTCTGTCTGTCTGTCATCGGCTGATTTGTTTACGCAAGACGTAAAAACGATTGCCTAAATGTATTGTTTTTAGTATCCGCATTTAGTTTACGCTCTGAAATGACACGAAATAAATCTACTTTTTCTTTCCGTAGCGAAGGCCCATAGATGGCGCTGCTTGCATGTGCGAAAGAAAGCGAGAACAGAAATATTTATCTATCCATGCGGCGAATTCTAATACAATGAAATAATAAAAGTTTTACATGTTAATAGCGCTAATTGATCGTACCTAAATAATTCAAAGGACGAATTATTCGACAAAAAAAGCCATAAATATTGAAATATTAAAAACTTTTATGTGTTCAAAATGTATATAATGATCATCAATCGTATGGAAATAATCCATATCAATCTAATGAGCTGGAATAGTAACAGGTAAATACTGAATAACATAATAAATAACTTAAAAACGATACAGTATTACAATATAATATTACAATACGTATTATAACTACACTTATAAATACACTAATCAATACAGTTTTTTGAGTAAATAAATTGTAATGGAATGAATGTATGACCAACGTATGCAATTAGATTAGACATTGTTTTATTGTACATTGATTCAGACTACATTGACCTGGTATTATGGGCTAGAACTCTCAAAGAGGATTTTAACCTCAAAAGTTACATAATTTTGTGTATTTTTGCCAAATATCTACTATATGCATGGTAATATAGTTATTTAGAATTTTTTTTATAAAGAAATATATTTCTTTTTTAATTTTATAGAATTATTTTGGTATAATTATTATAATTCTTCTATATACATACCATGATTGTCTTACTATTTATTACTATGTTTTCCAGAAATTTCTGATGAAGTTGGAAACAAACCAACCAATGTCGAATTTTTTTGAGTAAAAAACAACTACTCATTTGTTAAATAAATATCATTTCAAAGAAGCATTGTAACGATCCCACAAAATTCGCAGGAAAAAAAGCTTTTCGCAGCGCTCTTTGAGGCTTCAGATATTCTTTGTGGAATTGTTATATTGTATAAAAAATACAATGTGATATTAATACAGATCGTTTTACCCTTAGTAGGTATTACATTATTATAAATGTCGCGGTTTAGTTTTAAATCGGAATTAATTTATAAATACAATAGAACGGATAAATCACTCGATTATCATTTGTAAAATGATTTTAAAAGAATGAATATTAAAAAAGATGAATGAAATCAGCAATGTACATGATCGTATTTATTCCAATTTGCCGATAAAGGAAACGTTTTCTGGGCTATTGCTTAGTTCTAAACACACAATCAACTTACTATATAAGTTTTGATCGTTTTTTCTTCAAAATTCTTTAGTCTGATTTGCCAATTAGAAGAATGTTTTCAAAATAATCATTTCTTTCTCAAATGCGAAACAAATAACGTTTAATGTGATAAATCACTTTAAATGAAATCACTGTAATAAGTTTCCATCTATAGTTTTACTTTTCTTGCAAGAAGTATCATCTTAATACGTAATTGAGTATGCACATAGAACTTAGATAAATTGAAATTGCTTATAGATAGTTTTTTCAAATATCCATCTCTTATACTAATTTTATAATCGAGGGTAGTTAAATTAATAAGTTTAAATAGGTTTTAATTGTCATTATATTTATTTTCGATTTTCTTAGAACTTGGGAGTAACATGAAAAATAATTAAAAACAAAATAAGTTGCTTTTATATACGTATAAAGCTTAGATAGTTTCCATTTATTTATTTTGTCATTTACGATTCGACTTTAAATAAATTCTCTCTTAATGCTTTTATTTATAGAAAGTGATACATTTTTAAAAAGTGTCTTGTCTCAAGCTGTAATGGCTTTGTCTCTCAAATTGACAATTTTAATGTGATTAATTCAATCAACAATCAACTTAAATATTATAAAGATATAAAATCAATAATAACAAACATACATCCTCATCTACTTTCGCCGTTGTAATAATAATATGTTATGATAGATAATTTCACGTTTATATCGGGTACGAGGTCATACGCAAATATGCAAACTTGTAAGACACCTAACCACATACACAAACATAACTAACGTAACCACAAACGCGGAATAGCATAAAGGTACGATTCGAAAATCAGAAACGGGATCGAGATTCAAATCGAAATCTACTCCGCCCTAATTATTCAGATTCATTCGTTAGGACCGAAAGAAAATTGAAATCAGTCTTACCACACTTGTACAGATTATTCTCTCTAATACAAATGATGATGATGTAACAAACAGGCTACTGACAAGTGTCAGATCTACATTTACCCTAGAAATCTTTTCGTTTGAGAGTTTCACAGGATCCACAAAATAACATATGGAAAGTTAACAAAATCACCAAGTTCATTTGTTAAGTTCACTAAAGACATATTGCGCCATAAAACATTTTACAAAATCTTATTACCAAGATCAAAAGTGTTGTCATTAATGTTTTACCGGAAAGTGTATCGTTAGCAAAGTGTTAAAAGTTTGGCAAGTTATTATTGTTGATTAAGTTTTTACAAGCCTCTTCATATAAAAATATGTTAATAAAATAGTAAAGATGAAAGAAACATCCTATATGAACGTTGCATTGATGGATTTGTCTAACTATAACAATTTCAAAGATTTGCTCACTTACCTTAAACTCTTATTTAAATAAAAATGTAATTATATTGTCAAATTAACAACAATTTAAATCCACTTGACAAAAACACTTAGTAAACGTTATATTTTAATACAGATAATTAAGAAGTTATATTTTTTACACTACCTAATCGACAACGATTTAAATTCCTTTGTGAGTGAGCGCTATTGCGATAGGCTCGCGTACATTCAAAAGTGTATCCATCTTTAAATTATTGAAACTGGAATTTGAAGTATCAAATGAGACTTAAATCGATTTCACGAATTAGACTCCTTGAAGTTTGTATTGGCTTGCGCCAATTAGAAAGAACCGTCAGATACAAAATATATTTCATATTAAATACCTTAATTTATTAACTCTTAAATTTATTCTATGGCACTTTCAAAACGTGTGCGTTTATTTTATACCATTACCATTAACACATAACGAAATACTCATAAACATTTTAAACAAGTTATATACGAGCACCTGCCTAAAATGGTCTATCTGATGGTGGATAGAAGCGATTGTGGTGTAACAAGTTGGTCAGCCGGGCCGAGCGCGTCTCGGCGCGTGGACTCAGACCCCCGCCGCTGCGAACACGAGATTGGTAGATAAGCCACACCGGCGGGTTTTTGAGGCGTTCGCTGCGCCACACTCACGGATATGCGTATTTAAAACAGTTATCGATTTAGGCCATTACTAAAAAAAAAAATAAATATCAAAATACTAATTTACTATAAACATTCTAATAGTCTAGCAATCTGTTGCTGATGCGTTTATCATAGTTTTCGCCATATGTGTTCATTTTGAATGATTAAGTGCGACCCAGCTAACTTAGATTCACAGCTCGCGTCAAAACGGCATGGTCGACTTAAGCTGGCGATAAATTGCAACAAGTTCCTAATTTATGCAACATGCGCAGATACCATTTCACCTCTTTATTTTTTAATAAAATTTCAATACAAAAAAAAATCAACCGTTTTATTTCAGGACATGACATCACATGAAAACTGTTAGGTACATTCACAATTTTCTAAACACACCTAAACGCTGACGCACCCACGTTCATTTCACACCATTACCGAAAATTGTATGCTAGTGATAATTTTGACAAAAGCGACTCTGCTAATTAGCATCTGTGAGTTAACAATCCGTACGAATAAGAAACCGTTGTTTTTTTCAATTACCTAGTTTCTTGTAAATGGATAACATAACACGTGATTTAGTTAATATATAATCGTACATATTTCCCAAAGCTTTATTCCTTTTAAACAAATATTATAATATATCCCGGCAATTTCAAAATCTTTGTTTAATACATATACAAACATATCACTGGTAGAAAAAAAAAACGAGGTACATTACATTTTATCAAATTAATGCAGAGTATTTTCGGTATTATCTTATCAAAAGAAATCTCTTAACCTAATGAAACGCGTTCCCATTTACGATTCTCTATTGATTCGGAACAGACCTGAACTATTTTTGAAGCGATCGATGACGGGCGATAAAGGGTGGATCACATGTGACAGTAACGTGCGAAAAATAACACGAATGGAACACGGATAATCTTCACAGAAAGTGGCGAAACTCGGTTAACGAGGAACAAGGTGATGTCGTGTGTGTGACGGGATTGGAAAGGTATTCGGTCATTATTAGTTCTTACCTCCGAAAGAGACAGTCGTTTCTGACCTCTTTTGTCAGCGATTAACGTGATTGAAAGCAGCGATTGAGGCTCTTTGTCGCTGAAAAGCCTCTATGTTAATTAATATATGTGTTTTTCACCATAATAGGGTCAGTCCACGCACTAATTATGATTCAGTGAATTTCGATGTCATGAAGTAATGCAAAACCTTATAGCTCAGACTTCGTCCCTTTAAAATATCACTATTGTTTGAGCGAAATCCTAGATGGTAGCAAATAGCAATAAAATCATCGCACCGCCTGCCATACCAACAAGTGTTCCATCATAATAATATATAAATATATTGAAACTTGTAAAGGAAATACATGAGATAGAAATCTATAGAGCGAATGTACGTAATGGAAAGGTCGCCAGGGACACCATAAAATATCTTATTATGTGGACTAAATGAAAAACGGTACAAATTTTAAGTACCTGACAACGACGAGCTCGTATGAAACGATCGACAGACATAAGCGAAGCGAAAGAGATATGCTTAGACAGCATCATGTGAAAATGTGCCGGTAATAGACGTGAGCTTGTAAATAAAAAGGTAAACAAAGAAAAATGTACTTGATTCTCATGAACATGCGAAAAGACTCTCCCCAATCTAATACTTTGAGAACTCAAAAAAAAAAAAAAGAAGTCTTCGGTGTGGAAATGTGACTTCAACAATTTCACATGTTTCTTAATCTTCATGCTACCTTTACGACCACCTCCAACTTTTTCACTAACAATACTACTCGTTAACTCGTTAGCGATATTGTCCCTCCCTTGTAGCTGTCGCCCCTCCGCTGACACAGACGGGACGATCGCCGGCCGGTCCCCTATCGGCTGCATTTTAATCGAACGACGGCGGCTGCATCGAAACGCATAATTACGAGGATCGGCTCCCCCCGGACTGTGTCCGTATTAGTTTTGACATTCGGCCTGATGGATGAAGCGCAATCTCGGGCCCGATCTCGTGAATGCACCCGTAGGCCCCGGCGTGCGGCCGGCGCAGGACGTGACGCGATCGGTCCCCACGCGTGACTCCCCGACGCACCGCTCTTGTTGGTCTTCGCCGGCCTTCTTGTACTCGTGTCGGGTTGTATGCTATAAAAACCGGTCAAGTGCGAATCCAAGAGGGTTACGTAGTCATAAATTATCGAATTAAATTACGTTTTTTTATATGATCCAGTTTTCTTTGTGATAATTGTGTAAAATTAAATCATCGCGTTACCTATCTACTATCTTTTATTGACCTTTTAGAAATTGAGAATTTGTGGGTGAATAAAATTAAAAAAAAATACAAAAAGTTATCGAAGCTAGAATTTGAACCCAACTTCGTGGTGTAAGTGAATACCACAATAACGACTAGTTTAATTAATTTTATTAGCTCTCGGTAAAGTTAAGCAATATATTTGATATGCATTTTTTCCGTTACAACATAAAGCGTTTAGGTTTCCCTGTAAATTATTAATAAGCCCAAATATACCGTCTTTTTTCATAATTGTAAGCTCGCTGTATTTTCGGAGATAAAGGGGGATGGTTTAAATATAAACTATGCATTTTGAAAATATAAACAAAATATTTGTATGTCTCATTGCACATCCTTTTATTGGATATATTACGTAATGGACGGGGCCTTTTCTTTCCGATTTTATAATTTGTCTGCCAAATTTAAGTTCTAACATCGGAATTTAAATAAATTCTGAGTAAATGACCTGTGACAGATGGACACAAAGGTTGCTTGAGCCATTGTTTACTTTACAAAAGAAGTCGTGAATGACATATATACTTGTTATCGATGTTTTTAAAAGTATAACAAAAGTTTAAGCCTATCGAATGTATTATCAATGTATCTGAAAAAAAATATTTAAGTGCCTGTTTAAGAACGTGCAATAAAACAAAAAACTTTTACGTAGTTGTAGAATGTGTAGTTGTTATACATTCTATGTTATAATACTGACAAAAAAGGCAGCGTAAAAACTCTATCGTTCGTTTTGATTTATTATGACTTTCTTATTAAAACATTATTGTTATTAGCCGTATAGTTAGAATCGGACACTTTCCCTTTTTTGCTTTCGTTCTACTTCACCTTCTCACATCACATCTTCCTCTCCCTTCCTCTCATCGCCCACTCTGACACTGTTCCTTTTCTAAATACCACAAACAAACTGAGAATAATCGACAAAATAATGTAAAATTATATATAAATAAGATGAACAGACAAGAGCTTATATACTGTTATATATATATAAGCTATTGTGTGTTTGTCTTTCAGTTAGATACTTCGCTAACTTAGTTTATTATAATAGCTCTATTAGTACACTAAAGTTAATTAAAATCAGTTCAAGTATTCTTAAACTATGCAAAACGTATAAACAAACAGATAGACAAGCAAAAATAACCTATGTCCATTTTTTGGTGTCAAACTATCCCCACACCTGATTTTATCAATATCGGTACCGGTCGCACACTAGAGACTTTTATAATATTAGTACCGAGATAAAGAAAAAAAATTGGTTGCCTGTAAAGTCGGTATACGGGCGAAAGTTTTACGTGACAACGACTTTGAGTGGTAAAATCATTTTAATGTGAATATTCATTCGTATAGTAGGAAGAAGGATGAAATAATAGTAACAATTTAAAACATTTATTTATACAAAGAATTATATTTAAAACATTAATTTATACAAAGAATCTCGCACTGAATTTCATATTAACAAAATTTTAACACATACATACGTATTTATATACAAATATACATATAACTTGCAATACATTTGCGTACAAAATTTGTTTTTTGAATTTACTTTTTGTTTCAAGAATTTTAAAAATAAAAGTAGTTTTAAAAGTTACTAATATAAATAATTAATTTGAAATTTCACAAAATTTGTGTATGATAAATTCATTTTTATTTCAAATTTTTGCATAAATTGAACTTTGTTGAAACAGTTATTAATATAAATAACAAATTCAAGATTCACAAAATTGATTTATGTTAAATCAATCAGTTGTTATAAGTTATTAATACGCCTGTCTGCTCTTAGGCGGGCTAACTGTGCTCAAGTGGAAGGGACGCGTGCCTTTCACTTTTATGTCTGTCTCTCTCGCTCTTAGGCGGGCTAACCATGCCCGAGTGGAAGGGACGCGTGCACCTGCCTCATTGTGAGCGCATAACGTGAGCGGAGCGCAACGCAGTTTCTTGAAGTGTCACCGGCAAACCAATTTATAAGACGTTGTCACGTCAAAATACTCGTCAATATTCGTTCGTTCATTCATTAGAAGTTAGAAATGACGAAATCGTAAAATTTTCGACTCCAGTGCAAACCGTCTTACAGTAGCTCATATTTAGGCAAATATCAGTTGGGACTTTTCATTTTTACATTCTTTTATGAAATGTCGTATAAATAATAATTTTCTGCGATTAAGAGCACAGTGGAAACATCCATCTCAGACACGTAGGCGTTGATGTGAATTAAAAAAAAAATCATTAGTTTGAAAATGGGTTCCGTAGCCGAGATTAAGTAGTAAACTTTAAATTGTTATCTTCATTCCAAGTTTTATTAACAATATCCGCAACATCCGACGGTAGTCGTAATTACCATTAACCCTTGAAAGAGGCATTAACGGGATAGTCAAAAGAAACTAAACGATTTTGAATTGATTTCGTCCGACTTTCTTAGCCGAACGAACGTTCGAGAGGGTAAGGTGACGTGGGAAAAACTTTACTCAGGGAAAATAGTTTTTGATATCGCCATGTTGGATGCCGTAAAAGGAAGGCGCTCACAAAGGAACAATGAGCAGAGATAACCGTTCCGTGTTGCCACATCACAAACGTCAACTTCCGTTTTTATAGTTCAAGAGACCGCCTTTACCGGCTTAGGTGACGTCCTGAATGGAGCTTATTGTGCCATACGCCACATAATGCACTCCTAAAGCTTGGGATTTCAAAATATTGTTACTGCACTATTGTAGGTTGCAACGTTAGTGTTTGAACGTAACCCTGTATAGAGCTCTGTGGGAGTGTGATGTATATAATTTTAGTATGATAACAACTATTAAATTTTAAATATCGTTTTTGTTTATGAAATTGTATTTATTGCATCACGCTTTTTTGAAAAGTGTGATTGTGAAACAAAAAGGAAAATTGCAGGCCTCATAATGTTTTCATTTAATTTTGATAAGAAAGAAAAAATTTTTATGGCTTACGCAAAAAAATTGAAAAGTTCTATCTAAAATATTATATTACTGCAATGATTACAACCCGATATTTCGAAACAGAAGGTAACAAAGTGACAACATTTTCTAACTACTAGAGGTCGTCTCTGTTTTTGAGTCCCCTTTTGGTCAGTAAAATGATATTTTTTATTAATTATAATTTAACAACACCCAATTGGACAACCACATTGAATAGGGAACTACTCTGTAATGTCAAAGCTAATTAAAGAGATCGTGCTTTTGAGCTTTGCATATTTAATTGACCTCAACGGTTTTTTAAACCTTTTCAATGTTTTATTTTCGCTTCTATTACATTAAATCATTTTTTTAAGCTGAATAAAATAATTGTCGTTAAATCGTCTGTACAATGATATTAAAATTTTCCCATTTTTTCTGTACTAACAAGAATACAAAACTACAGTACTAACAAGAGCTGAATAAAAATTTTCGATCATAAGGCACTCTCTAATACTTCGAATTATGAAACTGCAAAACAAATTTCCGTTTGAAATATAAGTTTATACCGTTTTTGCACTTAAAATGCTTAAAATAAGACAAACCTTAAAAAATTCGTCGTAAATAACTATTAAAATTGTGTAAAATTATTCTTAATACTTTTGATTCTTGTTCAATATTTTTCCTAAAAATAAATTTACTGTGATTTCTTATTTCTATATTATTTCAGTTTAAAAACCGATAATATACAATATACGGACTTAGTCTCATACTAAATTAAACCTTGTTTGTATAAATTTAATGAATTTGTTACAATATTATGTATAAAAAATTGAAATTAGTAGTTAACGGATTAAATTCTTGCCCACAGTGCAATTAATTTAGGAGTTATTAACTTATTTAATATTAGCCAATAGTTTTGCGTTTAGGAGACGGCTTAAGTCATCTCGCGATTTGTGAGAACGAACGTTAGTAGCAACAATCCCTCCTTGAATCAGTGCAGAGAGTCAAAGGTTTGTACCTCTCAATTTGAAATTGAATTGTGTGAGGGCGTGCTTCACTGGCGCGGCGATAAGCATTTAATTGCAACAAGAATCTAAAACTAATTTCAATTTAAATGTAATCACATTTCAAACGACGCGTAAAGCAAACGATAAAACGCACGAATTCGGCAGCTTTGAACATCTTTACTGATTCATTGAGTAAAAGTTTTCCATGTAAGTAAGAAATCAGCGATATGTTTGGACGATTCAGTGTATCGTATAGCGTATGTGCTCACTATAAATCTCAACTTTAATGCTTCATATGCGATCACTATTACATTTATAAAGGTTCCCAAATCTAATGTCATTCATTTCATTGAATATCATAATGAATTCATTGATGGATCAACACATTACGTGCTATTCAATTTTGTTAAAAAAATCCAAAATTAAAATATTATATTATTTGACATCCCTCAATAATATGCACAAAAAGTTTAATTCTAGAAACCCTCAAATGAAGTTCAAATGAACAAACTAATCCAAACGTTGAAATTGTTGCAGGAACAATTGAAACAGTTTGATACTATATTTAGTTGGTTTTGTAATCTCAAGCGTATCCGGTCAACAGCATTGATTCTTGGGGATGTTCACAAGTGGAACAATACCGGAACGCCAACTAAGAGGCCAAATTCTTGCAGCTGACAATAATGTTGCGAATCAAAATGTATGTCACAGGCGTGTGCTTTGTTCGTCTGCGATCCATACACGTGGTCGCCTATGGAGTGTTTAAAAAACGCACGACCATTGTGAGAGAGATTCGTTGCAATGTCTAGAAAGATATTTAGAAAAATTATCGAAAAATAAATGCGAGTCACAAATTTTAATGTCGTATTAGTATAGTTCTATAATTAAAAAATATAAAGTGCTTATGGTTTTATGCTACTTATTTTTTTTTTATTCGTTTTAATTGTATTTTTACTACTTAATATTACCGTAACCTTGTTTTACAAAATACATTTTTTCCGAATTTTCATTCAATATCAAGAGTAAAAGACAAATTATAAATCTGTTTTCAATTGAAATAATAATACTGACGCTATGGAGAACTTGTGTACTATAGAATAAGTAATAAACAATTTGCAACAGGACGGATACAGGAAAGAGAAAGTGATAAAAAGTCCTAGTATGTTGATTTTATTCAAAGACTAATTACACACTTAAGAGATCCTGTCTTAAAATTCATACTTATAAATGTATAATATAAAGCCGTCTACAGATAATTCTCTGTGAAAATTTTTTATATTATTACTATATAAATAAAAATAATCAATACTTAAGTTTATACAAAACCTATTTATTATAATTCGATTCGGATGAAAGTGTTTTACGATATCCTTTCAAAACTTTACAAAAAAGTTTTATTTTAAATTTGCAACAAAAACGCGATTACATTATACTAACACTATGTTAATAATCAATCTTATTTGTCATTCAAAAGCTTGCAGCCCGTTTAGTCGTGTGAGCAACACGTGCCATAATAGTGCACCCAGCGCGAGCGATCCGAGCCACCCACGAGATCGAATCGCGTATCGCTTTACAGGAAACTGCGGTCCCGGCGATTGTGTCAATGTGAATACTTTTGAAATTAAACGTTTCGGGGCTTTTGTGCAACGCGCGGCCGAAAGCAAAAAATGTAAGCAGAACCCGAATGATGGATCGATAAAAACCTCGATACCGGTGACGGGGAAGTTTTAGAAAAAAAATTAGGTACTCACAAAAAAAAACGCAGCTGAGGAGGATGTTATTGTCTGTCCTGTGAAATAAGAACCAGAAATAGAGTGGCGAAAAGTATTGTGTTGTCGAAGACGTAGAAATTGTAGAAAGCGCTGACACTATGATAATTCACAGCCGTGAATGCATGGACGCAAAAATAATGATAATATTATATTAATTAATGACAATATTAAATTAAGAAATAATGATTTAGAAAAAAATTCAGAATTAGTTTTAGCAGTGTAAAATCTGCTAATGAATGTTAAAGGTTGGTAATCGCAAATGTTTCAAGGTTTTCGAAGACTGGAAAGCCTCGCTCTTAGGGATTAAGAGATATTTATTGAATTAGAAAAGCAGTTCTGTGAAGATTAATAAATCGGTATTGAAGTAAAATCATTTCAAGCTGTACAACATGAAAAAAAAATTTGTCTAAGTACCTACTATACACCATCTTCGGCATAATTCAATAACTCTTCTTATTAACATTATGATTATGATGAAAAGACACATCTATAATTTCGCTGGTCAATAGATAATTAATAGTTTTTTATAAATTATCTAGTGATTATTTATGAAAAATATTTTGTTTACGTTTCTCACATAAAAAAATACATTTTCATGTACATTATAATGAGTTTAATTTTTTCACATATACTAGTGCGAACTCATGTCTTACATTAGACATAACAAGTATTCGCTAGTTACAAAGCAGACACCAAACATCAACTATAAATACGTTTGATCCTCTACAAATTACTTCTGTTAGACAAATAAATAAACGAGAGACCTACATGTCACGAAAATAAATGTTCTCTTTAATAGCTCATTCATAATTTTGGCGCTAAATTATAGAAATCATCTTGACATACATCTTACATATTGTAGTAGTTGAGCTAGGTTTAGGTGCCATGAGAGGCATCCGGCCTCCGTGCGTAGTCTCGCGAATGTGGGTTCACGTTCTGTTTAAAATTTGATTGTATCATTATCAAAGAATAGGTACGGCGAAACAGTTAAGAATTAAGCGGAAATGGGAAGAAAGAGTTCTCACAGGCTCACAAGCAAGTGCAAAAGCTTCGATTGCTTTAGAAAGCTGATTGTTAAATATTGATGCATTGTACATACAAGATTCATAAACAGAGAAAGTGAAGAACTGATCAAATACATATAGTGAACGTCCTCTTATCTCTAATTGAGGAATTGAAGTCCCGGGTATCCTCAAAGCTCACGCGAGAGGTACTGTTCGAGCTACAATATTTATATATTGTAGGGCGTAGTCCAGGGCGTAGTATCTTTAGGACCTTTTAATGAAGTCCAGGAAATCAAGTACTAAATAAAAGAGTATTTTCTATTTAAGATCAATATATGTATTGATCGGTTCTTCAATATTTCTTATTACGAAGTTCGATACGATCTCTTATCAAATTAATTATAACGCTTTTTTGTCACTATTGAAGCTTGTGCACTTGGATATTAGCCCTCGTCCCCTTTCTCTGTTTTTCCATCTAATCCCTATTCTATACTATATGTACATATATATATATATATATATATATATATATATATATATATTTATAATTTTTTTGTTTAAGAAATTGAACATAATAAAAATAGTTGGGTATTATGATAATAACGAGATCTTCGAAACTATAAGTCCCGTTGACTTGAAATTCGGCATCGTTACTATTTTCGGGACGTAGACGCTCACTTAAAACGAATTTCACGCAAATCCAATATCCTTTATAAAGAATCACCATTTTATGAGATATTTGAAGCTCTAGGTCCAATTGATTGGAATTTTGGCAAACCCAACAAGCGAAATTATCCTGGGATGCGTACTTTTTAAGTTATTATTATATAGACTTATAAAGCTCCAATAATGGCTTCAGTATTTGCTACCGCGCTTTTAACAGCACAAATAATATTGTTTTTGCTTAAGTATTTTTAATAGTATAATTTTATCTTTTAACCGTTCACAGGATCAAATTTACTAGCCACTATAGGTTCAAGCCTCTCCTAAAAAACCTAAAACAAGAGCAATTGCAGTATGCAGTAATTACTCCGTTTACTTAGACTTGTAAGCGTTTATAAGGTGACATTTTATGACAAATAAGTACAAGGTTGAATTATTTGAATTCATGTATAGTTCTTATTTGGTTTAATATTAGCCTAAAAGTTAGTTCTTTAAAGACAGGAAGTATTTTTTGGTCAAAAATCGGACGATATCCGTAGACATAACCATACTTCATCTAAATTTGGTAATCATGTCCTTTTATTTTGACACTTGCCGTTATAAGACTAGATATGCCAATTGCAATATTATAATACATTTCAAAATGCTAGCTGATAAAATGGCAGCCGCCTTGAATATTTGCTAAATAAATTGATGAACAGCAATATGTAAATATTCAAATTTCAAGAAGTTCATTACAATTTTAACCAAAAACGTGATAGATTTCACAGTAAATTTATATTTTCCTGTCAATATATTACATCAAGGATAATAATTCAACCACATTATATTTTATTAGTTTAATTACTCTGGTAGATATTCATAGAAAAAATTAAAATAATCGACTAAGCTTAACACATCGATTGCGTTTCATTCACGATTGTTTAAAAATGCACTTTTTAATGAATTAAAAATATATAATTTTAATTTTATGAAGAAGTATTAGATAACCTTTTGTTCTGGATACAAAATAAAAAACTATACACATAAATAGATTTTAAAAAATAAACATTTTTTCTTATGCTGCAGATAAATAAAAGTGTTAACTCATTGTATTTTTGAATACTAAGAAATAGATTTTAAAATTAGCTAAGTTGACAAAGTAATATTAATATTATGTAGTGATATAACGTTAACATTATACAGTAACATTTGAGTATTATAAGAGCTATACCGACAACTATTTATCTTGTAACATGCGTTAAGTAAATTAAATGAAAATTGTGTGCTTTAGTCGGTAATTCTTGGTATTTCTGCTCTAAAATAGTAAAGATGATTTCTGAATGATCATACAATATTGCGACCGTTTTGAGTTCCGAAAACAACCAATGTAAATATGCTCATTCGAGTGGCTATTTAAAGCAAATCATATTACATCAATACCGAATTCAGCCAGGCCAGAAGAATGTCAGAAATAAACGTACCTACTGCTGCTGCAAAAAAAAAACCTAATCGTACGAAATTACTGTAGAAATGAGGCGAGACGGTTTCTGGAGTGGGGTCGAGTCGTATTTTTAGATTACTGTTATTAGCGGGTCGCGGAGTAGACCAGCCCGCGGGATTGGCGATCGGGGCGGTCGAATATTCGTAGTCTCCTCATTGTTGTAGCCGGATACGGGAATTGTGTTTGTTTTACGGCGAGGTAGTGACGCATTGTTGTCTTGAGTCGGGGAATTCCCAGCACGGTGATACCTATTTAGCGTTTTTTTTTCTAATTAAATTATGCGAATACGTGGTATTGTTTTAGAATTTCAAAAATTAGCGTTTCCACCACTGCATCTGTTTATGGTTTCCAAAATTTTGATACAATATGTACGTTGTAGCATCTTTGTGTAGAGATGACGATTTTGCAGTGATTGCATTATTTTTTTTAAGATTCAAAAGTATAAAATTATATTTATAAGGCTCTTGCAGTGACAGCCTAATGAAGCAAAATTACAGGTAATTGTTAAAACACTGCGCTAGATCGCCACGCAGGGCAGATAAGTTCCTATTATCTTGACTTGCATTACTTCTTCTTTGGTAGTAAGCGCCGATTAAAATATGAGTTATTTTCTGCTTTAAAATGAAACAAAATTTCGTAAAGAAGTGTTCACGTTGAAGAAGAATCATTACAATACATGCCTGTGTATTAATTTTATGAAAGCTTCCCTGCGACACGCAGAACATGCAGAATGCAACTCACGCCCACCGCTGACCTTCGAATCTGTTCTTCCAATAAATGATTTCTATGTCTTCATGCTTTTAATTTCGAAAAAAAATTTCAATATTTCGTTATATTATACAAATACAAAATGAATCTGGTCCACCTGAGAGCGGAGAAGTTCGAAACAGAAAATATGTTTATTATAAACATATATTATAAATTATTTATTTATGATACTAAATACTTAAAAGTACTTTGTTTTCAATCAGTATTCTTGTAAAATGTCCTCGATACTTAGACACAGTACCGCTCGGGGCCTGGCTGAAGTGTTCCAGCAGCTCAAAGGCGCGCTCAATGCATTTGTACCGGCGGCACATCTGCGGCTAATGATACAGGACCTCACACACGTTGAGCGCGCGAATCGCATCCAACGAATCCCATCGAACGAATCCCATCGAATGAATTCCATCGAACGAATCCCATCGAATGAATCCCATCCAACGAATCCCATACGAATCCCATCCAACGCAGTGAATGGGATTCATAGTGGATTTAAGGGGATCGACAGAGAATTTCACAAGTTTCTCACATGAATTTCATACGTGAAGAACGTAGTGCTGTTGTGACAGCTTTGCAATATACGGCCTAATACCTTCTTTTTATTTATTTTAATATCTCAATAATTTAAGGAATTGTGTTACTTTCCCAACATTACGACATATTTTAAAGTTCAGAATATTCTATCAGGATCTAGCAACGTAACAAATACACAGCAATGCTAAATTCCATCAAACCTAAAAATTGATATATAAGCACTGAATTGAAGCAATACTGAAGCATACTCAAGAAGATCGACGATTTCTGGATGCGCACGACAGCTGCGTCGGCAGATTTGACCCCATCAGGATCACGCGGTGTAACGGCCGCGCCGCCTTCATAGTTCGAGTCGCTAACGAGCCGAGACATTGTTTGTTCTTCTCCCGCGGCCGGCCCGCGCCCAATAAACACACGCATGCAACCTGCAATCATTCTATACCCGACCACATTAATGATACCCTTCCAACGGGCAAATTATCAATTCCGCCCCGGGGGATCGGGCCCCGTTTTTGGAAAGTGTAACGACCTAACTCATCACTCTGCGTCCGACGCTCAACGATACGAAATGAAGCCTTAATGCACTACTGAACAAAGCTTATGTTCGCTTGAGGGCGTGGTAGACACAAAAAAAAACCCAAGGTAACGAGTTCAGTCTGATGAGGAACACAATGGATATTTTAATCAGCCGCCGTTATGACTTTCCTTGCTTTTTTTCTTTTTCTAAATAAACATTGTTTAATGATCTCGTGTATATATAATTTAACGAAAAAGTTGTCTATTTATTTCGGCGAGGGTTTGAGATAACTAAAATCTTATTATGGAAGTTTAAGATAATGCAGTTTTGAAGATGATAATTCAGCTATGCATATGATAGTCGGAATGTTTTTTTTTTATTTTTATATGTTGAATGAGGCATAGTTTACTATTATTTAGAATATCATATTTGTTTAAGAATTATGTAAGTTTGCTTGACATGATGATTAAAAATGAAATCAAACTGAACCCGTTTTATTATCGATTATTTCATATTCGCAGAAATCACTGCAACAATTGGTGGTAAAAAAATACAGACTGATGTAATTTTAAATATAGCATATTTTAAGAGTACTAAGAAAACTTTCTTAACATATGTATTTTATTTATTTACTTATGCATAAATTTGTCCGTACATCAGCCTATTTTGTTTTGTACATAAGATTTATTTCTTAATTTTTTTTACTTGTAATTTTTAACTTAATCAGCTCTAGAAATTTAGGAAAATATGCCATATATATCACTTCGTAATTTACTATGGATGAAAGGCTTGAAATAGTTGCTGATCATATACATAAAAGCTCAAAATAAGTGTATATTACTAAAACAACCAGCAAATAGTTAAGAGTTCATAGTTCTTAAAAAAATATTTTTCTTTAACTTACTAATTTATAAATTATTTAACAATCTGTACCAGTTTATTCTTAAATATTAGCATGAAACATTCAGTTCTGAATTTGTTGAGAAAAGTTTTGTTAGAATGAGTTTCTAATTTTATTGTTTCTAGCTCATGAATTAACATTTATCGCTTTCTTTTTGTTTGGTTTTTTTTTCATTCAGGTATTTGAAATGCAAATTATTTTTATAATTAATATGCTATCACGAGTTTATTTTACTATCGACATATTCAATTCTGGAAAAATTTGTTGAACAGAAAAACAATATTAACGTTCTAACAAATAGTAGAAACTTGTACTTAAGTAGGAACCAAAAACCATTCAAAGTATTTGTTGTTGTTGTACTATCAGGCTTTTAATCACCGCACTGTTTAGCAAAACTTTCCAACCATTTTTTATATCAGTTTGACTCTAGCCTAAAACGAGTTGTCACTAACGCGACGACAACGTCATGGACATTGCTTAATTCGCTCTTCAAGTTATGCAGCGTGTGGTTTAATTCGACCTAAATTATAAACTTATTAATTTATCGCCCTTGGCCAGCCAGAATCCTATCCCGTACCTCCCTGTACAAAAGTAACGTATTTAACCACTGAGCCACAGTCGCAGAAGGTGAACCGTTCAAAGAAGTAGAAATCCCAAATAAATACCCTCATACGTGACCACCGAGGAAATGACTAAAATTACGGTATAATTACGACACCGTGAATTCCAGATCGATTAAGTTCCAATCGTATTCCGTTCATATTCGGAATGGAAACACAGAAAACATAAGGACGGGGAGCTATTTCCATCCCATCACCACGCACATACAGGGGGTTCAAAAGTAAAACTTCATTCGTTATTCCAGACCGACGTCTTGCAGCCGCATCCTTGAAATCGAATATCCGCGCGGGACGCGAGCCGCGTGCCGATACACGCGCTGTAGCCGGCTAGACCTATTCCGACGTTATTTGAACGTACCTTCGACGTATGTAGAGATATTGAATATGAAATATTGTATGTATTTATTCCGTTTTATTTAGATTGGAGATTTTTTTACAAACGTCTGTTTGTCTATTCTTTGTAAAGAATATTATTAAAGAGCACGCAATAACATAATTCATATACATAGATGAAACATGTCACAAAAATGATTTGAAAATGTTTTAACATACATATTTTAATATTCCAACCTGTAATTAATGTAAATACATCAGTTTCTTTAAATTTAAAAGAAAAAGGAATCTATATCATTATGTTTATCATTAGACAATTATATCATTATGTTAGAAGAATTATAAACCTAAGTAAATACATACTCTCAGTTCACGAAGACCTGTAATTTATTATAAAATTGAGACTATATAAAATGGTAAGCAAAAGAAATTTTCTAAAAATTAATGTATCTGTTTGTTTCCTGAAATTTAGAAATACAACAGATTTCTATAATACAATAATAGGTAATCAATATTATGTTGCAAAAAGAAAATTATTTGTTTTATGAGGCTCAGAAATATTATCTTTTGCCAGAATTCTCGGTGAGAAATAATGTTTTCCGATCAACATGGACGGAATCACTGAACGTTATTTTATTAAGCTCGTATGTGTTTGTTTTCCGAGCGTACGAATTGCTGAGAACCTATTATTCGATGTTGACGTGTGAACGAGCGCCAATCAGCATCCGGCCACACCCCCGACGCCATGTTTATTATAGTTGCGCTCGCGCATATTAATTGCTTTATTAGTGACAGTAGCGGAACGACTCTTATACATTTGTATGTATAAATAAATTACGATAACTTTATCGCAGGAGCCCTTTTTCGTGTCAAGCTGTAGTTCAACAGTTTTAATGTGCTTATTAAACATATACGTATATAGTATACACTTATGTATTTCTTTAGGTATAATAATTTATATGGTTATGCACAATTAGATTTTCGTCTTAGTACGAAATAAAGCGACTTGTTAGTCAAAAGTTAGTTTGTAAAAATTGTGGACGCCCTTTAGCAAAACAAGAACATAACAGCATTTCCTTTCATAAGATTAGTAAACTTCGGCTTAGCACCGTCGCACTTTAAGCTCTCATGTTTTTCGTTGCCAAATTTGTCTATTACCTTGCTATAAGTAATTCCTATACATATCAATTACTTTAATTAATATCAATTTCGTTCTAAAATTGACGATTGTTTTTTATCAAAGATGCATATCGATGGGAATACTGTAGTTGGCAGTTTGAAGTGGAATAAATGCTATTAGGTACTTCATTTGCACGTCAACCGACATCATCCCACATCCTCACACCAGGAGTGCAAAGATATAATAGCCACACGTGACCCTATTTTAAAACAAAAATACAGCATTTAGGTATTCGTGGTCTATTGGAATTATTGTAATTAGACGGCTATCCTATCATGTATACGACGAATGCTGATAAACAGTCGTCGAGATGATAATTTATATTATTCCAGTTAGAAATTATGAAGATTCCGTGTTGTATCAATTATTTTAAAATAGTCACGTACACAAATGTTATTATTTGCAATTTAGCATGATGCGCAAACAGCCTCGACGTTGTTAGGGCATAGTGTAGTCACCATTAACAATAATGTAAATGGTGAATCATCCAGGCCCTGCTACAGATGGATGAGAGCGCGTGTTTTCCATTGAGTAAGGAAGTAAGTGAGGAAACTCGGTAGAAACTTCCATAATTTTAATAATTCAATTGTATTGCCAAGTTATCATAACAGTATAATATATTAATTTTACACATCATCTCACGCGCTTTCCTTTTAACATTTTCGTATAATGTATCATTATTTTTGTATAATTGTTATTATGCACTTTAAATTAACACAATCACTGTGCAATTTTAAGTTGTATATGTAGATGCATCTCGAAGGAGCAAGTAGTCTAAATGTCGTGATTTTTTTCGTGCTGCAATGTAAAGAACGTTATTATTCTAATTTTATATACCTATGTGTTAATTTATTTGGTTTAATTTCACTGGACATCCAGTTCCAAGTGATGATGAGTGGCAATAACTAGCTAAATCCGCCAGTCTTTCCGTGAAGCGCGCCTGCCAGCTTGTTTCGCTCGCAACCTCGCCTAATGTGCTGTTCCATGGTCTATCCGTGATTTTTTCGCATCGAATCTCCAATAAACTTTCGGCAGACACCACGGAGAATAGTTCTCTGTGAATGAATTATACTTACATTAAAATTATACACATGACAAGGCAATTCATCGTGTGTTAAAATTTCAGTTTAAATATTAAAAATATTCTTTTAAAAAATTCATAGTGAAAAAAAAATCGTAGTAAACATGTTAAAAATAGTCATTTAACATAATAACGAGCCCAATCATTTTTATTGTGCGAAATAAAATTATATATAGAAATATTAAATATTATTTCGGCCTTGATCGGCGGCACTTGTCGCTTCGCCGCCTACGACGTGGAGGCGTGACGCCGAGATTAAAATAGTGCTCTCTCTATAACTACAACTGGGCTACACGTGTATCGACGCCGATACACGTGTAGCCCAGTTATAATAATTATTGATATAGTTCAAATATATAGATATACTCGAAATCGATGTTAGTAAGACGACACTTTTATATATGTAATAAATATTTTTAAGACAGGTACAATTCAACATTTGTGATTTATAAATGATAAGACAAAGAGAAACGTAAGTAAAAAATCCAATTATCCACAAAAAAAATGTGTAAACTGCAATAGAAATAAGATTGGAAATCCTTATAGAATATATTATACTGTAGTCGAAAATCCTTGTGACATGTGCACATGAAAATCTCGAAATTTTGTTATGTGTGTTATGTCAATAATGATTTGCATTATTGTTATATATTTGCAGTACGGCCAATCGTACATGTGTACCAGGTAACCTATATGATTCAACATACCACTTCGAAAAATAAAAGAATGTGTAATTTTATATAGGGGTTGTTTTTGCAATTGTTTAACTAAAACCGCCGTTAAGGACATTAAGGTGCGTTTTTAGGGTTCCGTACCCAAAGGGTGCCAACGGGACCCTATTATTAAGACTCCGCTATCTGTCCGTCTGTCTGTCACAGGGCTCTATCTCTTGAACCGTAATAGCTAGACACTTATAATTTTGACCGATTATGTATTACTCTGACCGTTATAACAACAAATACAAAAAAAAGTAAAGTTTAACACGAAAGTGGATCGTCATACAAGAAACGTGTTTTTTTCAGAGATTTTAACTCGATCTTTATAATGGCATTAACTAGATACTTGAAATTTTCACTAATTATACTGTATTTTTTTATATATTATATTTGTATTTTTGTTATAGTACTGAGGGTGCTATAAAAAAAATACTATAAATAAAATAAAGTTACAAGTTAAAGGGGGCTGTCATATAAGAAACGTGTTTTGTTACTGAACTATTTTTAAAACATTGTACGAAGGTATGAAACCCTTTGTGCACGAGTCTGACTCGGACTTGCACGTTTTTTTTTTATAAATATAACTCCGCTGGTTTTCTCTTCTTCTGCCCGATCTGAGAACAAAAAAAATGGTTGTCTGTAAAGTCGGTTTATGGACGATAATTTTACGTGATAATATCATAAGAAAACATTAATAAAAAATTGCATTCTTTTATGAATTGAATTGAATTATTATCACTGAATTATCTTTATTTTGAAAAAATACAAAGGAGTTAATTGAAAATGACAATGTTTTCGATAAATTAATATTTATTTGCATTCTTTAATTCAAATATTTTTCTATTTAAATTATACAGTAAAGAGATAGGTGCGTCACAAGCCGAACGCTTAGGCCGATCGTGCATTTCTATATTTCTATTGTTCCGCGCTCTCGCTCGCACGCTCGGCTCAGGCGGAACGCGACAATGAGTCATGCCTTTTCATGCGTGCAGACGACGTTCATCGATTTATAAGACGTTATCACGTCAAAACGTTTGTTCAATTATAGAATCAGAATCTTCATAGCTTGATTATGTTTGTTTACGCTTAAGTTGCATTTGTTTATTAATTATGTGATGGTATGTATGAAAATTGAATTAAAAAAAAAACTCAACGCAAACAATATCTCTAAAGAGTAAGAAATATTAATATGTGTTGGTCCTTTAAGTCCCATATAAGTAGTATATAATATTTTAATTCAAGCGTCATCATTTCGGGGAGCCGCTAAGACTTAATTAATATTTAGACTTAACAAGCAGATACTGTTGTTTTAATTTACTTACGATACCTAGATAGCTTGCTTATATTTAAAATTATTTTTTTGTAATTTTTTTTAGTTGTATTTTGTTATTTTATTTATCAATTTAGCTATTACTCGACACGACGACACGACGATGATTGAATCAAAATAGTACCAACTACTAACATTGAACTTAAATGACCAATACGTATTCTTTTTATTTATTTTTCAGAGGTATTGCTTGCATCAAGGGTTTTTAAATTTTCAATTTAATTTTATTTATTTTATCAACTTTACATGTCTAATACTAATAGACACGCTATGATCGACACTTGTACATAAGTTGCAAGCAAACATAGTAAAAAAAGTAAATTTAAGGCCAAGCTTACGTTACCTTGGATCGTATGAAAAGCTTTCAAGGTTTTGTTATTTCTGAACTCAATAAAATCCTCATGACAGACAGGCTTTAGCATAATAGCAAAGATTGAGAAGCAGAATTTTAATACTTTAATTTTGTGCTAAATAGTATACTTTATTACTAAAAGAACATTTTAGTACATAAAATACCTACTCCGTTTATCTGACTTTAAGCTACTATCGGTAATTAAAATGCATTAAAAATGTAATCGTATATTCTACCATTGTTTTGTTTCTGTAGTCTGTAGTCTGTACCATTCATAGCATACTGTATTCGTTACCCTACACTATCTTACCAAATAGTAATCATTAATCAAATGGATTTCTTTAAACCATTTCCCATGTTCGTAGTCCGTCGTCCGTATCGTGCGTTGCAGTGCCTTATTATATTCAGCACTGGGACATTGAGAGACTAGAATTGGAAGCTTGTTAGATCGAGACCGGGTTCGGAATTAAAAGCGGGAGCGCGATCGGAATAGAAACTGAAACAAATTGGCACCGAGGGCAGGATCGGGCTCAAAATCAAAAACGGAATAGTGGTTGGCCTCATGATCATGAACGTGATAGGTAAATCAATTTATGAACTGATAATACATCACCCTTCTTTATATCAAGTCATAGGAGAAAAAAGAGAGTGCATTGCACGAAACTTTCAAGCTTTATAAAACTCGAAAAATTCAATAAAATTGTTTTTTATTTCCATTTATTAGTCGAAGGTGGATTTTGAAGGTGTAAAAGTCATAGTTAATGATAGACTATTCGATAGGTTCATTAGTAATAATTTTTTCTCGTTACTGATATATAGACCGTAGCGGCCGCCTCCTTAAATTTTGTTTATTGTCGTACTTAAGTGACGTCCGTGAGAGCAAGAGGAATCCATTGATGCCTAAACCAGAAGGATCTCGTCACGCGTGTCAGTTCTAAGATGCTATGGAAAGGCGACATTTTGTGTATTTTATATACGTACATTAAACATATTATCTTTCTTTTATTTGAGCAAAAATTATAGCTTTAATTGTTTTATTAGATAAAGTTGTTCTATTAAATGGATGCAGGTTATTCTTCATGTTATAAATTCGCTTATGTACATTTTTTTTATAATTTATATCAAAAAGTTTTATTTTACAAGCCATATTTTCATAAAGGAATTTTATTTTTTTAGTTTCTCCCTATGGGGTTGAGGGTGTCAATAATATGTAAAATAAAGCAAATTTATCAAAACAAATAGCATGAAAAAACGATACCAGCCCTTTTATCACAGGCACTATTAAATGAAATATACTTTCACGCGATAACTAAAGGCTGAGATCTATGAACATGAGGGTACTGCATAACTATTGAAATTATCAAACTTAAGTTTTACTAGCAGTTTCCCTCGAATTGGTTCATATAATTTTTTCGCTTTCTGGGTTAAGACAAAATAGTGAGCTTTTTGTAATAATGACTTTTTATATCCCTAACTACTATACATATAGATTATATAGATAATAAAATTTCACGCGCGCGGGCGCCTAGTTCATTTTCCAATATCTCAAAAATTATGCATGTAAATTGTACGATTTAAACAACAAATATTATTTATATCAATTGTCTTGTAGTGAATATAATTTATTTTCATAAAGGTTCATAGAATGTATAAGGAGAGTATTTAAAAAACATCTCATACATTTCGTCCTCTATTTTTTCAGTTTAAAAATAATTTTGCCAAGACGCTAAAATAAGTATTTTAACTAAGACATAATCTTAGTTAAAATCTGAAATTTGAATTTCATATCTTTAATTTGATTAATTATGAGTCATCCATACACATTTTTATTTCGTATTTTATCCCCTTTAATAAGCCTATGTTTTATTCCGACATACAATCCGTCTTCTTGCTGAATTTTGTGAAGATCCATTTAGCCGTTTAGTCGTTAAAACGTAACACACAAATAAACAGAGTTACTTTCGTATTTACAATATTAATATGGATTATTGCAGACGTGTATAAGTGTGCTTCATTACAAAAATTTACGCATGAAATAACCGTTTCGCATCATATCAAACTTAATGGATGCAAACTGCTTTTGATCGAGACAAAACCGATTACGGTCAACGCTTATTAATGGAGCGTCATCACGGACCATAGTGTTTTGGTGGTATGGCGAACTTAAGGAGGTTGCAATTCACATCAGAATGAAAACGATATAGAAAAGTCTTTTACTGGACACACCGGATAGAGTAACCCGTGTTCATGAGACGATTATAGATCACAATTGATGCATATGCGGTATGCTTAATCGAAATTGCTCTTGGAATTGGGTCTGCAGCGGTGGGTAAGATCATGTATGATGATGAAAAACAAATGTTTCTTGCTGGGCTCAATATTTTTTGTACCAACTACAACACAATCCAAGGCCTTAATACTCGTATTTTAAAACTTAACAAACGACAACACTAATATTCCCTTTTTAAAATTTCTTACGTCCGAATGATAAAAAAAGAAATTCTTGTAAGATGACTCGCGTGATTGTTTGGCCGTCTGTCACATTAATTTCAAAAGTATTGGGTCGATTAGGTTTAAGTTTTGTAAACATATGAATTTTCATAAGCCAAATATGGACGTATAATGTTAATATATGAATTTTTAATATGGGTGTCACTTTTGGGGGGCAATTTAAAAAATAAATAAAAAATCAAAGTATGCCGTGTGACATAATACCACATAAAACGGTTTGTCGTGAGAATTTGAAAGATACTCTTTTATAATTTAAAATAACTTATAGTTTTTAATACAATATTTGATCATTTACCCACAATTTTCTCTAAAAATAATTACTCTAAAATTTTGGAAAAAAACAGAAAATGCTGTTATTTTTATAAGCTACAAGAAAATCTATAAGAAGTCTGTAATCTTAAAATAACGTGGTATATCTCTCAATATTGTAGGTAATTTACATTTGCAGTTGTTTTAGTTACCACAAATTTGGATCAAATTTAAAAATCATGGTTGCATAAAGCATTTATCGTACGGAACCCTTCTGACGCGTGTTCGATTCTCAATTATCCGGTTTTTTTTTCGATGTTCAGATACGCCAATATATCTAAGGAAGGTTTTATAAAAATGATCCAAAATTAACTATCGTGAAAAAACAAAGTTCCGTGAAAGTCATGCACCCGTTGTTCCCAAAAAGCCTAATGTAATGTGTCAAATTAGTATAACATAAAAGTGCCACGGCTATCTGGTGCACGCATTAGTACTTGTTTGATTTTTTTTATACTTTCAGAATCGGAGGTTTAATGTCGCATAACGACAACTCGTTTTTTTGTAGAAATTACTTTCTAATATTTGAAGAGAAAACGATGTTAAAGTGTTAGAACATCTCCATTACTCGCCATCAGTGGAAAAATAGATGACAATAGAAACAAAACTATATATAGCTATATACAAAAAACACGTTTCGTCTTTTCAGCCAACATTCCGCGAATTTTCGTCTACCCATTTATTCACATTAAGCATTGTATTGACATTTGCCAGATATTAATGTATATATATGCCTAACGTGAACCACAAAGAGCAAATGTGTTTCTAACGTTGACACCTACTCGAGAAGACAAATGTCTACAGTTGCTGAATGTGTCGACACTTTTCCGTAGTGAACCTTATTGATTTACAATATTCGTATCGAAAAGATTCCTAAAATTGCCAAGGTAACACTGGAATAGGTTTCTTATTTTATTTTTTAAACAAAAATCAAATTTTACTGAAGAAGTTTAATTTATATTTATTTACAATCTTAAAATAAGTACATAGTACAGAGAACATCTGTCTAATTTTTAACGTGAATAAATGAACATAAATGTGAAAATATCTCAACAGAATCAGCCGACTTGTGTCGATAGTATTGTTTTTGTGACAGTTATTAATTAGCAAACTATACTTTTGATTAAATCGATTGGTTTCTCTACATAACATCAGGTACCACCCAAAACTTAAATTCCAGCTCAACTGTCATTTGTGATTTAGGGTCCATCGATTGTCTTCGTGAGAACTGCATACACGCTTGCACACATTTCACGTGTTCAGTTAAATGTTACATGTAAATATAGACGAATCTTATTTTTCTTAATAAGTTTGTAACAAATCTTAATTTCAATAAAATTAAATACAAGTTGTAAAGAAATCTCCTCGCCCAAGTACCCATATAAGATATGGAGAATGAACAGTGATAGTGTGCCGCGTTGAACTTACAAAATTATAGATTACTTGTTTGTATGTTAAAACTTTACTAAAATGATACATTTAGGATATATAAGAGCAACTTATGAATTAACAGATATTTATAGATAAGATAGTTGTTGGTTGCAATTTTCGTTCGTAACTAGTTTATGATTAAATAAGTGCTACAAAAATATATAAACGCAGTTGTTGTCTCTATGTCTATCTGATTTCATAATCTACTAAACGGATTAGTAGTTCATTATACAAACGATTTTTAATTTAAATCAAATGAAATCACTAGCGATGTGGCTTGATGAGCAACGTTAACTCGTCTGTCCTAGAGACTGTCATCGTTATTGGAGATAACGATCGTAATAGGCATCGATTCGCACTCGGCCGGCGTGGGGAGCTTTAGGTCCAAGTCCCGTAATTTAAAATAGAGACCCTGTGTGAGGATATAGCCTCAGTAGCGGATTGATTGTGTAAGACTTGCTCGGTAATATTTTTTTTTGTTCACAGTACAGTTGTCATTTCGAAAAGTTGCGGTAACAATAAATTGTCTATCGCTGAGAAGCTCCGCCGTCGACAAAATCTATATGAGATGAATCATTCACCATTGCGATATCATTCGACCATAGCCTACCCGCCGCTCCTCTGAAGATAAAGGCGCGCCCGTCGACCACAAATTTGCGACACCCACTGCACGTCCTTATTTTACTCGGTTTCACAACTTTCTATAGTTCTAATACTTAAAATGTAACTCAAGATTTTATTCTCTCACGGTCGATATGCTAATACATGATATACGGAAATTTCGTTCACGTCTAACAAAGTAAAACCTCTAACAGGACAAATATTATAATTAAAAATGTTTTCATATTGTCAGCAATAATAGTTCCATTTGAAATTTTTCCTATATTTTATTGTGTCGATAGTTACGAGAAAAATGGGAGAGGACAGATTGACATTTTGAAAGCGAATTTTTCGTGACTGGAGAGTTAGAATTGTGAAGTCACGAAACATTTTTTGTTCCATCATGAATGCGCGCCGACAACACGCCACCTGATGGCTTAAATGCGGACTTTATCCTTAGTTTGCATTGTAGGTTTTCTACTTTATTTACTTGAAATTTTTTTTATTGTTCATTATTTTCGTTTTTGCGCCTACCTAAAATTCATTTCATATACAAAGTCTGTTATATTCGAAAAGACAAACGCACAAGCTCAGGGACAAATTGAAACCACACAGGATGTGAGGAGATATTGGTTCGTTTTTACAGAGTAAATGTTTAACACGCCATAGCGTTCGTGGCTCATGCCTATAGCGGTTGGAGCTCAGCGATTAATAACATCACTTTGTAGTTAGAAGGTATCAAGTTCTATCCTGACTTAAAAGGTTTTAAATAAAATTAATTCACTCCCTCCGTGCCTCCGAGAGCACGCGAACCCTTTCGTCCCGAATGTCGTTATGGCCTCGGTGACAACGGTCATTAGCAGTTTCCAACAGGCACTCGACTAACCCCAAGGACTTAAGGTACACCCACCTCAATTTGAAATAAAAAGATTGTGAGTGGGTACGCCTTAGCAGTGGGATGATCAGACGTCTATTCTGATTTCAATGTTTATTACGATTAAGGGTAAACGAAACATGTCAATTTCACACAAATATATTTCGTCATGCGTTAGGATATTATAATAGAACTAAATTTACAATTAACATTAAAAATGTTCGAAAAATTTGAATTTCGTTACTGGAATTCAAAGAAATAAGATCAATTAATTATTTTTATATTTAATTTTAAAATTATTGAAAAACCGACAGTATTTACATTCGTATGAGTGCACATAGAAATGAATTTATTGCGTTTATAAACACATATAAGCAACTGTATATTATTATTTAATTGTCAAAATTAAAGCTGTCATAACGACATAGAGTATATATTTATTTGATACGGGTATAAATAAAGAGTGAAAGAAATGAATGGTGTGACATCATAATGATTATGTAGGTG
The DNA here is from genome assembly GCA_005406025.1 of Eumeta japonica. Classification (NCBI taxonomy): domain Eukaryota; kingdom Metazoa; phylum Arthropoda; class Insecta; order Lepidoptera; family Psychidae; genus Eumeta; species Eumeta japonica. Next base: position 297,790 of record BGZK01000292.1, read on the forward strand.
TGAAGGTGATATTCGCTATTATAACAGCTACCGCATTATTTCGCCTAGCGTTGTCGCTTTGCTTTTTACGAATCGTACAAAACTAACAAAGATAGCACGATTGCAGATAAAATAGCAGATCTTATGTATCTTAAGTACGTAAGTAAAAGCGGCAAACATAGACTGGAAAATAATCTTTATTTATTTGTTTACCTTTGACTAATAGAGATATCAGATCTGTCCACCGGAATTTAGAGAATTTTGAACATCTTTTAAGTTTTAATTTAATTAAATAATAAAATGCGATTCATCTAAAAATAAATAAAAATCATTTGACCATCGTCGTCATCATTTTCTTAACTAAATTTATTGGCATATGCACGTTTGTCTTTTACTCAGAAATACCAATTTTTTTTGCTGGTTGCGGCTAGGCACTTGTCAACAACTTTTCTGCGTGTAAAAAATGTACAGCAATGAGCTTCATTGCATTGCTTTCTTTAAGTTATTGTTAGTAACAATTAATATTCATTTGACAAGACATCGCTTTTTCATGCAAATAGAAAATTCTATTCTCGTACAGCTGCATCTTTGACACTTTCCCCTATATTTTTTGACGTAATTTGTTAATAAATAATTTTATAAATTTATTAAATTAAATACATCAATTCAAACCCTTGATTACATTCAAATTTTCCCATTTTTAATTTATCCTTTAATGTCATGTAAGAACACTAAATATGTATAATTATAATAATTTATATGAAAAGGCAGGAAAATAATCTTCGGTGTCTGATGATTGAATAATCGTCAAACAATATTTTTTTACATATTGTTTGACCATATTTATAAATTAATACAAAATGTTGGGCGACTGGCTATGCAGTACTCTCTTAAATTATTTTTTCCGACTAAGTTTTCGTAACCTAAAAGGATGTGGTCTATTCGTGAAGCCAGTCCTTTCAGAAAAATCATTCAATTACAGTAAATTGTATTTGTATTTAATAGCACAAAACCAAAAGGTTTGAAATGCAAATAATATTTTGCCGTATTATTCTAATAATACGATAATTTTAAGATAAATTGTGCTCTTATATGTAAAACTAAGAAATAGCTTGCCGTGAAACTGGATTTGTCCGACCGCACATAAACATTTGAGACAAAATTTAATATTTTTCAGTAATACGGCCAAATATTTCTCGACACTTTAGCTTTTGTAATCGTATCAAATCATCTTAATAAGAAGGAATTAGGGTGATGTAGCTCTTCTTAATAATCGTGATAATTATTTTATGATTACCACATGACAACTTATTAAACGTTTTTGACAATTCATTAGAAATGTGTGTTACTTAATAACCTTATTATTACTGAAGTATAATTATAATTATTTATATGTATTTTATTACCCTGAATTCAATATAAAATATTTTAAGTGTGTTTTATAAATAATTACATAATATTTAACATCAATGAAGGCTTATAACTTAACACATATTTATCTAAAGGTAAATGAAAATGATACAGAATTAAGTAAAAAAATTGACCCAAAAATAAAAATGAAATAGAATATTTAAGAACCGCGTTAAAAAAAAATGAAGTCAAGTAATCTTAGCTATAAAATATGAAGTTCTTCAAATATTAATAAACATCCTTAAAAAAACGAGACCTAAGGCTGTTCTTATTTTAATATATAATGTATTGTTCATTTCGTTATAACGCTACGTAGTTCTTATAAATTATTCTTAAATTAATAATGTAACAGGTTTTTTCTCGCCGAAATTGCTTTTACGTAATAAAGAGGCCTAAATTTGCCAAGAGCAAAATTATAATGAATAATCATAACATTTCTTTTTTATTATTGCTAAAAAGATTTTCTCCACAAGTTTATCCAACAAAGATTGTGAAATAACAGTACCATACGCGTGACCTATTTAATAAGCGAGGTTCTAATTAACTAAAAATTTTCTGAAGTTTTTATAGCTTCGTTTTAATATTTTTTTAATTCCATATTTCAAATATCCTGTACATACTACGTAATTAATTATGTCCTCTCTGTGTTCTCATAAAAAATCAGATAAAGATTAGATTAAGAACATGAGCGTACAATAAGAAAAGTAAGCATGCTTATCATAAAAGAAATTGAAAGTAAAGCGACGACGCGAGAAAATTTAGAAACGAAAATAAAGTTATTTTTCTTTTGGAATTAATTTGGGTATACTTATATGATTTCCTAATGCATTGATACTTCAAGACTTTTTTACTGTCCCCTTATATTTTTGGAGCTTTGCCGCGCAAAGTTATGAGCATCTGGATCTTAAAATTGTATTCGGATTTATATTTGTATAGATATAAATGTCAATAACCGTCATGTGATTTGGTAATTTACTTAAAAGATTGAATGGGCGTCAAAAATGGCGTAAACTAAACTGAAAAAACGAAAGAATACATTTATCTATAATGAAACTGGATATCTTATATTATGCTTTCCATATACAACTTTACCTCTGTTTATGAAAGTTGTGATGATGAAAATCAATGAAAGTGTTTCTGTGTAAAAATATTAAAGTAATGAAAAGGAGACTCCAGCCTTGTTTATTAAAATTATACAACCTGCAGACCGGCACTCCAAATATACCACGAATGTATGAGGTCCCGGCCTGCAGGTTGTACAACTTTAATCAAAACGTTTCATTGTTAAACGAGAGTGTTTTGATTATCATTTTCGCGTATTTTTATTTATTTATTTATTTTTTTATACAAAAGCATTAAACACATATATTATAGTAAATATTTAATCTAGCTCATTAAAGGGTTCTGAAGACATTATTACCAAGAAATACAATACAGATGAAAAGACGACGTTGTTACACTTTTTCGATGTTTCTTGCGCAGAATAAGTTATAAGCACTATAACTAGAAAAACAAGTAGAAATGTCGACTATTACTATTAAACTAGTATAAAGTAATGTGCGTCAGCAAAAGAGCGTATTTTCATGGCACTTACCTCCTTTTGTTGAGAAGCGCAGTTTTTCGGCAATAACTCAAAAACAGTATATCCGACCATGTTAAAAATGATTTTTGTTGAAAGTATTTATTAAGCCTTATTTTCATTACTTTTTTCATATTTGTTAGAAATAAACTTTAGGAAATAAAGGGGGGGAGACACTGTTTCTGCAAATTTCGGAGCGATTATTTCTGAAACTTTTCACGTAATAAAAAAAAATGCTTAGAAACCTTAAAGTGTTTTTATGAGAACTGTTGAAATATATTGCCACACGTTGATATTTACTGAAAAAAGTATTTTTTCAACTTCTATTAGATGTATGGGGATATATTTACTTTTTTTTATTTAACTACCAAATTGAGTAGTAGCTCATGCAAGACACCTACACTATAAATTTCATTAATATACGTTGTGCAGTTTTTGAATAAAATACCTATGACATACGGACATGGTGAAACTATAAGGGCGGAACCCTTTTTGCCATTTTGGTTTGGAACTCTAAAAATGGTGTTACTGACATATTATCGTTTATTTTATTTCATTATCGATTGGCAGTTAATTAATCAATAAATTTCGGAATGAATTCGTAGTGACTACTCGTAACTGGAAAAAAAGGAATTTGAAGCAATTCCTTTAACACATTAACAATCATTAATCATCGTTAATTTATTATTTTTGTTAATACTAATTGTCACTATTACCAACTTTATGTACCACAACGAAAAAAAAAATTTTAAATATTCTAAAGATTGTTAATTAACTATTTTGTGTCAGAGTACAATGTAAAATTGTTAATTCAGAAAATCAAATATGAGTTACTGGTGACGGACCATTTTCGCTATGCTCGTACAATTATCAATTCAATTTTAAAATCGTAGATGCAATTAGAATTAAAACTTCTGCAGACCGTTTTCTTTTAGTTTTGCCTGCTAAAAAATTTGCAATATAGTCAATTGACATCTGTATTTAACTTTTGTTTATCAACTTTTTTTTAATGCTATACATTGTATACGTATATGTCGCGACAAACGCTTTACAGTAAATCAAAAATTAAGTGCCTAATCATCGTATTTACAGTTTTGTGATAAATCGTTTTAGGAATGATTGCCCCCAATAAAATCCAAGTAGTACAAAAAATACAAAATACAAAAAAGTACAATCCAATACAAAAAAGTTTAAGTGTCTAACTCGAATTATGAAAGTCATCACGTTTAGTTTGGACCGTGGGATAAAATTATAAGGGACAAAATTTTACACAATAAACTACAGTGTTTCGAGTGGGTACTGGGTACCTAAAAATGTAATTTTTTAACGTTCAGACTTCAAATGGTCATTGTGCAAAGTTTTGATGAATTGTTATCTTCCGGCCATGGAAATTGGAAAAAAAATAACCGAAAATTGGCAAGTTACTGTCAGCAGACCTATATTCGGAAATTGAGTTTTCATGAGATCTTGACGTTTCAGGGTCCTAGGAATATATTTTGACCAATTTTCGAGTATTGTTTTCACGCGTGTGAGTGTGTGTGTGTGTGCGTGCGTGTGTGTGCGCGCGCGCGACTGTGCCTATGCGTTTTTGTGTGTGTGTTTTTTATAATAATTAATATTCATAAGTGTTTTTTTACAATATACTGTAAACCGCTCTGCCGATAAATTTCAAACCTATATATTTGCTCGTCACCTTTGTTATTTTAATGTTTTAAAAATCTATTTGGACCATTTTCCAACTGAAATACCACCAAATGAATTAAATTCGAAAAGCCCTTTTAAAAGATATTGTATCTCGAAACAATTAAAAATTGCGTTTTTTTAATAACATCTAGACTTTTAAAATAAAAGAACTAAAAATGTATTAAAATTATATTTTTGAGTTGGGACAACTCCAAAATATAGCAGATCTATTTTTAGAGCCCGAAGAGCTAAATGATTTCCTGCTAAGTATATTTTTGGACGTTTTGAATTCGAAAGTAGCAGAAAGTTACAGACGTGGCCACATATTTTTGGTTCACATATTTTTCGCATTTTAATCTCGGAAAACTCAAAAACTAAAACTGTATTTTTGAATTCGAGGAGCTCAAACACACATCTATAATATAATATATACCTATACGATATTTTACAAATACAAAATGACAACCAGATACAAACAGCACAACCAAAGAGATTTTACTGCAACTTTTTATTACGAATACGAAAAAGCTTTTTCCCCGACCTAATATAATAATGGGATTGATTTAGAAGTCTATATTTTCAATATTTTTTAATACTATTTGAGGACATAATGTGTATATTTGTAAGGTAATATACGATAGGTTTTTTAATAAACAAACGGAACATCAGCCTCATATTGCATTCTCTTGTTGAATATTTCTAATGAGATTCCGCCCCGAAACTCATCTTTCCCAAGATCCGACTGATCCAGAGTTTCTATGTACAATGCGGTTATGACTTCGTCAAGTCTTCGTGTTGTTAAACTTTGAGCCTACTCTCTCATCAGATATTAATGAACTAATTCTCGTTTACCCGAATACTTTTAACACATAAATTTATGATGTAATTTTATATTTTTATGATTACATAAAATGAGATAGTCCATCTGCTTAGGCTAACCTTAATACTTTTATTTTACTGGATATTTTCTGTTTTAAACACCAGACATTGGTAAAGTTTTCGATCACACCCCGACTATTGATGGATATCAAATAAAAAAAAAGCATTTTTGTTTTATTTGTTGATTTTTATTTATATATCATTTACTTTGAATTGTATATTCCAAAGTATAATCGAAATACAAGAAAGATTTATATACCGATTATATCAATATGCATATATATTATACTATATTATAACTATTCGGAATGGAAGTAGCTTGATAAAAAAAAAACATCAAATTATGAGATTTTACTAATTGTAATAGCAACATTATCGGCTACCCCTTGTACACGAACGACCTTGGGGTTACAAGGATTTCAAGCGCTGCAACCACATCCTATCACAACAACAAAGGGGCCTTATTTATATACCTCTCATTCGCTCGTACACAAATACGTCGTTTCGTAGTACACGCCCGTGCAATTGATTTTATTCGTTTGGCTCCACAACGGTCACCGTCAAAGATCACAAACGGCCGGCCATAAAAGTCGGCTCGGTTAATTTAGGACCCCCCATCCAAGTTAGAATGTTGTGTACTGCGCCGGCACATTGTTCGTGGTGGGCGTCGCCGAGATGTCGATTCTGAAGATGTTATCCCCTTATTTATCCGATCGTATGACCGCCTGTCAGCGGACATCGCGAGTTTACTGCGTTGCACTTCACGTACCTTGTTTGGACTCAATATAAGATGGGTTCTTCTGTGCATCGCATTATTTATACTCGTTATACTGTACTTTGTCTGTGAACTATGGTACGTTTGTTTATAACATGCGATAGGACTAAATCTATTAATACTTTTTAATCTCGTCTTTGAAGACAATGATCTTTTTTTCGTAGAGACTTTAAGATGAAAGAGTAAGTAGGGTCGTCCTAAAATCTTGCGCAGATCAAATTTGTGGCACAGCACCCGAAATCAACGAGCTCGCATGAAACGATTGATGAATGTCAGTGAAGCAAGAAGAATATGCAAAGATCGTGCCACAGTCTAGAGAATAGGCGTGAGATAATAAATAAATAAAAGAAATATTTTAGTTCAATAGACGAAATAAATTGTACATAGACCTGTTGAAAAATTACTTATGTCAAAAAACGGATTAAAAAGAGACGAATATAGCCATGTGATTATTATTTTTTTTTAATTACTCCATCACATACAGACAGGAAAATGTTGAAAGTAAAGAAATTATTCAAGTAAAATGCTTTATTGTACAATGAAATTATTGTATTATTGTTATAATTGGTATTATAGTTATCTAGATGATTTGAAAGGATGAATATATATAGAGTCGTTAGAGTAAGTTACTTAATCTTTGCACTTTGTATACAATAAAAGAAGTCGCCACCAAGATGAGTATGCTATCAAGAAAGTAAATGAAAGAGAGTCGAATATAATGATGTTTGAACGAAATAAAAGCATTAGCGACCTTAATAATGAACAGAAGGAGAGAGTGACTATACTGTAAACATAAAAAATATAAGTGCTAATAACATAATTGTTGAAAGGAGAGATATATTTGCGATATTAAATAAACATGATAAACAAAAATGTTTAATATTAAGCGCTTTCACAGGTACATATTAAAATTCTGCTTTCCTGCGCTAAATATATTTTAAGTTCTACATAAGTGTGCGAACACGTGATATCAAATAAGAAGTACTCATTACTCTCTTTCTTTATATTTATCTATACATACCTATATATATATATCACCAGTGGTAAAAGTTAAGTATAACAGAATAAACTGAAAAGTTGAACTAACCCATTAGAGATGTGGTCTATTCGTCGTTTGTGGTCGTCGATAGTATGATGTGACTGTGGAAACAAAAAGTACTGAGTAAAGTGGAAAAAGATGTTTGTTGGTGTGCTTTAGCCAATCGGAAATAATGAATTAACCTACATTGAGTAAAGACATAGCAAATACCTGTGGTCAAAGATTCAGGCATGAAGCTATTAGAAATATATATTATATTAAATTGCTTCCTTCTTCTACACAAAAGCACAATTTTGAACAATCGACCTCCTAAATTTATATACTCCTAGGTCTTGCCTTGAGCTCCGACCGCTCGGATAAATAATTTGAACGAGATTTCAATCTCCATAAAGTATTTGTGGAAAGAATCGTATATGTTACTTTTTACATAATCCGATTCACAAATCGTATCAGTACAGACAATTAATGTGAAATCAGCTAAGAAACGTCAAAACTAACCAATTGAAAAAACTTCAGACTTTAATTTGTTTTATGACAAAGTCGTTCATGTAGATTCAACAATATTAACATGAAATTTTTATAAGTAACGTGACGGATAGCAATTGTTGTTATGTAACTGTGAATCATAGACTCCATATTTAATTCATGGAATAACAAAAACATTAATAAATATATTAAAGTGTTGTTTATAATGTTATTACAATAGAACCTGGTGAGCGTTTACATTAACGATATTTATGAAATCTAAAGACGGGATGATAAGAAAAAAGTATTATAGGAAAAAGCAACGATTTTTAAATTTTTTGTCAATCGTCTACTATCTGGCGCGCACATCTCAGAAATCTCTGAATGGATTTTAATGCGTTTTTTACGGGCAGATGGAGCTTAGCTATTCTGTAATAAAGCCTTTAGACATTGTTTCGTTTTAATCGACAATCAGATAAAAAAAATATCCTTATCTAGCCTGAGAAGTTACAAGATTTATAATAATTGCTAGATTTATAATAATTTTTAGTGTTCCGTAGTCGACAAAGAACCCTTATATTTTGGCCATGGCCGTCTGTCCGCCAGTCCCTGTTTCTGTCCCTGTTTCACGGTTTGTGCACGATGTAGCTCTGAGGTTCTTAGTATTAGAAAGCTATAATTTGTCATGGATATATATATTAAACATTCCGATAAAGCAGTAAAATAAAATCTTGAAAAAAAAAAAAGATTTTAAGATATCTTTTGTACGTTTAAAATGGGGATAAATTTTTTCCTCGTCGGTCCTATGCTATGGGGTATCGGAGGATAGCTTATTCAAAAATATTGTAGGTCTGTGAAAACCATCTTTCGATTTAGGGATCCGTTGGCGAAATATTAAGCTTTAAGGTTCTGATTTTTGTTAAAGTCCAGTGCAACAAACGAAAGTTGCGTTTCGTCGCAAAATGAAAGATCAATAATCTCTAAAAGAAAAAGGAAAAGCTACACTCAATCGGTGCACTCGATTTATTGAAAGAGATACAAAGGGAGAAGGGGCTGGTGAATGGTGAATAGGGTTGAGTTGCCATAAAACGTATATGTAGCAAATCCACTTCCATGTTTGTGAAGCCGCGAACGAAAAGCTAGTCTAACAATAATGGCGTTTTTGATAGGCGTCCAGTAATGATATCCAATAAAATTGAAACAAATCATAAGCAATAATTAAACACGGGCCCACATCCAAGAGTAGATTTAAGATACAGGGAAATTTCATAAAACGCGCCGACGGGAACACCAAGAAACCCAATCTAACGTCAAAGGGTGACGGCGTAACGTATTTTATCATCCTTTATCGCGGCAATCAACGCATAAAGGCGTTTCTTTTATCGGAATTTTATTTCGTATGACTGAATTAGGGCCGGTCCGTCACCCTATAACGAAACGTAAATCGTGATCTATTTTTATTGGTCACCCTAATGGACTTTTGTAATATGAACCCTAATTCGTGGCGTTTTTTTACAGCGTTCGAAATCGCTTTTAGGAGCGCGTCTCCTCGGTTTATATCCGAGTGGTGGGATGCGTGAACGTACGTTGTTTAGATTGTGCTCCGTGATATCGATAAGGTTCAGAATTAACAACAGTTCAGATTTCTTTCTAAATTTTAGTAGTAAAATTGGCATGAAGTTTATTGTTCATAAAATTTCAAAATTTGTGTTTTCGTAATAAATTATACTAATTTACAATATATATTACTAAAAGAAAAGAGTAATAATACATTTATTGTTTATTAATTTTATCATATTTAAAACGGAAAAATCAACAGGTGTTAACTTTTTAGCAAATTAATCAAATAGTGTTTTAAATAATCAAATTAGCCTTAAAAATAATTTGTCTTGACATAATTCTACCCAGCTGTTTCAATTGTTATTCTATAGATAAATATTTATATTTCTTTAAAATAAAAGCTCAAAAGAGTCATTTAGCATATATTTATAATAAAAATTCAATTTTTAAGGTGTAATTTTTAAATATGAACATTAACTGGTGTTTTATTTTAAAAATTTTTCTTCTACACGGTTAATTCTTTATAAAATTAAAAATTAAATACTCTATGTGTGTGAGTTTTTTAAGGCTTCTTAGTCAAAAAGAAACCGTTATACTTTCGCCATGTCCGCCCGTCCGTTTTACATATCCGTCCGCAGATATGTGAAAAAATTTACGAAAGTAGCATAAATAATGAATCACATCTAAATAGGCTTTACAAGGTAACGTTAATAATATGATAATAAGCTAATAGTCGACCGTCTTATAAATTATACTTCGAGGAGTAAAAAACAAAATTTCGCACAAATTCTATTGGAAATTACTTAGATGACCTTGTTGGTTGCATAAAACAGGTAGTAGATATAAGTCATAAACCATCTAAAATTATGGGAATGTAAAAGTCTTAAAGCATATTCCATGTGGGCCCATTTTTAGACGTTATTGGCAGTTAAATCTCAATTGATATGTTCATGGTATCAAAAAAAAGCCCTTCTCTGAGTCTTTATAATATGAGTATGAAAATAGCTGAACCACTATCTGCTTTCAGACCGATTATATGAGCTTATGTTTATTTTTGTTTCTTGAAAAATGAAACTAGACAATCTGTACGCAAATGGTACAAAAAATCTGTACTTGTAAACTAATTGATTTTTGTTATTAGCTCTTGCTTACGGCTTTGCTTGTGTGAAGGCAAAATATATTTTATGTCATCCTTGACAATATCTTTGTGAACATTCATAGTATAACTACGTGAACTTTAATGTAATTTTATTCCTGCTTCTGATCTTGTTTTCTATTCTGATTTTAATATAGGTATCTGAGCCGTTTCAAATCTGATTGCAGACTCGCCTTCAATTCCGAGTTCGGTTACAGTTTTGCTTCCAATCACAATCTCGGTTAATTACTTCAAAACCCGTTTATTATTAATATTTCTGGCGTAATTTCCCCTAAATTACTAAAACAAATTATAAGAAAAAAACAAACATTTGTTCATTTGATTATTTAATGAACATTTATTGTGTCTCTCTAAAGCTGATCGAAAAAGGATTTTGTGAACCTTTGTGACTTCATACTAAGTGATAAATTGTCAGAGTTTTTATACATATTTAAAGAAAAATGTTCTATTCTTAAATACTGTAAGACATTTTACACTACAGAATTATGTTTTGCAAATTTTATTGAAGTCGATGTAGCGATTTAGTTGTGAAGACATGATAGACAATTATTAGAGCTTACAATAAAATTTGTCTTTCCGAGAATTACCAAAAGTACATTTTATTCTTTCTACGACCTATTAAAAATTATTTAAAATATGTAAAACAAGTGTTTAATGATTTATTTTCATGAATACCATGAATAATAAATTCAATTCAAAAAGGTGGTTTTAATATTTTTTTGTTTATACAAACTTTCCAAAAATTCCAAACCCTTTTTGATTTTATTAAGATTATGTCATGTTATTTCTTGGGATAGATGCATTATATTCTTATCTTATCGTTTGTACTTCTATGAGAATAACGTATATTTTTTACTACCACCCCGTTCCAAAACGGAAAAAAAACATACAACGGTTCTATTTCAAATGTATTATATGATGGTACTATTATATTGAAATAAGAAACTTTCTGCTCTAAAAAGAATCGCCTCTTTTATCCCTTCAAGAGTTGATATTCTGATAACGTTAAGATGATGTGAGTTAAAAATTTGAGTACAACCTATTGTATCTTTTACATTATAACTTATAGAAAACTTGAACCACAAACTTTATCTTCTATTTAGCGGGTATGTATGCTTAAATAAAACTACAAAAACAAGACGACAATTTTATTTCCTGTTTGGCGAGGATGCATATAAGGGCGAAGTTCATGTCGTTAGTTGTTCAAGATGGTTCTTCGGAAAATATACATTTTATTGAGTGCCCACTAGGAACTAACTAAATATCTGGTGAGTTCCAGAATTAATGCACCAGACATTTGTCACCGCGTTACAAATTTCCTAACGTATGCTTCACCTAATCGTCACACACTACCGACTAGGGCCGCCTTGGCCGGGGCGGTGAGGTAGGCGCTCTGAAGGAATAGACGGCTACAGCCCGCAATTACGCTTTTACCGTACCGCTTTCCTGCCTATCGTACCTTATCGCTTAACTAAATATTATGTTACACCCCATTTTTGTGCTTTCACGTTTGTTCCTCTATCGGTTTTGGTTCAATGAAGGGCGTCCACATATTACGTCACGCACTAGGGTGGGGGGGGGAGAAGTTCTGGACAGAACGTTACTAACTGTGACATAGGAGGCCCGGGGGTTTCTTTAAGTGTAACATTACACTTCAAAGTCATAAATCCAAAAAAAATAATTTATGATAGTATATCTATCGACGCGAGGTTAGTAAGTGTTTGATATTTATTTAATATGTATTATTATAAGTATTATTTAAAATTAATTGATGCAATAAATTAAATAATAAACTATTTATAAAACAACTATGAATTTTTAGTAAATTGTATTCTACAGCTGGCATATAGACTCAAAAAAAGGGGGGGCCTAATTGTATGGCGTGAAATAATATTTGTAGGGAGGTTGATGTGCATGTGACCAAGTGTGACAGGGGCGGCGGGGGGTCAAAATATCGTGAAAAAAGGTGTGACGTAATATGTGGACGACCCCTGTAACGGCGATTTCAGCTATCGCCGCGTAAGCCCGCACCTCGGGTTGCTTCTCTTCATGAGTGCACGCTTCTGGTTCAACGGATTTCTTGCGGTGTGGCGGCGATTAAATGATGGACAGCGTTTTGACTTTCAGACTTAACTTCTTTATTCGACCGAGCTTCACAGTATGACGGTTGCATACTGTGAAGCTCGACGGTTGTAACTGTGTCGGTTGCACCACTCCTACTGCATTTTATAGGTGGTACATCCGTTGCACATGTGAGTTGCATACATTTTAATTGGGGAGGCGTGGCCATGCACTTCATTTGCATATGCATTGGCTCGGCTCGGTGGATCTTCTACACCCTCGATTTTCAGGGTGCAGGTGCGGGACGGAGGACTTATTGTTGCCTCATGCCCGGGCGTCTTCTCGTCGGGGACACGGCCCCGACGGCTCAAGTGGCAATGGTCCGTATCTGGTGGAGCCATTGATTGACATCGTACCGGAGCCCAGTCGCCGATCCACACGCGGGCGCGCGCGATCATTGCGCAGGCGCAGCTGGGCGGTGGAGGGGGGCTCCGGCGTAAGTTGGTGCTCGACGAGGGGGGGGGAGGGAGGCACAGCTCAAGCTGGACACGCAGCCGACCGCCGGTGGTCGGACGCTGGTGGACGCCGACCGGATCAAGGCGGCACGCATCGGTGACCCGCGTTGGCGTAGATCTGACCGAGCGCGCCTGCCGACCGCTGATCAGGCTATCCACGCGTCGGACGGCAGCAGCCAGGGCAGTACGTGTCAGCGAGCCGTGTCCTTCAACCTCTTCTTTTCTCTCTAGCCCTTGTCGTGGTGTCGATCTGGTGCCTACGCTCGACCACCCGCGGGCGCGCGCGTCACCGCGCATGCGCTCAGCGTCGGGTGGGGGGGCACCGGGTTGTGAAGGGTAGTGTCCGAGGGCGGGAGGGAGGCGCGGAACAGGCCGGACATGCAGCCGACCGCCGGTGGTCGGACGCTGGTGGACGCCGACCGGATCAAGGCGACACGCATCGGTGACCCGCGTTGGCGTAGATCTGACCGAGCGCGCCTGCCGACCGCTGATCAGGCTATCCACGCGTCGGACGGCAGCAGCCAGGGCAGTACGTGCCAGCGAGCCGCGTCCTTCACCTCTTCTTCGTTTTCCGATCACCCATCTTCTTCTTCTTCCTTCTTCTTTCTTCGATCGGTCTTCTTCAATTTTCAATCCGGTGCCTACGCCGGGCCACCCGCGGGCGCGCGCGTCATTGCGCATGCGCTCAGCGGCGGGTGGGAGGGGGCACCGGGTTGCGGAGTGGTGGTTGACGAGGGCGGGGGGGGGGGGCACGGCTCAGCCACGCTTGCGTCAGCGAGCCGGTGTCCTCTTCTTCTCGCTCCGGCCCTCGTCTGGGTCGTCTTTCCGATCGACGAGGGGCCCCCCGAAGCATCGGTTCACAATTAGAATAATTGTTCCCACGATGTCCGGGTAGGCCTCCGCCGTCCGCACCGTGGTAGGCGCGCGGCGCGTCGGACACTTCAGCGTCCGGTAAGCGCCGGGGGCGGCCGTACCAGTGCATTCTGCACTTGCGAGGTGGCCGCGGTGCCGAGCCGCCTGCATTTTAATAAATTAAAATGCGGCGACATCAGCTTTGGTGCGGTGATGATTGTCCGATAACTCAATAAATTGAGGGTAGTCACATAATATGCAGGCCGGTCCGGGGCGCGGCGCGAAGCGCGGCGCACGGCGCGCGTGTTCGGCAGCACACACGCGCGCAGGACGGCCTGCGTTGGCCCCCGTGGGCGTCGGGCGCGTCCTCAACGGCTTGTGCCGGAGGTGTATGCGGTGATTGTACTCGCACTCGCGGGAGACGTGACGATCCTGGTGAGCTGGCGTCCGGTCCCGCTGCGCCACGCCGAGGCGTGCGCAGCGGGCCGCTGCCGGGAGTCAACTGCAACATGCATTGGCGCCACTAGCGCCCAAGACACCGATTAGCGGCCGTGCCGTAATGACGGCCGCTTTCAAGGCCTACCATTGGTCCTCCCCACCAAAGCATAATTTCGTATGCAACTCACACGCACACTACATTTCAAATGTTTAATTTATCAAACAAAAATTCTTAAATAAAAAACCAAAAAATATTTCTTCTTAAAACTAGTCCCTACCCGGGTAATAAAAAACTATACAAAAAAAACTCTTTAATAAAACATCACAAACATAAATATCGATTACAAATAATCCTTATAAAGTCCGTATAAGATACAATACAATATTTTTTTAATTAATATTAGTTGCGCGGCTGTCCGTAACAACCCCTGATGATAAATGTTTGGCATTTTTCTTCCTGAATTTTCGAAACCTTTATTGGCTTTCTTAATCGTTAAAGGAGACATTTCACGAATGTATTATATTGTATGTATTTATGTGTAATATGTAATGTATTGTACATTTAAATTAAAAACGTCTTTAAAAAACCATAGTGTGTTGTCTATCATTTTGGTGTATTTTAATTTATTTGTTTCATGTAAAGCTAGACTGAGATAGACTCATACAGATGAAAAGGAAGATAGCAGTGCATTGGTTTCCTTTATGTGACGGCATCTTTTTCTATGCGTCGCATCCGTTCATATAGCCCATCTTTGTTCAACAGGGAATATGAAACTTTATGTTGATTGAAGCATATTGAAATTTAAATGAACGTTCGAAAATCATAAGTATTAAACTCAACACAGTCAACAAAACGAAAAAAATGATAAATGAACATTTGTATTTATAAATACTAGTACATTTTTAACTTATAAACTAATCCGGAATGATAAGGTTTTTCCATCCTTATTTTGTTATGAAGTAAAATCGCTCATGCTATGTTTTATTTGTGATTAATAGTTAACAACTTTTGGAATGGACATATTATTAAATATTGCTTTTGTACAAAAAAAAACTTGCAAATTGCAATTTTATTATTTTTACAATGATCTATAAAATTTTGTAAGGTATGTAAAAAGCGCGGGCTGGATATGAAACATATTCTTTTAAGTGTATTAAATTTTATTAGAATCAATTTTTATTTTAACTTTTTACGTACAACGTTTAAATTAGGTTGCGGCTATCACTTATAAAAGTGTAACTATAACGTAACGATGAGTCACCGAACGAGAGAGAGGCCCGCCGAAAAATCTACGTCTTCTCCATAACTATGATCGGTCTGCCGCGCGCATAAAGATTAGCATAGCTTGCAAATGTATTGCAAAATGTATATTTGTATATAAATACGTATGTATGTGTAAAGGTAAAATAAAATTTTGTTAATATGAAATTCAGTGGAGATTCTTTGTATAAATTCAATTTTTACAATATAATTTTGTATAAATAAATGTTTTAAATTGTTACTATTTATTTCTTCGATATACGAAAATATTCACATTAAAATGATTTTACCATTCAAAGTCGTTGTCACGTAAATCTTAGCCAGTTGTTGTTAATAAACAAGCGATTGAAATGTGAGCTTATATTGCTTAAAATTTAATTAAAACCTTATAATTTACGCAATCAATAAACTCTCGCAAAACTATTACAATTTCGTAGAAACTGCGAACCGAAGCTCTCAAGTTGGGAATTTACTAAAACTAGCAATAACTCCAGGCATTTTCAGTTTAATTACTTAACACTAATAGGCTCAGGCGGAGTTGAGCCGAGAGGCCTAATTCGAGTCGTCGGTAAATAAACAACCTGATAAATGATTTATGGTCGAAGCCACGAGCTACCAAACGCTTCGCTAACGACAAGCCGCCGGTTTGTTTCTTAACTCTCATTATTTATTCATTGTTCTTGTATGATTGGATGGAAAAAACTGGCAAGCGCGAGCGTAGAAACTGTTAGGCGGTGTTCTGCGCCATACTCTTGTCATTGAACTGAACAATAAATTGTAATTTCAAAATGTAAAAATAATGAAATACAAAACTTATTTCCTTAATGATTAAGACGAAGTAGTGCGAATTATAGGAAAAAATATCAACGGGATTTATATTAGTGAGTGAAAGTTATTGACTAAACAAATATGTATCGAAATTATTGTAAAAATCATTTTTGTTCAATAATATTATTAAGAAACTTTCTCCCTTTTGAGGAAGCTATTTTTCTTTAGTTTGATACTGCTTTTTTTGTGACAAAAATAGATACGGTTGCCAAGTCGTTTAAATTTTTGGTTTTTTTATTTTTCCTACGGTACACTAAATGAAGGAAAAAGATATTCGATCATAACCTTACGCAATTAAAGTTGTAGTTTTTATTGAGCAGATAATTGTGAGTTATGTGTTGAAAGTTCGATGACCCCAAATTAAATAAAGCCGTATATCTTAAGCCCATAGATCTTATGGTAAATGCTCAATGGCATTACGTATTCATTGGATCCAAGGTTCTATTCCGATTATTTCTATTAAGGCTTAAGTTAATATGATTTCTAAATGATTGCCTAACTAAATATACGTATTTGAAATAATGTCGTGGTACTATAAAATGTTTTTATTATGATGTAATCAAATATAGGTCTATCTGTTCCTCTGTCCCACTCATATTTTTAGGAAGTTGTAATTAAGTTTACGTAATTTGTCATGGTTAATAATTGGTATTTAATAGTATTTTAAAGGTACAATATTCATTATTATAAAAAGAAGTTCAATTTGTGAAATAGCCCTTCATTAATTAAATCATATACCTTGTAATAAATAAAATACATTTAAACGTGTTAAAATTATTTATAATAACGTACATAAGCCTACATTTGTTTAACAGTGGAAAAGACGAAGATTATTTGGTGTGATCTTTAAATACTTTTTTGCTTCATTGGAGTTTTAACAATTTTGTTAGACACGCTCATCGTGTGCTTGAAATTTTATTTTTCTTCAATAAAGTCATCGAACTTTGTTTATGATGAAAGTCCACAAATATTATTATATAGATTATTTTGCTCTTGAAACGGCGATAATTCTATAAAAAAATAACAGTCATTAAAGTAACGTAATCCAAACCGATATCACGCCACATTGATTTTCTCTATTAAGAAATAATTAAAAAAAAATACAATCTATTTTTTGTAATATTTTTCAGTTTAATTAAATTAAACTTAAAAGCAATTATCTTTTGACATTTCCATACAAATTGTTCTCAGCAAGAAAATATCAACACGCCAGCAAGACGTAGGTGGCCTTGTATAATTGGGCATTGTCTTCAGTCGACACGTAGGCGGGCAGCGGTCTAAAAACACATCGACGGACTGTTCTACGCGGAGACTGCCAGCGCCTTATGCGTTGACGGCCTAAGTATTGTTCCAAAACTACTTGCTCGATATATATATTCAAATATCCTATACTTTTTACGTAACTTCACTTAAGTGATACTAACAGTTTGGCGTATATATTACTTGTATGTATTAAAATTTTTACAAGTGAACAAATTTCGAACGAGTCAATAGCTTTAGCTAAACTGGAGGCCATAAAATTTTCCATGTCGTTGTATAAAATGTTAGATGCTGAATTGGTTTACATATAAAACAAAATAGAAGTGCGGTGATGAAGAACCGTTTTATTCGTTAAAAGCCTGAAGGGATACTTAATATATACTTGATAACGAAATTTAACAATAGACCATATACAATAGCAATAACATAGAATATGAAATTTGTTTTAAAGCCATAATATAAAATAACGAAGCATAATTAATATCAAGATTTTGTATAACTTTTTTTTTTTTGCAAAAGGGAGTATCAAAATTTATGCGGCACTATCGACTCAACAGTTAACTAAAATATTTCTATATCGTGTGTAATAAGCAGTTAAAAACATTCGTATTGTGCTTATTTGTGAAAATTATTTACACAACGAGGTGAAGGGGTGACTAACAATTTAGTACGTAAATTGTAAGAGATATAACTAAAACGAACAGTCCGAACAACAAACTGGTGCGGAATTAAACAAAATAGAATTCGTGCTGTTCGAAAGAACCAAAAATATGATTAAACTAATGCAATACCGAACAAGGCGAAATGTTTGCATATCTGTCTCATGATAGCAATGATAGCAAGCTTGAAGGAGTCATTGAAAGGAAAAAAATAAACGATAGGATAGTTGGTGAGCTAGGATTTGTGCGCTTGTATAAAATTAAGAACATCTTGGGGCAAGCGCACTTGGTTTTCCGTAACAGATTTCTTAATCCTCCATTTGTTTTTACGGTTAAGAAGTAAGAGATAGAACAGAATAAACAAACACTAAATAGAAATGTAATGCCTGAATAGTATTGCAAAAGCAATAGTCATGCAACAAAATAGGAAACTTTGTAAGAAGATGTAGTGACTAGAGCATAAGAGTATGCTGACCTGATTTGACGGTTGAAAACGCATAAACGGAAGTATATTTACGCAAGAAATAAGTAAAGCGAATAAATACTATGAAAGTGCTTAGAAAAGGTACTTTAGACAGTTTAATGAGAACAAAATTTTAACGATATTTTAAGAAAAACCAAATTATGAACATCCATGAGCGTGTATGCAACTGTTAATGAAAGTCGGTGAAGTAAAAGCGGTATGTATGAATAATACTGATTAGAAGTTGTGGATCTCCGGCTAACTCTACGGGAATGGGTATGGTATGGTATATATGTAGTCTGTGGTATATGTGTGTAGTTTCAAAATAATTTGATCTTTTTCGACCAATAAATGTAGTAATGAAAATGTGAAACTAATAATTACGTCATAATAACCACCACAAATGTGTCTATACCGAATTGCCGAGGAAAATAGCGAGAATCCGTACGAAATTCATGACAAAATCGACTAAACCTGCACATTGATCCTTATCAATGTCATTAATGCGGCAGTTTCTCATAATTATGCAATCGATCATCGTTAAATTTTGCAAATTTTGCATTTGCATGCATACACTTTATTAGGAATACATAAAGGTAGGAATTTCTAAAGTGAAACTTCTATAGAATCGTTGTGATTTCAAACCGGATACAACGAAAAAAAACGACAGGTAAGACACACAAATACAAAATGTGTAGGATGAAGCCGGGAAAGAATGAGACAGAAATATACATACTATTTCCTCTTTGTGCCATGCTTCGTACCATCCCCACTCCCGTCTTCTAAGCATAGTCGCCTGTAATTAGTGAGCCAGAGCGAGAGAGCAAATGTCGGTGTGTATGTATATTGCACACTGCTTAATACTTGCTTGTATATGAACATTTAACGTGTGTTAGTATATGTGAAAAGTACGTGAGCTAATACTATTGTACACTGTATGCGGCTGCGTATTACAGCTTTTTAGTAAGAAGTCAGCGTGGTGTGTTATTATTAAACAGTGTTTGTGAGTATTTTTATATATTGTTGTGCTAAATAATAAATTTTATAAGATGCCAAAAACTAATGCCGAAATGTGTCGTTAATATCGACGCAGAAAAAATGAAAATAAAATTAAAATGGAATAACATAATATGCTTTAAAATTAATCAAAATACTGTCATTTTTACCCTTGTTATATATATTAATATCATTCTTTTGCCGATTTACTGAAGTTTCACTTCTATCGTGTGTGAATCGCACACACAGTATTTTTTTTCTAATTTTATCTTCATTTTTCATTTTCAACTGACTAATATTATAAATGTAAAAGTGAGATTGTTTTTTGTGTAAAAATTAACTGAAAAAAATCACATTTTTTCTGGATCAAAGATAATTTATGTCCATTTTTTTTCTGTACCCCTGTCAATGTGTATACAAAGTTTCATGATAATCGGTTGGAGAAAGCTTTGTAGTGCGAATTACTAGTCTCATATCATCTAGCGAACTTAACAATTCTCAAACCCTATGGGATAAATACAAAGAGTACACTGTGAAAATTATTTTATTTATCACATATTTTTCATTTGAACGGACAGACCGGGCTATTATGAAAGTAAACGTTGTCCATTGAACTTAGAAAAGTTTGAAAGTGAATATAACGATGCAAAACTTGCCTTGCTAATTGAACAAGATCAAAATTATGATTGAAAGGGTTATCGGTCATTGTAAAGGATGAAAGAGTTCATTTGATGTCCACGCAGGCAGTGCCGCAGATAGATCGGCTGCTGATGAAGATCCAAAATCAATGTATTTCCCGCTTAAAGAAATAGAACCAAATCAACGGGTAGTCATAATGGAAACCGGCCTAGCCCTGATTCGAGTGCGCTGCGGCAAATATATGTGGATATTGTCAATTTTCAAATGTGATATTTCCATACGCAAAACTTCAATATGATGAAACCGAAAATTGGTTATGACTAAACTTGTCAAGCTATGGTTAATCTATGTGTGCTCAGTCACCTAAGATAATTTAAAGCAATACCTTTTACGAGATCGTGAATATTTAATACGTATGATATTTAAAAAGGAAAACGTGGAGCTCAAAGTCCGGTGTCAATCTGGAATATAAAGACTGTTAGAGGACAGCACTGAGGAGACAATTAGTCACGTTTTATCAAAAGGAGGTTGTGTTAAACACATTGATTTTCTAAATTTAACATGTGACAAATTTGGATATGTCACTTGATAGGTATCGTGCACCCGTTGCGAGTCACATGAATGCCTTTTGGAATCTGTTAGAGCTTGAGAATTGACAAAAATGTATTATATGACTCATATGACAAAATTTCTCGTGTGGCAATTCCCACATGACCCGAAAATCGCCTCTCAGGGCCGGTCTGATACACTTCTCAAGAGATTAAGTACGCATTATACGCAACTTTTATCTGGGCCCATAATTTTGTATAACATATTTCCATCTATGTCAACATTCGTATACAACCGCCAAACGATTTCACGTAATAAGAACACAGATAAGAGTGCATTTTGGAAAATTCTTCAAGTGTTTATGACTAAGTATTGAGCAATAGCGCTCTATGCACACACATATTAGTGTTCCGCGAATTAGAAAATATTAAGAATTAAATATTTACTTATGCCGAAAAATATGTCTTACATTATATATTTCGAGATAATCGTTTTTCTGTTTTGATTTGTGTTACTTTCTTTTTAACCCCCGCTGTGAAAATTAAAAACTTTTCATAAAATTGGGAAGTTACAATTTTCAGTCCGATTTTCGAGAATCGAGTTTTCCCCAGATCTTAATGCTTTAGGGTCCTACTAATTTATTTCGACCATTTTCCGAGTGATATCTGTATGTCTGTACGTATGTGATGTGTGTGTGTGTGTGGGGGGTGTAATCGGTGTAATGTCTAATCTTTTTAAACAGGTGCATAAAATACACAAAAATTGCTTAACTTAGTCCAAAGATGTCACTGGAGAAAAACTTATCAAAAAGTGAATATTTTGTAAACTCCTGTATCAATAAATTTTAAAATATATCAGTCAAAATCGGTTGGTTTTTTAAAGGAATCGCTTACGAAAAATTTAAAGAAAAGAGTTTTTACAAAATAGTATTTAATTTTTTATTTAAATAACAAAAAAATTTAATGGATTGATGGTATTCGGCTATTTTTTTCTGCTTAGAGGACTATGTTGAATGCCGAAAAACAGATTAAAATCGAATAACGTGTTCGAAAATTATCGTAAGTGAAATATGAAAATAGCATTTTTTATATCAAATTGAATTTTTTTATAAATTGGGAAGTTACTGTTTTCATTCCCTTTTTTCAAAATAGAGTTTCCAACAAATTTTGATATTTTAAGGCTCTAAGAATTTAGTTTCACCATTTTCTTAGGGATGTTTTTTATCTGTATGTTTGTGTGCATGCGTGCAAGCACGCGTGTATGTACTAATGTGTGTCTCGAAATAATTATCAAAAAATGTTTTTTAAGAGTATTTTGTAAACTTCTGTACCGATAGATTTCACATTCTAACTAATAGCTCTTCTTCTTTAATAAAATCATCGATCCTTATAAACTGCATCAAAATCGGTGGATTCGTTCGGGAGATATGGCTAAAGGAAATTTGAAAAAAAAATTTGAAAAATAACGTATGAAACTCTTAATGAATTGATGTTAGGTACTAGGTCATCTTTCTCTGTTTTAAAATCTAAATCAACCTGAAAAATATGAAAGAGTTGCGTTATGTTGAAATAAATCTAAGTGTTTGAACTCGAAGAGCTAAAAATATATTAAAACTGTATTTCTGTACTCGGAGAGCTTGAAAGTGCACAAAAAATTGTCTTGTAAGTTTAAACTCAATAATTTACTGCTAAGTATATTTTTGAAGACTTGACCTATGAGGTCAACTGTTTTATACAATCAATAAGTCATTGACCTTCGAGAAAATTTCAGTTTTAAACTCCAGAAGCTCAAAAACACATCAATAAATATCATAATGGGAAGTTTTAGTGATGATCATCCGCTTTACAGAGTTTTTTTTTTAATTTAAGCGTGAATTGCGATTATAAAATTTTTGTATTTTCTGTTATTTATAGTTTAAATAATAAAAAATATTCAGGTTATGTTCCACACTCATCTAGATATAATCTGATCTTGAATTTTGTCGCATTTAAGAATAGCTAAATTATTTGGATTCTTCTAAAAAGTAGCAAAGGGCAGACAAACCTGGAAAGATATTCGGTTTTCTCTCACATATAGACAGCTGAACAGAGTCTACAAATTTGTGCCCCCTTTGTAAGGAAAAATATTAGGCTCATAGAACTATTAGAACTATAACACGATTTGTATTTTGATAGAGTGTTAATAATTTAAGCGTCGCCTGCGCCATCCGCGCCGCGAGCGATCTACCGAAACTCGTTACTTTGAATACACACACCTCCACTCAAAATGTGTATGATGAGTGTGTTCGTATCCGTGTACATGCGTAAGAAGTAAAACTTCTTTAGGGTATAAATCATTTTTATTTTATTTGATGCTTAAATTAATTAGAAGGTTAAAGCGAAAGACTTTTATCGTTTCAAATAAATGTTATTTTATTGAGGAGATAAGTTTAAACAGTATAATCAATTTTATTTTTATTATGATTATTGTTCAACTTCGTTTATAATGATAGCATTATTAATACACACTTTTTCAATCAAGAGTTCAAGGCACCTAAAATAAGAAATATATGTCTTACTTCCAATATGATCTAGGAGTACGTTGACAGTTTTTCTGTCACATTGGCCGTGGCGGCCAATGTGACAGGCATGAAACGCGACTTTTTTTATAATGTACTTAATTTTTTTCCTAACTTGTCTAAAGACGATTCATGTAAAAAACCTTTTTTTTTATATATATATAAAAAAAAAACTATAAATTTTGTGGAATTTGAAAACAGAAATATTTAAAAAGGTATCTGACATCCCTCGAATACATGGGAATTATAGTACCTAACCGCAATTTAATATTGTTGCATTTAATTATCACTAATGACATGTAATATATCCACGACATATTCGAAGGTGTATTTTTTCTCAAAGGCACACAATAAGGTCCCCAAGGGTGGCTAATTAATTAGTAAGGGATAGAACAAATCCTAATACTCTTATTCTGTTACATTCGCTCTTGACTAATTCGCTCGCTTTCTGGCTCAATGTCCTTCTTAGGAGCTCACGTTTTATTTGACGTAAATGCGACTTAGGAATTCTTATTAAGCAACCTAAATAACGAGACAGAGGGTTCATTAAGAGGAAAACAAGTACAGTTACGTGTGTGGCACACAAAAAAAACTTACTTCTTTGACATAGGTGTGGTTGTACTCTATTTAATAATACCAAAATAAAATGTTCTTATCTAGTACATTTGTTATTTTAAAAAAATATTCTTAATTTATTGTATTCATTTATCGAAAATGATTATACGTCTTTTTATAGCACAACCGAGGGGCAGATGTGCAAACGAGAGAGGCAAACGGTCAGATGAGACATTATAGTGTAAATGGTCATCGCCACCCATGAACACTTGCAACCCCAGAGGAGTCATAAGTGCGTTGCCGGCCTCTTGAGTGTGAATAGAACAACCAATGGGGAGCGGAAAGTGGGCGGCCAGAACTGTCTCTGGACGAAACGGAAATATTTCTAAAGTATACTATTTAATTGACAAAACCTAAATTATAGATATTTTCAAACTTAAAAAACTTATAAAAATTAAGAGCGTTGATACATGTTAATGGAAGTAAGTTGCTTTTTTATTCAAAACACCTCAAAAATTATAAAAAAATTATTTCGCTGTATAAACGAATGTTTTTAGCATCTCTGTTAGTTTTAATTAGTTTACACAATGACATCAATAGATATCAACCATCACGTGACACTTTTATAATAAGATGTAAATCTATGACATAATAAAAACAAATTAGGACTGCTAAAGATTTTACAAACGATTGCGCCCCTCTATGCCCCGCTCTATCGGAGAAAATAAATCGGAAAACGTTCCACATTTGAAATTCTAAGTTGTTATCTTAACAATAGTTCACAGATAGAGATTATCTGCATTCTCTATTACTAACAATTGTTTAATTTTAGAAGTAAGTCATTTTTTAATCATAAAAACTTTTATGTAATAGAAAGAACTATGCAAGTAGTTTTTCTGGAAAACTCCACCCAGAACGACAGAATCAGCAAAAGAAACGGTGTGACTGATTCGGAATCGAGAAAATCATAGACAGGTTAGATCACTCTTTGCAAACGTTAAGTTCCGGGAAGGAAAGGTTCTAGGTTTCTTGACTGGTGGTTAAAAAATAGGATGTCGCGTCGTAGCTGTGGTCTGGCGACATGATGAGATCGCGGATAATCTTCAGCTGCATGAGAAATATCCAAAGTATGTCGGTATTTAGTATTACACACAAAGTTTTAGTTTGCAGCAGCGAACGGCTCGCATCTGAAAAGAAAACGAAAATAGCGAGGGAAACAGAAACGTAAAATTAAATCTACATATACTTTAGCGCTTGTACAACAGACTGCGTTGGGCATAGAATCTGTTCGATAGATAATAATAATTTATTTATTAAAATTATTAACTCTTTAATTTTTTCGACACTTTTTTTCTTTACGACGTGATACATTGATAAGTCAACACAAAAAAGTGAGGTGTAGTGGAACACCCGCTTGGAACAAAGTTTCTTTTGCTTTATACTATATCATATTAAATAACAGGAACAGTGAAATAAAATTTGAGAATAATTAAATGAGAAAGACAAATAATATCATAAGAAAAATAAGCGTTTACTTAAAATTATATATTTTATTAAATGGTGAATCATAAGTTATATAAAAACACTAAATAAAGCACTAAACAGAGCCATCGTTTATTTTCATTAAATACTTTGTTAAGTTCGTCAAGCTGTTCAATTATGTAATTTTTTAAGTCGATAATATATGTCACTTTTATATGTATACGAGTAGAATGAGTTTATTAAAAACTTAAAATTCAAAACTGGGTCTTCAGAACCAAGTAAAAATCAGAAAATAATCATAAAGAGATGAATTCAATAACATTATTATTTTTTACAAATGCGTGTAACATGATATTGTACGGAAATTTTTACAAAAATGCTGAAAAGCAAAATTAGCACCGTGCCGTGCGCAGCTGCCGCCACATATGTTTAATAACCAGCGTCTGTTAAAAAGAGAAAGAGTCGCTTCTAGTCGAATGGAGTGGACGTAACGCTTTTTTCTCATGTGATGATTTCTGCCAACTAACACCTTCCGCATTCTGCGTTAGGGCACTTCGTTCCAAAAAAAAAAACATTTTTTTTGTACCTGTTATAAAATATCATTCTGAATATCGTATGATTTAAAACATACTGCAATATCATTGGAACCATAAAAACATAATGAAAATGTTGTAGTAGTTTGTACAATACAAATTTTCATTCTTGTATACCGATATTTCAATTTTCTATCTTGCAAAGTTTTTTAAGAATCATACATCTCTTGAGCGTTCGAGTTTCGACATTGAAATCAACATTAATTTCAGAAGTATTAAATGTTTTCCCGTTCACCAGCCTCGACACAAAAAACGCTTGAATAAAACTGACATGTCAAAATTTAGGCTAGTGGCCTGCGTTGCACCCCACGATGTAACATAATGCGATTGCATAATACGCATCTATTATTCACAATTGCCATATCTTCTGCCAGATTAAACGGCGACTTGGGCGAAGATTAAATCCACAATTTTATTCCCGTGGTGCCGTAGAGTGCCGCCGCCGAGCCGGGGCGGAACACTCGTGTATTCATTGCGGCGGGCCGCGCCCAGTCGGCATAGGGCCACTAGGGGCGGTTTATAGAAATAATAAAACATCGTTTTATAAAACTTGTGGGTAAAATAATGGCACGTATCAAGTATGTAGCAAAATTAGCTGCGTACGGAAACTAAAACTGGGGGAATTTTATCGACGCGGTGGTAGTAAATACATTTTAATGGATTATGCTTATGAAGGGTTGCATTCGGGTTTTTTAATAATTTCTAAAGGTTGAACAACATCAAAAAATATCTATATTCAACGGCAATAAACATTGTATTTTATGATTTTTGTTTACTTCGCAAATTGTAACAATACTTACTTAAATATGTACAAATATTTTAGCTATAAAAAAACTATGTCTCTTGTTTAATGTGGAGTCTTAATTAAATTTTAAATAGTTCTATTTTGTATTTTTGTAAACAGGGCATCAAAAAATAAAATTAAAAAAAGGTACATTTTGTTCAACCCTAGGCGCCTCAAACCAAGATTTACACCCAAGTTGTGGTTATTTATACCGCCGGAGCTATTTTTATTCCCCGTGTGATATTTTTAATGAGGCGACTGAATAGCGGTGCTGCACCTTTTATTAACTTTGAAATGGATTAGATGAAAATAACTAAGTCGTTTTTACAGCCATGCACAACGTTTACAAGGGATTTATGATTTCACTAGGAAATGGGGCGATCATAACAGGGACAGTTTTCTAATGTCATAATCATATTTAATTATACATCTAGCGAGAGAGATTTATAAATTGGAACTTAAAAAATCCAATCGTTTGAATTGTCATTAAAAATAATTTTCATGCCGTAAACTTACACAAACAACTTTGCTACTAACATCCGACTTTTGTTAAATTTCATTTTCTTAATTATGATATATTCTAATGCTTTCAGATAATTAAAATTTTTAGCGGGCTGTTAAATTCACCTTTTAATTCCCACGTACTGCTTTGCTTCATATAATATTTTTTCTTTATCTTGGTAAAACTCTTACATCTATTTCTAAATGTAGGTAAAGACAACGAATATTCCACACGGCATAATCTATGCACACCTTGCTTGCTTAACTAACAGCCGTCAATGGTTTCGTGAAAGCTCGTCGGTTTCTGATAAAATTTAACTCTTCGTTACTGTGCTACCAATTTGTTCTGTATAACATTTTTTAGGGCACCTTTTGCCGACCCTTCCATCACCCACATTCGTTCTATAGGTATATAAATATCATAAATCATAACAAACATTTGTTATACTAATATATAAGAAACCGTATTACATCTATTGCTTAATAACATATTGCAATTATACAAATTCACAATTTCTTTCTCTATGGTTAATTAGAGAATCAGCATTATTGTCGAGGTTTCTAGTTAATTACTACAAAGAAGGCATTTGTTATGCCAAATAAGACATAGGACGGTACGATGGCTGACTAAAATTATACATTGATATTATAAGTTGCATAGACAAGTAGTACAAAAGCAGATAGCTATACATTGCTGTTTTTAATCTCTAAAGTTAGTTAGTGATTGCTATCAATAACTGATTGTGCTAATGCAAATAAAGCGTGAACATTTTTAATACAACCAGGTATTCGTATCGGTCATCATAATCAGGTAGGTAGTAAAATCCAGTCATTCAGGTTACATTGTATTTCAATCGCGTTGTATAATATAGCATCTTAAAATATTAATTAAGTAAAAAACAGATAAGAAAAACCATTATTGATTGTTACCTTCGATTTTTAACCAATCTTATTTTTTATTTGGTAACTTTATATATACCTATACAGGAGCTGCACTGGCCGTCAACCGCACTCGTACCTCGATCGGTCGCTACCACCGCCTGAGACAGCTCAAAGAGTTTAAGCTTTTAGTAACCTTGTGACGTCGAGGGTTCACAGGGCGGGCGTGCTCACGTCTCGGGCCGCAGCCTGCTGCATTATCTCGACTCGCTTAACTCTGAACGCACTAAATATTTGATGAGGCCAGCGGGAGCTAGCGAAACGCCAATGAACGTGCCAGCGCGGGCGTCGCTTGGGGCGATCGAGATGGATCGACATGTGCCGAGTTTTCTAATGTAAAAAATGCACGTCACTACAAAGTTAACACATTTCGTTTATTTGTACTGAAATACTGGCAATCGCATTGGTTTGTATGTGCTCGTATGATGGTATACAAAGGGGTGAACGAATATGCGAGGCAGCCTATTATAAAATTTAAATAATATTTCGTTTATAGTGTACACGATTGAACGATAACATTATAAAGTTTTAATTTAATTTTTAAAAAATTTTAAGTGATTTAAGAGATATTGTTTGACTTTAAACTATGACCAGCTTGGGACATAGTTTAAGGTCCTCAATCTAGAGGTCAGAATATGCCTTAGCAGTAGAAACAAAACAATAGAGTTAAATATTTTATTCCATAAAAACTTATAAACTATTATACATAATAATAAATCCAAAAGAATAGATAATGAAAGAAAAGTTCAAGTGAATGAGTTTCACTTGCCTATAATTATTTAACATACGTAGTTTTTTAGAATATCAATAATATTTTCAAATAAAAATAGCTTGCTATATGACAAACGCGTTATTATGTACCAAAAAAGAATAAATAACTATTTTGTAATAAGGTATTGTCGCACTACCCTAACGTTATTCACTATCTAATTAAATATGACACGAATTAAAAAAAAACATATGTGTATATTATTTATATATTTTTCTCATAAAATTTCTATTGATATCATTATTTTCAAAGGAATGTTATGGAAAACAAGTAAAAGATTCCGAAGAAAAATATAAGATATTCGTATTAACAGTATACTTAAATATGCCCGCGAAGAAGTAAACTTAAATCCGCATGAAAATATTTAAACAGCTTAGGTAGTTTATTCATTAGCAACAGATCAAATTACAGTTCATTTACTTTAACAGAAATGATTCAGGCAGCTTAAATCGCTTTAGTGAAATGAATCAATATAATTTCATGGAAAGAAGAAAATAAGCGAATTGCTACAGAAGAACTAGACGGATTTAGTGATAATAAAATGTACATCCATAGCAGTGAATTGGTATACTGCGTCTATGGTATTCGCTACCAAGCACTAAAGTTGGAACATTTTTGATGTAGAGAGCAATGAACTATTTGATATTTTTCGTGTGTTTAACTCATATTTTTACAACTTGTGAGTTGGATCGTTTCGTCTAAACTACGTCCAATTATTCCATAAAGATATTGACTTGTCTAAGTCACAGCCCGAATTTCATTACATTTGTTATTATTATATTATTTTATTTAATTAACTGAACCGTAAATAACGTAAGTATGACAAACTAAAATATTATTCATGGATTTTTATCCGCTTTTCGTGCTTCTATGAAAAAATTAAAAAAGCTATGTTGTGAAACTCATTATCATGATATCTGTACTGAGAGTACTGTATACAGGGATTCGTCTCAAAAGACAAAGAAATATATAGCATACATTATTTTACTTATCTAACTAATACCTCTTTTTTGGGCTCTACCTATAAAAAATGTTACCCGTCATGTACGTTACATTTTATTATTTTAGATTGTATTAATTTTTAATGTCATTTTGAGTCTCTAGATGCATTTTTAAAATAAGTGTACTCTAAAAAATAAAAAGTTTTCTGTTCATGGTTAAGAAATATTAAAGATTTAGCAATAATGTACAAGAGCGACATTCACTCTGACGGTAAAATAAAATGTAAAATGGAGAAGGCGTGTGGAGAGTGTGGAATGTAAAAATCAAAATTGTTTTATCAAACGGTAGCAATAATCATGCGAAAGACTGACGGATTTCGATATAATTTATTGAGAAGGGTATAAAATTCATTAAAAAATTTAAAACACAGACATAAAGTGAAAAAAAATCATTATAACGCCATAAGTACTTAGAACAACGTGTGCTCGTATCTTTGCGTATAAAACACCGGACTCCATCAATATTCATAAACCGGGCCGCCCGTCTGAAAGCTGGGCGATAAACAAAAGCTGCCAGAAGTGCAGTAACCGCGCTGGAGGAGCACTTCGCCCGCTGCACTCCCATAAATTCCGGTTTGCAACTTGCACCGCGTGACGTTCGATCAATAAGCGTTTTGTACGGCTTCTATATTTGCAAGCTAATACGACCGCATCAAAACTTTGAGGCTCGCCTTCCGTGCCAATATACTTGCGTCACTAGTTCACTCGGCGTCGTATCCTGTATGGTCTCATTTCCTCGTTATCGTTCACTTATTGTGATCTCTAAGTATAAAACACTAAAGCGTATTTTAGATCGCATCACGGGTTGAACGGATGTTACCTTTGAAATTTGTGCGATCCGTCGGCGCCAATATGGTTGAGTCACGTGTCTTAGGTTACACGAGGTAAATCAGATCAAGCTTTATTGGGGCCGGAAAGCTTACAAATTGTGTTGTAATAAATTAATTGAGTTTAAATAGAGATACGGAAAGATGGGCTTATCTTAGCGTAGTTTAATCGGTTTTAGTGAAATATGGTAGATAGGTTTAATAGTAGGTGAGGATTATTGGATTAACAATATAGATACCCATAGAATTTATGTATTAATTGTTTTCATGTTTTTTTCTCTCGTGTACTTAGCTTAAAGTCAGCTCTTAAAATATGATTTCTATACAAGAAAATTATATTTTATCTAAAATATAGCATGTTTTTAAAGATTCATACTTCGAAAGACACAACAGAAAACTTAGAATTATGCAGTTATTTATATTTCTGTTACACTCGATTTTCTCAGAAAAAGTTTGAATTGAAACAGAAAATATTGACTTATTAATGTATTGAACTGAACCATTTAAGTAGCAGTGAAAATTTTATGGGGGTGTACAGAATCGTTTTTAATGTTGTTGTGTGGCGTGGCTACTAATTGTTTTAAGAAATATAAACTGGGTGGTGTCGAGTGACGCCTAACAGACGTCTTTTATATGAAAACAATTTTTGGTAGGACCGTGCCATTATATTAAAAGTTAATAAGTAAACTTTATAATTGATAAAATTTAGAAGTAACCCCCTCTTTCCTTTATGACTAAATATTTAAATACGTAAGAAAATATTTTGTAAGAATACCCACATGCTTTTCCAAACACGCTTCATAGATGCCTCTTGATTTTCACAATCTGAAAATCTTAGTAAGTACTTTTCCAATTCATTTTCACATTAGCAATCACCCCTCGATTCACTTTCTATTCTCGACGGTTTTTTTTTACAGCGAAAATACATTGAAACTGTAAAGTAATTATGTTTTCAAATACCACTAAGAGAGTGTTACATAAAGATACGAAGGCACAGTCTTAACATGCTGGGAAGCTATAAAGCTGTTTTAAATATTTTGGGCATGTGTTAATGTGTGGTATG
Organism: Eumeta japonica; assembly: GCA_005406025.1. NCBI lineage: Eukaryota > Metazoa > Arthropoda > Insecta > Lepidoptera > Psychidae > Eumeta > Eumeta japonica. The sequence continues at coordinate 329,907 of BGZK01000292.1, forward strand.
GATGAAAACTGGAAAAAATAAAATTGGCCATCTTTTTTGCATATGTAATGATTCTCTTAGATATGACGTGTATAGTACTTAGAGTCTTGAATAATTGGAAGATTTATCGTGACATAAATGGGCGGTTAAAAGAGATCGTATGAAAGTAAAGACTAACAGATATGGGATTTAAAGTTGTATTCGCAAGTGACGAACACATTAGACAACAATAAAAAATGCGATACACCTCTGCGGGCTTAGCATGACGCCTTAGACAATAGTCTCTCTACGGGACTGTCCCTTTCATTTCACATCAATAGAGAAACTCTTGTCTAAGGCGTCGTGCTAGGCCCGCAGGTGTGCAAATGAAAACGAGAACCTTTATTAAGAACCGATCAAATTATACTGCGCCATTGACATCTTTCTTCAACCTCAACACATACAAAAATATATCCAATACGCCAATTTCATTTTGAAAAATAATATATCTGAAAACAACTAATTAAAATTTTGTGCGTAAGCTAGAAGTACCTTAGAATTTTGATGATCGGTGAATAGGTGAGTCAGTGACAAAATTAAAGAACTTCGACTGGCAATAGTTCGTATGCTATAAGTATAGATGGTAGGTAATTTGGGAATACAAGTACTTATAGTATGTCCTCTTGGTCACTTAAAAATTTAAGCTTCTAGCTAAGTTAATCTAAAAATTACAGGGAGATCGAAAGTGCTGTCGTGTGAAAGTGAAAGTGGATTCGAAAAAAGTATGGTACGGCAATGCTTTGTTTGTTTGATTTTTCTCGACTTTGTGAAGGCCCTGCTATGCCTAGATATGTCACGTAATCTTCTGGCTGGTTTTATAATTAATTTTAGTACTTCAAAAATTTCATGAATTACTATCTCTTAAGCAAGTCTAAAATGAATCGAACGAATGGACCGAATTAAATTAAAGAATAATCTTGATAATAAAGTCAGATATTTGACTTTATTAAGTCAAATATCAATTAAGTCAATTATTATTATCACAAACTTTAACTAAATCTTATTTTCCTTTGAAAAGATTGGTTTATATTATCGAAATAATTTTTATATATTTCAATATTTAATGATATTATTAATCTTACATCACACACATTAAGTGCCGGATAGCATAAGAGACCACTTAAAACCTTTTATAAAATACCAAAGGCAAATAAAGCGGTCATCGTCAACAATTTCATGAACATCCGCATGTAAAAAAGCTTACAGAGCTTTTTCTTTCTTATGACGATTAATAACCATCCCCGAATGATTTGTTATAAAACGCACGTAAGAAAATTAGTGATGTTTACGATATTACAGTGTACAGGCCCGAGTATTAAAAAGGCATCATTGTGGTTCCCCTTCGAGTTTGTTAGCGCGGGTGGCCGGCGCGGCGACTTCGTACATTACACGTAGGTGGGCCCCCGAGCTGGGAACGCGGAACGACCCGTAATTCCCTTGTTAGGCTCGCGGGTAGATGACTCCAATGACGTATCAATTTAAAGACGTAAATACTTGGAAAATAATAAAAATCCAAACAAATTTGATGCCAAGTACGATAGCCATCAAATATAATAAGAGTACATTTTAGTACTTTACATTCAGGTGACGATAATTACATTCGTTAGTTGATGCGTTTGTATTGATTACATTTTGGACGTTTCAATGTAACAAATACGGATTTCATAGCGCCTATTTTATGAGAGTATTATGCATTTATAAATTGACGTTTGCTGACAAATATCGACCAAAAATATTAATTATTCGAGTTCCATACTTAAACAATATTATAATAATAATATTTTGATTTACGGAATTATTCTTACAGTAGCGGCCACCCGCCCGCTTCGCTGGGCGTAAATTTAATTATCATATTTTTTTATTATTCCAATGTGTTCCGGTTTCGCTCCTATGGACATAGAACATAATTAATTCCTAATTCCAAAGTCCCAATTACAATATATCCAGCCGTCACCGTATGATACACACCCATATGAACATACTTTTACATTTTTTATATTATCCTAGGTCTACAATCATCTACAAACAATTCCGTATCGAATGGTCGCAGTTTCATACTGATACGATCAGTAGTTTTTATTTTCTGCGCAGTTTAATATTATTTATTGCAAACTATTTACGTCCACCACCGATTCGTCACGGGAGGTAAACTTGAGTCTACCATGGCACGGAGAACCGTGAATAATTTATTTCATAAAATAATTTCGTTAACCAAAACTTAAGTATATTACAATTAATTAAAATTTATAAAGCTTAATTCCACGGTCGTCCGTAATAGACCGATCTAGGGTTGCGCGTAATTTAAGCTCATAATAAACCCTATATAGAGATATTCGGGCGTTCGGCACACCCTTGTATATATAATGCGGACTTCAATTTCGTAGGATGTTTCATTGGAAATAGGATATTTCTGAGTTAATACTTATCTGAATAGATTATTATTTGAATAGCAAATAGACGATCAGGGCTTAATTTCCAAATATATTAAAAGTGCATGAAGTAATACTAACTAATGGAATTTATCAAATTGTTATTTATATTCCACTTGATTTATTAAAAAGATCACGATTTTGTAGTTCTGTGCTACGAGTGCGTTTTCTTTTTCGATGCGTATATTAAATTTGGAATTTAAACTTTTTTAATTTAAGTATGTTTTATTTTGATTATAAACGTATTAGTTTCTTATTTCTTTTTTTAACTTCTCGCTAAGAAAATCAAAAAATTTCGAAAATCGGGAAGTTATTGGTTTTACCCCGGTTTTCGAAAATCGAGTTTTCATTAGATCTCGACGTTTTGAGGTCCTAGGAAGCTATTTTGACGGTTCCCGCGAGGGTGTCATTATGTCTGTATGTATGCGAGTGTGCACGCGCGCGTGTGTGTGTGTTTGCGTGTGTGTGCCTCTGTGTTAGTGTATAAGTACGTGAACCTCTTATAACTTTTGAACGGCTTGATCGATTGGAACCAAACTTCAGCATTCTAAAGAATTCCATCAAACTTAGATTTCCTGAAAATTTGAATCGATTCATACAAGGAGATTCTAAGAAATCTCAAAAAACTACAAAAAAAATATTTTTCAAATGTGTTTTTTGTAATAACTTTTAAACAGCTTCACCGATCGTTTCCAAAAACTAATCCAGCTCTTAACCTCTAAAAACCACGTCGGTGCCGTTTGGCTGGACAAACTTGGTTGTTTCGTTCATGAGATATCGTGAACGAAAAAAATCGACAAAAATATTTTTTTCAAAATAACTCCTTAATTTTTTATCTGTTCAAATTTTCATTTATAAATTATTGATAGAACTCGCAAAACCACATGGATTGTTGTTAACAGCCTGAAAATTGGTTGACCTATTCAAAAGTTGTAGCAGATAGGAAATTAAAAAACATACAATTTCATAATTTTGTTGAAGAAACATCATTATCGAATCATTATAAAACATATATTACTTAAATATTAACTTAAAAACCACTCGCTATTTTTTGAAGACTGAGTTTGAAAGTAGCAAAAATTTTCTGGAATGGCCCATAAGGTCAACTATTTTGTCAAATGCTTGAATTCGAAAAGCTTAAAGATAAGTCTTTGAGCTTTGAGACAACTTTTTGAGCTTAAGAAATTTTGAACTTAAGATATTTTTTTAAGAGTTTAAAAACACATCAATTAATATTATAGGGGGAAGTTTTAGGGATGGCCTGCAGGATCAACCGATTTTTTTTGTAAATAATTCGTTTCGATTGATAATCAAAGCACATCCTTTTGGTCACTTGTATCAGTGGAATCATTGATGGACTCACTAATGTGGAATCGGCAATGATCATTGATGGGCAGTTAATTCAGACATGATCGCTTCAATAACTACACTTTTTACGTTCATTTTCATCTACCGAACAAAATGTATGAGTACGAAAGGGTTACGTGTAATTATAAAACCTTATATATGTTAGTATTTAATATTGAGTCCTTAGAATAAAACGTCTCGTTTTGTTCTAAGGACTCAATATTCTGTAAAATTCAGATTTATTTTGCTGCATTTACGAAACTGCACTTACGGTATACTTGACTATCAAATAGGAGAACGCTAAGGGATGTTCAAACATGCAAATGTAAAACTTATCTCATTAATGTTAGAGAAATCGCTTATTTAAACACCTCTTTATTTCTCATAAATAGCGCTCTGGGCTTTCATCAATGCGGTGATTTAATAAAATAAAAAATATACAAAATCATTTACATCGAGTCAACTTTCTTAACACTTCAATATTTCCAAAATATTTCAATTGACATTGAATGGAGCTGTTAATGCACAATATAATATTTACAATCGATTATTGAAAAAAAATATTGAATCATCAAATTAGCAGACACTGAAATAGGGTTAGCAGATATAGAGACATTGTTTATTACATAGAAGTATTGAATTTTGTTTATTATTGGAACAAAATATCCAAATTCTAGATCAGTATGAATTAAGGGCACAGTTCGAAAAATGTTGGCGCTTTTACGGTCGAGAAAATCGTTTTTGTGTAAATGGTTATGGCATCTTTTACTAAAAGTTCTAAAGTTCGAAACCGAAAAATTTTTATGAATAAGCAGCTTTTTTTTTTATTACTAATTACTTTGTTAAATAGAAATTAAAATTTTCGAATACAAATTAAAAAAAAACTGTCCTAATTAAGCATTGGATTTGTATGGAATTATTTTCATACCGGTCACATAGTTATCGACAAAATGTCAGCTGTAAGTGTTCAAATATGCAGTACAGGGGTACTGTACCATAGGCACATATTTTCGTCGTCTCCCCGTCAAGCGTCTTCGGCCAGTGGAGCACGCAACAGGTCTATTTGCGTGCGGCCGCCTGCGTCGCGTCAGCCCGCCTGGAATCACAAAAAGATTCTGACACGGTAATTACAAGTCGTCAGTGCCGGCGCTAAATCCGGCCCTCGCTCGCCGCTGCCGCGAGTGCTCTGCTGCCGTACCTGACGTTGACGATGTAATGCATCGTTGTTTTTGTAGGTTGTCCCTAAATTCTAGTATATTTTCTACGTGAATTTACATGAATCTATATACTATTTTTTTTTTTGTTAATTTCAATTTTACATAAAGGAAAATCTTTTTATTTGTTACTAAAGATTTTACTTTTATTGTGTTTAAAGGTGCAACATTCTCAAAATAAAAAAACAAAAATAAAAAATCGAAAAGTGCATGTCTCATAATGTGTCAATTCAATTTTGATAAGAAAAAAAAATTGATCGTAAGGCACTTTTAGCAAATGCTTCTAATTAATAGCCGAAAATTTCTGAAGTGCTATCTAAAATATATTATTTAAATTATTACGAGTACAACCCAATCTCTTCGAAACAGATGGTAACAAAGACACATATTTACTAACTAATGGAGGTCGCCACTATTTGTGAGAGTCCCATTTTGGTCAATAAAATTATCTTTTTTATTAAATATAATTTAACGACACCGAATTACACACCCACTTTCATTTAACACTCACACACCCACTTTTTATTATAAACAAAATTTGACTATATTTTTTTTTACAATGTTTTTAAATTTAGCAGAGTAAGTTCATTGACAGGAACGGTTTTCTATACCATTCTGATGTTCATTTCGTTTCTATTACATTAAATCATTTTTTAAAACGGATAGAATCGATTATCATTAAATTATTTATAAAATGGTACGATTTTTTTTTTCGTGTACCAAAAAGAGTACAGCGATAGAAATTCTTTCCTACAAAAGGTGAAAAATATTTTCCGATCGCAAAGCACTCGTTAATGCTTCAGCATAGTGCGACGTTGTGAGCCGTCGATTTTACATCACGGACTATTTCGAATACGATATATTTTTTTTGTTAATAACGTAAAAACGCGACACGTTCTATGAATAAAAAAAAAACACATTTCGATAGCTCCGCGCGCCCGAGAATTTCTCTCCGACAGGACGCGGCCCATTTACTTTTACCTTCCACTGTGCCTATATCATTACCCAGTTCAATAAATCCTCCTTTAATATCGGCCCGGGCGGCTGCCATCACGGGCGCTTTCGACTGTTTTTTCAAGGTATAACCTTTCGCGGAGTCCATAATTGTGTGCGCCGCAGTCGAGAGCCGAAGCCCGCTGGACCATAATCACGTATCTCCGGCCGTCGGGTTCGCACGTAAGACAAAATAAACACGGAGCCTTCCCCACGCGCCCCCCTTCCACGCCCCGCCGCGGCCCGCGGACGCCCGGTCCCGTTCCGTTGGAATAACATTTTTGTGCGCTCCACTTATATCGGATTTCTTATTGTTTCTCATTTCGTTCCATTAACGTTATACCGCTTGTGATTTCTGTGCTATAACAATCACTTAATTTATTCTTGTCGCTCGCCTATTGACCGATCCATCGGTTACATATTTGTTCATGGCCGTGAAGATATTTATTATGTATTACAATTAAATGTTCCAAGCTCGGATCGCTTGCTAGTTTTGTTTTTCTTATACAGTTTATCATAATTTAAATAGTTGTTGTTGGATCTATAAAATATCAGCGTATAATCATAAAACGTTTGAAATATTAGCGCATTATTTATTTAATACTCACTTGTATGCAATTGCAACACTTACAAGATTCTTTTACTAGTATTAAAAAATGCCTCCATTGTAGTCTCATTGATACGAGGTGTTACGAATCCTTGTAATTATTGATTAAACTTAATTTATTTAAATTAAATGAAGATTGTTATGAACTGCGAAACTACAACTGAAAATATAGATTTTAGTATTTATAATGTGTAATGCTTAGCAAAGGTTATACAACGTATTATTGGTTATAAGATTTTTGGAAAAGCTACATTCAAATGTGTGCCTATTTTGAAAGTATGGTGAGGCAAATTAGCGAGCCCGGTACCAGAAATAGAACGTGTTATCAAAAAGACAGTTTTTAAATTGTATGTGTTGTATTACAAATATTTTTGATCAACTCCGTGGTGGGATATTTATTTTAAAACCCTGTTTCGTTTGAATTTTGCTAGAAATAATACAAACCTTAACGGAAAATATGCTAAATACGTTTGTTCAGATGAAAATAATTTTATACGTTTAATTAATGAACGACCAAAACAAACATCAAAATGGAATTCAAATGAAAACAAAATGTATTTTCTGACGGGAAATATTACATGAGAAATTAATTATAAAAAATTTTCGCAGACAGTACAAAAACAAACATAATATTGTCGAAACGCTTAATAATCGTGAGTTCATTGTTTTGATTTTGTACGTAATGTCTAAAAATGAACAACATCAAATTTTCGACATCGACAGATACAGGATAGCATTATATATTAAATCAGTGTAAGAAAGAGACAGCAAAAAATAATAGGTAAGGTAAAAAACGAAAATGACTATATTTGTTTCTTTTATTAATACTACAAGCATATTTTGCTTCAATCGTAACTTATGTGTGTTATTTGTGCAGAGGCTTGAAATAATAAGTAGTTATATTCCATCTGTTAACGAATGCATTGGACCACAATTTTTATGAAAGATAACACCTAAACAGCGAACACGAAGTACCTATGTAATAAAAATTAAATTGTCATTGAATATATGCCACAGTTAGCTAAAAGAAATCTTGAAAAGTAAATTGACAGAGCATTCCATTAAACAGCATATAGTATTGTTGGACTTTAATCAATTTTTCCTATTCTAGTAGATTAAAATAACTCAGGTGTCAAGTCGAAACGCGGACATTGATAAAAACCAAAAAATACAATATTTTTAACTTAATGATTACAACGGACGCGAAGAAGAAAGTTTTAAGAAGAGCGATATAACTCAGAGAGCTAGGATCAACATAACCCAGTGAGTTAACAAGTCGTAGTGATACATCGCAACACGGTACATTAAGTCATAACTTAAAATTATAGTGGCGCAAGCAAGTTCTGAAGTGGTGAGCAAGCTTGGACATAAGTGGTGTGCAACGGCCCCATAAGTACGCGGTGACTTGTTCGAGGCGGCTGACAAGAAGTACCTGAGAGAAGACACAAATAAGATTGTATGATGCGCTTTACGATCTTTTTCTGCCTTTCTGTATTTCGCAACAGACTGGCAGAAGTCGTGGTAATATTTGTTTTTTTTTTTTTTTTTTGACATTTCAACACCATTTTATAAGGTGCAAGTTAATTCGTTTAATACTTCATTAATTCAGAATTGTGATAAATAATATTAATACAAAAATGTGCATTATTAGTCAGCGTAACACAATAATGTTTCAGTTTTTAGAACGCAAATGTTATGCAACAAACCTTAAATCAAATCAAAACAGATCCGATTGGAGTAGATCATATCATTTGTTCATGGATAGTTGTCTGTACAATTTGAAAGAATATGAGTGTGGACTAAGAATGAATGGATTGTCTGTTAAACGCCTTTTTATGCCGACGACCAAGTAATCCTTGTGCCGTAGTCGTACAAGTTGCAGGCGACGGTAACTAAAATGAATGTTTCTGTTAAGAAAAGTGAAAGTAAATGTCAGCAAGACTAAAATCATGGTGTTTGAAAGACATGAATATACAACTGAATGCTCTCATCTTTCGTATATATATGTTGCAGCGCAGAGGCACCAATTGTCGGGTCTCAGTACCCAGGAACGTAATTAAGTACTTAGCAGCAACCACGTAATGTTTATTTGATCAGTACTTCAAATTATCTCTTCAAAAAATTTATATGCACTCAGTGTTACACTACTTATTAATTTTAAATTCAGCTGTCCCGTATCTCTGGGTCTTAATACGTGGGCAGAAGTCCCGTTTAATTTTTTTTTTTCACTCATTGTTCTTCGTCTCTCGCCATGAAAAATCTTCTAGTATCTTAAAATTCAAATTAATAAATCGAATCCAAATGGAACCCACGTTCGCGGAACTGAGCACAAAGGTCGAATGCGTCACGCGCCACCTGCATTTAACTGAGCTACTACAATATACAGTAGAAGAGAGAGGTGAACAAGTGAGTTTGTATACTAGGGTGGTTTGTTTACAAATGGCGGTAAACATTATAGATATATTGAAAGGAGAGTATAGATGACAGCATAATTAATCAATGCAGTGGAAGTGCAATCTCTGTATGGGCTATGTCGGGTTACTTTGGAAGAGAGGCGTAGGAACAGTGATGTCAGAGCATGGTGTGATTTGAAAAATGTAGTGACTAGAGTGGAAAATGGTATTTTGCTGTGGTATGGCTGTCTGGACTGAAAGATGAATGAAAATTAACTTAAAAAAGCAAATCTATAGAGAAAATGTGTTTGATTAGATGATCACAAGGGTCACCCTAGAAAAACCGACCAAAATGGTGGAATATTAAGAAAAATACAAATTCTAAGCACACGGAGCTGATGAGCTTGCATGAAAAGATTGATGGATATCAGTGAAGCAAGAGAAATATACAAGGACTGTACTTTATGGAAACCTGTATTCTGCTTATTTTTTTTGGAAATAGGCGTGAGTTTAAAAATAAAAAATGAGATATAAAAAAAGGGTATGTTGAAGCGATTCTTGCAACTTTGAAAAAACGAATAGGAGGAGATTTGATGAAAAAGATTTATAATACAAAACATTTTTGAAGATCTTATGCTGAATAAATTGGTAGTATATTAAATAAGAGTTAAATCCTAGGCATCAAAATTCTAAAAAAGTTATACTTAGATATAGTGAAACGAAATCTACAGTGACAAATTATTGAAATGGGCCCTATTCAATAATTTGCTACATATTATTACAGACTTACGTTATACTCACGCGATTACTCTTGAACACATATTCCAACGAAAGTGGTTGAGGAATCAGTGTTCTAGGTAATTTTTCGTACGTAAAAATGAAAACTGTGTTAGCATAAATTATTCGAACGAGTCCAGCGGCGTTCCGGTAGGATTATTGTTAATATATTGGTATTTTAATAACCAAGCCTTGCGTGGTGTCTTTCGTGTTTGCCCTGGTAATATGATAACTTCCCATGGGAAAATTTGTTTATGTGTATTTATACACATATAAACTATAAATATTTATATTCATAATGTATATAAGTACGTTATATAAAATAAGTATTTCAAAATTCTTCTATTTATTTTATGTACACATTACAATTTACATCAATATCATGTTGTTGCTAATAAATAACACAGCAACAATTTAATCACCTCGATATCAAGCAAAACATTATCGAAGTACAAATCTACATAGAAGTCGTTAGGGCCCTTTCCTCTTATAAATTTATGTACATATACAAGAATTACTTAAAGTGACGTAGATGCAACAGTTGCAATGCGGTCTAATGTGTGTGTGTGTCCACAGTTTGGTTCGGTACGCGCATTCGTGTTTGTTTGCGCCAGTCGCCGCGTTTGCGGTTCGCCCACAGGACCAGACGGCGAATTTTATACGGCGATCTCAAGAGTTTCATGCGAACGTATCCATCCGCGGCGCTCCGCGGTTATGGCTGACTTTATCTCCTTCGCTAACAAAGTTTTGAACGCTGTCGCGTTACCAGTTTCAAAATCATTGGACTTTAAAGAGGTTCTTTAAAAGTTAAACGGTTTGATCTTTTTCAGCTCTTTCAGTAAATTACTTTAGTACCGTAAAGGAAACATATAAAGCACATGATACGCAATAAATTTTGAAAACAAAAAAACATGTAACGATAGTTAAATATTTCTTTAATGTTATATAGGCTAATGTCTGTGTGATGGAAACCGAATAATACTAATGTAGCTATTAGGAACAGTACTCAGTGTTTTAATTTGTATTGATCTTGTACTACGAGTACAAAACTAAATATTACTATTTAATATAAATATTCACTTAACTTTATAATATTGTGGAACACTTTCATATTCACATTCCTACACTAATTTAGAGGAAATGTTTGTATTAGTCGATGCAGTTAATGTTTATGTGCTCAACGGATTGTTGGATTGCGTATGTTGATAAACGCAGCGGGGAACGGAGACTTTATAACGCTTAGAAGCTGTGATGTTTCGTTTGAGGAATTTTCAGATGAGGATGAGCAGTGTTCAGTGGTTATAAAAAATCGTACTTAGAAACTATACCGAGGAATGAAATACTTGAATGTTTTATATGTGAATAATAAATTAAAAATTTGATATAAGTGATATGATTGAAGAATTATGTTTGTAATTTTAATCCCTTTCGCTGAAAAATCTGATAAGCTTTCTTTGATATCCGTTTGCTACAAAATAAAGCTTATACAAAACGAAAATAGGTATGACGGGTGATATATAAAAATTCTTTCTTGTAGGTTGCGAGAATCAGCTATGACAAAGTCACACAAATGTTTATATGTAAAGATATAAATGACATGAAATTTTTCATTATTTAAAAGATATTTTGCGTAAACAGAAATGAAATACAAGTTGCCAACGGCTTGTTTGTTCTATAATTTTTTTATTAGCTATGTCTACTTATTTTAAGTATCAAATATTTATTTAGTAGAATATTGAAATACATTTTCATATGCGTTTATTAAAATATTTCACATTTTTTTCTCTTTCAGGTCCATCTCTTTGTGTTAAAATGTTTTATTATTTATTGATCCGAATAGAAATAAAGTGTTTTCACATAAAATCTACACCAAATAGTAATTACTGTATTCTATTTTATTGATTAAGTAAGAAATTAATGAATTTTATATTTTGTAACATACTTTGTTAATTGTTTTTAGTGTATTTAGAAATTATACAGAAAATATAGAGAAGCTTGAACACTTACAAAGCTAATAAAATTATTATTTATCACGCAAACTTTATAATTAAACCAAAACATTTAATGTTAGTCTCTACATCTATTTGTATGTACGTTATCTATATGTCGTATTCACATACAAATAACCATTTTATAATTACCTATATAAAAATATAGTTATAATTTTATAGAAATATGAATTACTGTGATAAATCCATAAATATTATTGTGAATTTGGCTGCAAAACACATAAACGACCCGGCTCAACCAGAGACATATTACTCTCGCAGAATACGAACGTGAAGTGGTTGCTCTGGCTATTACGTTTCGTCCAGTGAATGGGATATCTGGTTGTCCACTTCCCTCACTCCTCCTTCTATCAACTCGATCCCCCTCCTTTAGATATCCTATTCTCTACTAAGAATTTGATCATCATCCTCTAGCGGCATAACTGGTGACTTTTCTGGGGTTGCGAGTGTCCATGGGCGGCAATGACCATTCAAATTCTGATAGTTCGCCAGTTCGTTTGCCTCTCGGCTATGCTATATAAAAATGCATAAGCCTATAAAGATGGTGATTGATTGTGATTTTGGAAAACACGTTCTAATACTCTTACAGTGTAAATAAAATTTTAACTAAAATTAGACCTACCAAATAAAATATATATCATATATTTTTAACTTTGTTATTTTTATATTCCGGAGTAATATTGAATGATAATCCTATACAATCTAATATACAATATGCCTGATTTTTTAATGATATATAATATTTTTTGACGTCTCAGTATACATTCATTTTATATTTTTTAATATGAATAAAATTAGTTATGGAAAAGCGCATGAGCGTTTTTATTTATTTCGTCATAAATTTAAATTAGCTTTTGATGCGTATTGATATGTATAATAAGTTCATATTATAATAAAAAAAATATTTTTTTCCAATTTTCGTTAACGATTTTTCGAACGTACACACTGATTTTGATGCAGTTAGCAGTCGACATTGCTAACTAGCTCTAACCAAAAGAGCTAGTTAGATTATAAAGATCGGTAGAGCAGTTCAAAAAATTATTTAATAAAATACTTTTTGGAAAAATATTTAAGATACACATCCACACTCATAAACACACATTTATATATTCACACGCATACAAGACCATTCACAACCTACACACACATGCATGCGCACACACGCACACACACACACCAAGCACGCATGCACGCACACAAGCACGCATGCACGCACACATGCAAACACTCACGCAATCATACACACGCACAAACACACGTACGCACGCACTCAACAGGTCCGTGATGCTGATAGATGCGAAAAAACTTTACATACGTTGTAATCCCATACATTTATGCTCGTAATTGACAAATAAATTAACTCGTAAAAAACATGTTACTAAATTATTTTTTTTATTTTTCCTGAGGCAGATCACATTTAATAGAGTTTTTTGGGCACTAAATTTCACAATCTACAAATGCGACAATTCACATAATTCACAGCATTCGATGCAGACAGGCTGCGCAAGCACCGCCTAAAGCCTAAAGCACAAGGAGTCCATGCTTATCTTCCATACTAAATGCCCTTCTGTCGTTAACATGTAAACACCGCAAAAGTATGTCTCTGTGCGTGAAAATTTATACTCGTATTTGGATTGAAATTAAAGCGTTTATTCCTTCCTTTATAGTAATTACAAAGAGTTATTTTACCGTTTTTTCATAGTTATTTTGCTTAGAGTAAGTGATTGATCGTCTTTAAGTAATTATATAGTAAATTTACTGTAAAAGAATTATACGCCTGTGCTAGCGAAGTGTTTTTAAATAAATTAAAATTTACTGCTTTTTCAACATTATCTTTTGAGACATTGATTAGTTTTATTGCGAAGGGAAGAGAATTTATTTGCATTAAATTTGAATTTAAATTTAAAAAAAATTGAATTGAATAAAATTCTAAATACGTTGTCAGCAACATTTTTCTGAGGCTGACATTTCGTATTAAATATTGGAAAAAGTCTAGAGACATTGTCTATTGTGTTCGAAAAATTAAAGGGTTTCGTGGGCCTGTACAGAACTAAATTTGATATAAATTATAATTGTTTTGAAATCCAATTGCGATTGACCTAAAAGAAGAAACGGTGTTGATAATGCGTGTATTTTGCGAGATTATAGAAGATGTTTTGAATGAGTGTTGTAATAACTACAAAAATTTGAAAGCGTTCTAGTTTGTTAACCTTCTTACTTGTTGAAACTTTTTTTCCTATAGGATCTGTGCGTGAAATATAAAGGCAGCATTATCGAAGAAGTGAAAGCTCTTTGGTGTTTTATTCTCGAAGAATTCCATTCAATAAAAAAAAAAACATGGATATGAATAATTATAACAATATTTATTTTTCAGCTTGTCAAGAACCGAAATGTCATTAACGCTTTATATTACTGTAAAGCTGGTCTTGGAGAAAAATGTAGACACATCTGTGCTTTGATGCATTATATGTTTGATTTGTGGTTTTTTTTTTACATTTTCACGTCAAGGAAAAATCGAGGTAACATAATATGGATGTAATGGACGTATCGATTTTTGTTTGTTTATAATACGAGTACTACAAATCCTCCTGTTTTTATTTGGTACCCGGTCTTTTGGATTTTCTCTGAAATCGAAGGAGAATAATTGAAAAGTCAATTTTTTGTTATAAAATAAATATCATAAATATTTAAATATTATTTAAGAAAATAATAGGCATTTAGGTACTATGCATTAATATGTGAAATTTTTGTTTAATATAGTGGTTTTTTTTTAATTTAAGTTAATACTACACTTATTCGTAATTTTTTATTGCATTTATTCACTGTTTACATTTTGCTATTAAAAAGTGGCTGCAAACACGCCCTCTGGAAATCTGTAAAATTTAATTTTCACATTTAATCCACGTTTTAAACATGGTGTATTATTACATCCACGGATACAAAAATTCTTTCTCGACGTTAACATTACTAAAAAAACATCTATATATTTTATAAATAATTATTAAAAAGTAAGTCACGTGTTAAGTCAAATTAATAATCCCTACTAATTCAGATGCTTGCCACTAGTTGGCGTAAAACTCTAGCTGCACGGGCCCTATTGTATAAATTTCGTAAAAGAATCCGTCATACAGTAAGAGTCAGATGGGGTAGGTAGCCACCGTCGGTGAACTAACAACCGAAACAATGCTGAAAGTGATAAGTTATTTTAACTTTGCATACCCTGTCTAAAATCTTTGTACAAGTGACTGATACACGCACACACACATACAAATATCACTAGAAATAAATTCTTAAGAGCCTAAAACAGCAAGATCTGGTGAAAAATACATTTTCTAAAATTGGACTTAAAACAATAACTTAAATTTTATGAAAATTTTTCCATTTTCATAGCGGGGAGTCAAAAAAATTACAACTCGAAGAATGAAATCTTTAAATAAATTGTTTCCATTGATAAGTCATATGTTATATATATAAAGATGTATTAATTTTTGGACATAAATATGTTCACTGACTAATTCGAGAAAAAGGTTAAGTAGATTTACACATAAGCTCGTCGCTTCTCGCTCGACTCGTGGCGACAGCCTTACGTTGTAAACGATATCTCGTTATCGAAATGTACTAGACATGGCCCTCGAGTCGCTTCAGCGCGCTTATAATGAAATCAGTCATTAACTAAAGTGCTTGTGGAGAAAACAACTGGCCTTCGGTATGCACTTAATGTTGGGCGGGAGACAGCCCGTGCTGTGTCGAAATTCCGATGATTCACATAAACAACCATTACTGGAAGTATTGGAAGGTAAGAAAGGCATAAAACATGTATTGTTTTTGTAGCTATATATATATATATATATATATATATACAAAGCGATTATATATATATATATATATATATATATATATATATATATATATATATATGCAATCGCTTTGCTATCGATGCTAAATTAAAGTAACTTTAACGCCAAGGTTATTTTAATTTAGCTTAAAATTTCGAATGTTACATTCCGTTTTAGATTTGTAATGCGCTAGTCAATCGATAAAAGTTATCAAATAAATGGTCAAATTGTCAAATTTCGATCCTGATTACCGATAATTTTTTAACTTGAGTTAAATCATACTGCACGCTTCGTACCTCTCGGAGAGAACGTTAAGCCGTCGGTGTCGGACTTTGTAATCGTACTGATGACAAAGGTCATATTTAACCCTCAGCCGTAGGTACTAGGCCAGCGCGGAGCGTTTAGGGTACAAGGCCCTCAAACTGAAACATAAAAAAAATAACTGTTGGAGAACATGTCTCAGCAGTGGGGTAAATAAAAAAAAATCTTGTTTCATCGAGTTTCATCTAAAATAATTAATCAAAATATCGATATGTATAATTATAAAATAAATATTATGATAGGCATCTGTTACGACGCATGTAGTAATCCTAAGGAGGTAATAAATGTTTTATTCTGAAATGTATATTCAAGTGCACATCGCTATCTATTAATCCGAGCCACACCGAAATCATAACAAACTGGCCGCCAGTAAAACGGTCATGATATATAGAAGAGATTACCGCGTGGTGATCCCAACGAATAACACAGGTTGTTTATTCAGATGCAGGGCGTCGCAGAGGCACATCTCGATCCGGTGAAAATTAAGAGGGCAGCCGCGTCATCGGCGGGTAGCTAGAACAACAATGGACCGCCAGAAATATCTCCCGGCGACAAAAGTCATCCGAGTAAAAATAATAAAAGAGCGTGTCCTGGAAGCTGAGAGAGGAGAGATTTATTTGAGAAATGTCGCTTATTAATATCGGGGCGCGGATCGGAAGAGCTTTTTTGGAGACGACGGGAAGATAAGCGGGGAAGAAATCGATGCTATAGGATCCACGGCGCAGCGATGGCAAACAGATAAACGAGACTAAGAGTGTACATTTAATTGTCTATGTAGACAAATTTTTGCACAGTCTGTTATGTTAATGTTATGTTATATTTTTAATTAAAATTCGGTATTGTATAAAATAGGTATAATACAAAAAAAAGAAATTATGTAAATGGTTATCCGATAATACATAATTAAAAAACCGGTCAAGAGATGTCGGACCATGTGTGGAGTTCCGTAGGCGTTGCTACAAAGATTGCACAACAGATGATATTTTGTATTAGTATTTTATTGTAAAGGTTTGAATAGTTAGGAGTATATTAAAATTATTTTTTTCCTTTTGAAGGAGTTTCTAATAGGTCATGATAAATAATTATATGGCAATATTTTATGTTATATAAGTTTTATGTCTATAAAATGACTTTACTGAAATGTATAACAATTTTAATGGTGTATTAAATTTTAAAAGCGTTAAAATACAATTAAAACACTTACTACAGTCTCAAAATATAAAAACATGACGTGACAAAGTGTACCAACAAAGGAGCGTATTTTCGTGACACTTCTTTTTTTAAAAGTGCAGTTTTTCGGCAATAACTCAAAAACAGTGTATCCAACCAAATTGAAATTAATTTTCTTTGAAAGAATTTATTCATCAATACATTTGTAATTTTTTGGAGATACGGCTTAAAAGAAAAATAGGATTAGGGGGGACACACTTTTTGTTACTTTTGGAGCGATTATTTCCGAAAACATACACTTTATTAAAAAAAAATGTTAAGAGACCTTAAAGTGTTTTTGAAAGATCTGCCGAAATATATGGCACACGGTGACGTTTACTGAGATATTTATTTTTGTTATTTAAACACCAAACTAAGTAGCGATTTATACAAGACCCCCCTATACTACAAAATTCATCAATATACATCTTGTAGTTTTGAGTAAAATGCTTGTGGCATACAGACCGATGGACATGACGAAAATATAAGGGTTCTGTTTTTTTCCCATTTAAGCTACGGAACCCTTAAAACATTTTATTTTTTCCGAAACTCAATAAAAACCACACCAATGAACTATATATGCATTTATATAAATAAAAACTTTTTACATTTACTAAGCCATCAATCAAAAACTAGGTACTGAATGTATCCGTGTGGGACTTTGACCCCTCAACGCGGAAATGTTTATAAATGGTTTAAGGTTACTTATTTTTGGAATTCCATACAGCTTTTTTTGTTCATTTTCATAACCCATAACGTCCAGGGTAACGAGCGAGTGATCGCTAGTTCAATACTAGTGCTAGTTCAATCGATTTGAATAGTGTTCTTAGATTATCAAGGAAATAACTACAATTAAACAAAGATAAATAGAATTATCAAACGCCACGCCACAACGTCTTTAGCTTATTATCATTAGCGGAAAGAAACAAAAAATCGCTAATGACTTTATCTCCATATTTTAGCATAAAAACGTCAACACTCCGAGACGATGCGTCGAAAAGTGAAAATAAAAAGTGTAATTACAAGTTGCATCTGCGCATCTCTTAACGCCCCCGGCCATTATCCGGCACATGGATGGAGATGTTTAAATATTCCGTTTTAAATTTTTTTTCACACCGCGCGCGATGTGGGCGCGCCGCCGTCATGTTTGAATCATTGGCCGCGATGAAAGGATGATTTCATTACTATCCCGCTTTTATTTGTGTACAGGTTGCGTCGCGAAATGCATGTTACAGATTTTTCGTTTAATATTTTTGTGAATGTCGTAACCAAATATCGAATTAACGAATAATCACATACGTTTTTCCACGGCTCAGGGTTTACGAAAACGCATTAGGGAACCACAAGAGCACTTACGACTCGATCGCATTTCACTAGTTAACATACTGGTTGTTATTTACGGGCGACTTTCAAAGTCCAGATTTCCGTACATATCTATACACTCGCCACTCACTTTTTCTAAAAGAGTAGGTTGATCTATTGCTGTCATTTTCAGTTGATAATTAAGTCACGAATGAAAACTTTTGAAACCATCCAACGAATGAAAATTCTCTGATTTTTACTTTTTCATACAACCGGAGTCCTTTTCTATTCCATTATTTATGAGCCAGGCGGCTATTCTGATATCTGTTCAATATATTCTCTGAGTGCGTTTCGCAACACCAACTTCGTTCACTGTACATAGTCGGAATTGATGAACACATCAAAATTATAACTACTCAGAAGTTACGTCTTTTCGAAGAATCACCAGCTCGATATACCAGATACCCTTCGGGGCTATGTTTACTCTTTCACTTGTAGCCGTCGCCGGCGCAATAAAACACGGATCTCGATGATTATTACGGCCGTTTCAAAATAAACTTTGGATGTCAACAAACAAGCCCTAAATTCTGTTTTATGTCTCTATTTATATTCGAGCAATTTTTTACCACGTTGCATGGCGAGATCGTGAATTATCTTTTCATTCATTATCGATCTGTTTATTCGAATAAAATTATTTATTACGAAAAAAATCGCAAGAAATAGCTACCGATGAGCGCCGACAATTTTCAAAACATCATCCATCATATCGTATAACTTTTCTTGAATTCTTTAAGTACGTTCAAGTAATAAATATTCACTTGGCTTCACTTCGTTACGGCCTCTCAGGGGTGCGCTGCAAAATTAATGCTATGTATTGCTGTTTATTAATATGGATGTTTCGGCGAACAACGTAGTTAGGGGCATACTTGATAAAATGAAAAGTGGATTTTGTGATCTGATAAAACGTACATGAGCTGCGAATGAAATGAAAAAAAAAAACGAGCGAAAATATACGTCGAAGCAAATCCATAGAGCGAATGAGTGCGATAGAAGTGGCGGCAAAGGGTATCCTAGGAAATCGTACGCAAACCTTATATTTAAGAAAAGTTAAATTTCAAACACCCGAAACCGACAAGCCGCCGAGACTGCATGAAACGTTTAATGGATGTCGGCGACGGGAGGGCGCTATGCGAATATCGTACTATGTACACATGTGTGGTCTCTGTCTACCTTTCTGGAAAATAGGCAATGATACAAGAAGTAATATAATTTATATTACGTGAAATATGTGACAGTAAGTATACTTACAATGGTTGATCCCGAAAAGCTTGTTGGACAAATTTGGAGCGTCGGTTTTGGTATTTCTCGATAAACACAATAATGTAAAATTGATGAAAAAATATAATTAACGTAACATATAATTCAGTATTTTAAAAAAATCATGAGGATGCAACTATCTTCATAAAAAAAAAAAAATGAACAATATGACGACTATACGAGTTTACTTTGAGTATTTCCAACATTTTATTCGCTATATCTTTATTAATTCATAAGTATTTCAATCCAGTTTCCATCGACTTACACTATTTTATTATGGGTAGATATCAGCTCTCGCGTGTTAATTATACGTCTTGTTATATCACAATCAAAAATAACAGATATAGTCTCGTATTTTTTACCGAGAATTCGCCCTACCGCCAATAGTAAGCCACCCTTTTCATCATCTAAATTATTTTTTAGGTAACTTATTTAGTAAAATCTCGTAATAAAATTCAACAAAAAGGAAAAAAAGGAAAGCGTTAAGATTAAAAATACTGTTAACTTACTAATACTTTGTAAAGTTCTACAAACCAATCAACTTACAAAATGGAGCCTTAACAAGGATTAATTAAAAAACTTGCTTATCTGGAACTTTTCGCTGGTTGCTTCGCACTTTTTTTTTTACAACAAAAAATATAATAAAAGTCCGTCAAGGGCCGCTCTTCATATCCGAAAACTTTTACGGACATAATATTTTCCTGCTTCAAATCGAAATTTCCAAATCAAAGCGAAACTTTAATGCGAGTTAGCGGTTTATTCTTGACTGAAACTTAAGAGATTAAACTGTCGTTCGGAGTCCATCCGGCCGGAAGATTGCTCTTTTGATATGATTAAAAGGGCGAAGACTGCTTTATGAGGCAATTAACTAGTTTCGGTCCTTTGAGAAACTGATTTTTGTGGTCGGCGCTTGTAGATATCGGAGTAACTCTTTAGCACGAGATCGGTGTTCTAGAAATAATATTCATGAATACTAGATTTGTGTTTGACATCTCTATTAAATGTAGTAACCAGACTGCACATAAATTAACATTTTACATATCATATTTATATTTATTGCTCCATTGTCCCATGAAGTTTGAAAAAATGAATGCGTCTTTTGTATTCCGTGTTATTTAATTATCGTTTCATCATTATAGGAAGTCCTCAGTCTTCTTTAGCGAGTATAATAGTAGTGTATGATTTGAATAATGAAATAATGTCGACATTACGGTATTTAATATAGCGAAAGTAAAAAAAATTCTATAAGCCCTTCGGTTCGTCTTTTACGTGGCTGTCTGCTATGCATGAATAAATATTTTAATTCTAAACATTTGATAAAAATTTTAAGAAATTTCAGCACAAAAAAAATTATTTTATTATTAAAATTTAGAAATAGTGAGTACAGTATGAACCCCTCGTATGGTGAATAACTATCACAGAATTTCACAAAAACATTGTATGTACGACAGAGTTTATATATTTATATATTAGTGTATAGATAATAAGTAACACATAATATGTATATAAAAAGAAAGGCTTATGCAGTTCTTTGGCGTAAAAAATTATTTTGCGAGGTAATAAAGCACTAGTTTCTCGCTCAATATCTGAACAATATTAAATTATCGTCTCGTCCTTTGTTACGTGTACTTTTTTGTAGATGTTTTCGGCCTTGGTAAAAGCACAACAACCGAACTTTCCACTTCGACGCGAACGCGAGCATAAAGCTCTCGAGTTCGATGTGCGCAGCTACGTAAAATTGCTATTAACGAAAGCTTCGCACTCTTTTGTTTCTCGCGCGTTGCTTCCAAGTGAAAATTACATGTTTCGATTTCGGCTTTGGATGCACTATTTTGATATCGATGCTATTTGTTCCTGAAATTGAAAAGTATAAATGACTGGTGACTTGTCTATGGAGTATAGTGAAGCCCACTACCAGTGCGAAACGCATAAAATGAACAATTTGCGAAGTTAATTAAACATTCATTCTCGTCAACGAAAATTAAATGCGAGTAATTCGTTACGTGTGATTATAAATTATATTTATCCTACGCATATTTTGGAAGTATCTGTTTATAGAAGAAATCAGTCTCAAAACCTTTAAAAGATTAAGTACAATGTAAGCAGATGGATGCTTATTGCACTCTTTTTAAATTTGAATACAAATTTTAATGATGGACAAAGTTATTTTTCAGTCGGTGCAATTTCAACTTAGGAGCAGAAGTTGACAACAATTATCTCTTCATTTGTAATCGTTTTCATGGTATATGTATTTTTATGGCACATAAAAGGTGTAAACTCCAAAAAATATCATCTACGAAAGAATATAACATATAATACATAATATAATACGTTCATAAATGTTTTAACTTTTTTTATTCTTATTTTAGAAGTTTAAAGCTTAAAACTGATTTAGAACTATGACGATCGAGTGGTTAATTAATTTGATTTCCAATTAGTTTGCTACTTAACAAGGTGAGTTGATCAATGAGAATTGATCAAACAAATGATCAAAGATAGAAAGATTTTTGCGGCACTTTGGACGGGATGTTATTCGGTCGTTGTTATCATATTGCTGATAAAGAGCGCTAATGATAAAAGCCCTCAACCCGCTCTTGATCAGGCTTAAGGTCAAAGTCCAGCAGAGCAGGCCAGATCTTATTTCAGATTAAAGAATATATATCTTTCTAAGTCACTTTATCTCAAATAAGATTGTGGGAGTATATATCTCCGATAAAAGTCTGATCCAAAAAATTTATTCATGTTATAAAAAAACAATATTATTTCATTGTTTTCAATATTAGTTAAGTACCTAAAAAAAGCAAATTATAAGGAACTTTAGTGCAGGAAATGTTAATCTCAGTGTTGCATCATCTATCGATTACTTAAAGTTTCAGCGAATACATCTAGCTGGAATAAACAGGCCAATAAGGTATTTATAACTTGACAACGCTAGTGTCTTGAAAAGAAAAGCTTTCGCATGAAAGATGTTACGAATTTTAAAATAAGGAAGCGAGACGAGATTCCTCAATGATGCCGTTGTACATAGGCTCAAAGTCTCACAACGTTCAACGCACGACTTGTCGAGCAGTAGTCGGAATTCTTTGCTATAGAAAATTCTAAACAAGAAGATCTAAGATGAAGCGGAAGAGGCAGAAATATTAACGACCGACGTGGCTCACAGAATCGGCATCGTAAAATGTAAGTAGGCAAAAATTGTATCAGTCTTAGGACTCGTTCACAAATGAAACTCTAAAGGTATTCCAGTCGGATACCATTCGTTCAGAAAACCTGATCGACAGGAATAATGATGAAAATTTTTCAAATCGAATAGAAAAGCTCCTATACAGTATGTGCAGAGCTTAATTTATATTTGTAAAACATGTACAAAATAACTTTTTATGATGGAATGGAAGAAATACAAATGGATCTGATTAATGTTTAATAACAACTACATATACAAAAAAATCCGGATCCACTGCGCTGTGCATAAATTATAGTTTAGTAATGACTGTTTATGATCTACGTTCCCTTCCTCACTTCTAATCCAGACCGGCTTTGTATTTTATTGTCTACCTCGGTCCTCCTTTGGACATTGCTGTTATTTTTCTGCATAAAAAGTATTCTATCTCAAATTCCAGAAGATAAACTATTTGTATACAATACTTAATAACAATCCGTTCAGCTGTTTTATATATTAGCCTGGGTATAAATTAAAGGTGGCACAATTACGAGCACTTATATAAAAATAATGACAAAAATATTGTATGTGCAGACAGAGTTTACATATTTGTATATTAGTATCTAAGTAATAAATAATATAAATCTAAACAAAAAGAAATTCTATGAGGTTGATTGTAGTAAAAATATACCGTATAATATAATTGTATATATAAAAGTAAATGCAAGATATATTATTGCATTTAAAAATACTTCTGCACTTATAAAGCATTAATTTTCTTAGGAAATTAATCTTAATTGTGTACCTATTTTAATTTGTAACTCGTATATAAAGTAGTGAGTTGACTATTTTTTTGATTATTGTCGATTTCTCATGAATGGTGAGACGAATAAAAATTATTAAACCTTTCTGTTTTGAAACATAGAAATAATTCTGTTAACGGCATATTTATTAAACGACAATGCACACATTGAACATCTAACTATACACACGTATATACAATCAAACTACCAATTAAAAATCCTAAACCAAACGACGGTCATTGAACCATTCAATAAAGGACTGAAGATTTATTCTGAGTCAGCGTGTTTGTTCGTCCTCCAAGTTCAGAGTCGCGCTTTGTAAGAACACGAGAGAGAGACACGGCCGGGGAGGTTTTGTCGTTACCCGTACATTGTTTGTACGGCCGCCGGAAGCGGATATAGAGGGAGATAGAATAATAGCCGACGGAAATGGTCAGACATAGTGAAATCTTACTTTTTTTCTCCGCTGAACATCGCGGGGTTAATACGAGGGCGGATGTTATTCCGGAATGGGTTTTAAGGTCACGTCGTTATAGTCGAGATTGGAACGGATGGTAGTGCGTTGCAGTGCCTTGTCGAGAATCACGAGTGTCCCTTTTCGTCGGTGCGAGACGTAGGTACGTAATGTGCTGTATTCGTACCGAGTGCATGCGCGAATACAAAAATGCTCTTGTACGTTTAGATAAGATCTATATTGAAATTATATTGGTGTATAATATGTCGACTGTTTTATTAATTGTTTACGGATTGTTATTTCGAGGACTTTCGAAAAATTCCGACTGCTTTCGCATGTTTAATTGGCTATATAATTTATTAACGTCTTCTTGATATTGAAATAAAAATAGTTTGTTAATAATTGAACACTTTAGTGTGAAAGTTTAGTCATATGAATATGTTGCAATAAAAAAAAAATGTTAGCATTATTTGCATCAGCGAGTGATAAATTACGTACAGAACACTATATGCTTGATTACATTATTGATTATATAATTTTATTATGTAATTTCAACTTTTTAAATAATTGACTGTCTTGAAGCCAAAAGAATAGAAGCCAAAATAGAAGCCAAAAGGTGGTCAGTAATGTTTTTAGCAGAGTGTGTTAAGATTGCATGCTTATTTATTCCATTAAAATGTAGTTCTACTTTTTAAAAACGATTCAGAATTAAAAAAAAAGTCATAAGAAAACATCGATGAAAAATTACATACTTTTGAAAATTGAATTGAATTATCATCACTGAATTATCATAGAGATAGATGCGTCACAAACCGAATGCTTAGGCCGATCGTGCCTCTCTATCGCTTGGTTGGAGTCGCAATGATAACACCAACTATCGCTAGTTTGTGTTATCATTGTGACACTGCTTCGTAACGTGGAGAGTTGATAATAATAATCACTCTTGTACAAAACGATTCAAGGTAGATGACTCAGGCACCGATCGGATTTTACTTTTCCTATATATTTTTGCATGCACTCTTATGTGACGTGATGGAACTTGATGTTTTTTACCAGAATGTTATGAGCAAAAACCGCATAAGGAGTAAGACGACGCGCACTCCATACCAAAGTCTGCGCATCAATGCATCAGTCATCCATTCCCGCAGCAATGGAAAAAAAAATTAAATCACCATAAACACTTGCCACTGATTGTAACAGGAACAGCAGGTTTCGTGTATCATTTCTCAGAACAAACTTTTGTATCTTAATGATAATCATAATAACAACAACGACACCTTCGGACACCCGCAGCACTATCTGATTCCAAACTAAGCAATGAGGCTTGTATTATGAACATCAGATGGTTGATAATATACATACATATTTAAGAAGACAGATAAAAATTTTTAATGAAATAAATGTTTGTCTTGTTCGGGAATCGAACCCAAACGCTCAGCCCAGTAAATCAGGAAATGAAAAGGCAATCCAATCTTGTCCGTTTCTTAGTAAGAACCCACAATAGAAAGAAATATTAAACAATTTATACAATTTAATACTTAATTTACAATTATTTAGTAATTAAGCCAGTTGAATGTCTTCAAAACCATTAAATATATATAACTATAAAAGAATATTTAGTATTATATAAAAAAAAAGGTTTTTCTTATTTAATCTTGTTTGTGATGTCTTTCTAAATAACGAAAAATAAAATTAGAAGTCGAGCTTAAGCGGAGCTTCAACTAAGTTCTTTTTAATAGGCCGACCTGACCTTGGGCTTACTGTTCACGGTTGAACGATAGCGAAATGCTCTGGGCTCATTATCGATATAGTCTATTACGCTTAGTTTCATTACCTCTAAAAACAAATTGCCCCGTCCTGGGGTAGGAAATGGGGTACGAAGAAATTTGTTAAGAGCGCTCTCACCGACTTGGAAACGCAAATTATTATGATATAATACGTTGATATTTTTTACAAGAACTTTAATAATCGCATGATTATTAAAGTTCTTGTAAAAAATATCAAAGTATGGATATGAAATAATTTTAGAAATAAAATGGTCTTATTGCTAATATGTATAAATAGTTTTATAACAATGTTATTCGGCATTATGCACTTCAAGTAAATTTCAAAGATCGTGAATTGTTAAGGTGTCTCACATATAATATCGGTTTTTAATGTTCACTTTATTTTTTAAATACTGATACAAAAAGGAAAATTTAATATACCAAGTATAATCCATCATATTCTATAATCTTAACCCAAAGTTCAACAAGCTCTCTGTGATCTTGGTAAAACATTCCTTGTGCTTAAAAGCAAAGAACTGCCGCAGCGCATTTTTAAAATCTCTTTTGGACTCAACTTTTTATGCACGAGAGAATTTCGTCTTGGATGTGAATTAATAGTACTCTGCCGGCGGATGGTACGGACTAATTTTGGATGTGATAAGATTTAAATACCACCAAGTCCTTTGATATTATCCCGCGTAACATATATAAATATGCGTAAACAATACTAAAAATAAATTAGTTTCTTCAGATTTTGATTTTCTAAGGACTTTATGATTGGCTCACGTACCCGACGTTTTCTGTGAATCTCGTTTAACTCGTGGCGCACTATTCGACAATTTTTATAGGTCTTACCTAACGATTTCAAGTAGCGATGTATGGTGTTTTTAGAAACTCCAAGGGAGTCCGGCAATCGGCTAGTACCGGAACTACGTTAGCTTCATATATTCCATACTTGCGGACTACAAGACCGTGAATGGTCGACTACTAAAACAATTAAACCAACATTGCTGTTCGCTCATTGACTCTATTTTCTCCTCCAATTTCATATATTTTCCTTGCTGCCGCGCCTGCTTTAAACTTTTAGCTTCTGATAATGTTTTGACAATGCAATAATTTCATATTTATCGTACTTCATACGTTTTGTTATCAAAATGTTTTGCTCCGTCAATTGATGCAGACAGTATCATTAAAATAATGTAAAACAGTTATAATCTTCATAGAACTGAAGACTTGTCGTAACAAGTTATGAGATGCATTAAAAGAAGTGCAGGAATTTCAGTTACGAAAACCGACATTATTTATGAGACAATCTCAATAATTCGACTAAGTCTCGAAATAAGTAATAGAAAAGGTAAAGCAACCTTAACTATTCAAATCCTCATAAGTAATATTAGAAATGTGAACGAGCCTTTCTTTGTTTAATTTTTTGTTTGTCACACTCTAATATCTGGACGGATTGTAATGGCAGTAGTTGTTCACATGGACATATAATTAATTCTCCGTTTTCGACATCAAGTAACCTTGATATAAATCCCGAGCCTGTTTTCAAGTTCCGCTTTCACAATAATTAGTTTTGATTCGGTCATGTTCTCTATTCCAATCCTGCGATCTCCACTTTTCCAATCGCGCCATTGCTACCGATTCTGATATCAATTTCGTTTTCGATATCGATACCGGTTTATTGTAATTTATTTTCACAGGAATGCATTCGTGAGAGATATATAGTATCATGAGCATAATACATTAAATATTGTATCTGTTTGCTTGATTTTATCTAGATTTGTCTTACCGCTTAAATGTAATTAGGCTACAAACATTATAACAAAGCGACACACTTATAACATTATGATAAGAAGATACAATAGTGACAAACGACGCAGCGTAAAAACCCTATCGCGTACTTTAATTCATGTATTATCAAAAAATTATTATTAATCACATAGTACATTCAGATTGTTGAGACTCTCTATTACTTGTGCTTTCGCTCTATCTCACGCTCTCACGCCATATTTTCATTTCCTCCAATTAATTACTTTTAAATATTCTACTTATAAGGAAATATACAGATAAACATGCAACAAAAAAAGACAGTAACCCATGTTTTATGTGATAGTAAGGTCTATGAATCGTCTAAATTGAAATTAGTTAAATCATCGTTAAGTTATAAGATGACATACAGACGAATAGATCAAAAAAAACTGAGTAGTTTATGTATTACAAAATTGTGTGATCTATTAGTCCACTAACGTTCATTAAAGTTAATTTAAATATTATTGAGCTATGAAAAAAACCAACAAGCAAACAAATAGACAAACAAACTAAAAGTAGTCTATTCTTTTTCAATGGTATCACACTATTTCCGTGTCAAATCTAATAAAAATTCACGCAGCGGTAAGCCGCTGCGTGAATTTACTAGAGGAGTAAAGACTGAACGACAAACAGATTAATCGATAGACAGACACTTTCGTATTTAGATTAGCATGGATTTTGGATAGAGACAACTTATATGCCTTAAAACAGGATGCAGAATATCTTTTACAAAAAAAAATGAATACTGATAATTGGTTATTAATATCTATCGTGGCAAAGGGAAGACCGAAATTGGCATCGGGACCGGAGTTGGAATCAAGAGCAGTACTGAGGTACGAATTGGCAGCGGGATGGGAATAGATTAGATAGAACCAGAATCGAAAGCGGAAGCGGGGTCGGAGTCGGGACTCAGATTTACAGCGTGCTCTATTTATGTAAATAATGAACGAATTCGTTTTGTGAGCGAATATATGTCATAAAAAAATAAACGGTTAACGGTTAGTCTATTGATATCAAGACATTATAAATTACTTATTTGAAAAAATATTTAGACAGGTGTCAAAATATTTTTACAGTGTTTAAATTTGAGTACCTACTCATACGTAACCTATTATATTATTTCAATGTCCTTTTGCGGCGTAACACTTCGCATTTCCACATGCAAATAAATTGTAATTGGTCTATGTTATTTTGATGTTTTGCTTAAAAATGCGCATATTTTACTTCATGCTGTTTTTGAGTAAAGATATATCATACACTGGTAAAAAGTGAAAAATTACTTCAGACGCAAAAAAAAGACCATCATAATGTAGACTTTTGTAAATTAGATTACTGTAGTGCTGTCGATGCTTTTTTTAACTCTCACGTGTTAACTGTTATTCAGTCACTTATTTGGGTGACAAAACTATTGGTATCAAGGAGAGCTGCGATATTTGCTTCCGGTAATAGAAGGAACGAACTACATTGTCAGCCACTATTGAGGATGAGACCCCTTCTTTGTGTTGTGTTCAACGTTTCAAAGTTAGGTCTGAGTGTAATATATAATATCTTTAAGCATTTTGTTTAGTGATACCTAGATACGTGATGGCTTTCGATAAATCTTATGTAGAAACACGATTATATGTAATTTCTGTTACAATATTTTATTAGTTTCAATATTTTTTTTGGAAGTAGCTACGATAATACCATTTTGACAATTAACCACATTGAATTAAAATATACAATATACGACTATATGATCTCAATAAAAGCTAAGCAATGACTACTAGAAAATAATAGCAATAGATGAAAAATAGCGGCGACCAGGAAGTGCAGTCTTAACGTTAGAGGCCCGTCGAATTTACAAAGCGAATAATCAAATATACTTAATTGTCGTATCCTTTGAGAAATTCCATATGAAATATGTTGTTTGAGCGGGATCGTATTGACTGGCCATTAAAATAATGGCCCGGTTTGACCCGCGGCGCGCGGGTCTCGCTGGCTCCGCTGAGGGTCGTATATTCGGCGACGACTACACTAGTGTTCAATAGCATTTAGTAAAATAACTGCTCTTATTTCAATATTTCTAAAGACACGTGTTTCTAGAAAAGACACTGGAGCTCTTTTTGGTTACGAGTTAGTTGAAAATTGTTTTTCTTAAGTAATGTAACAAACGAAAAATTAAAACCATAAAATAAAATTGCTAATGCGAATATTATGCGTGATTCCTTTTTTAATTTGAAGAATGAATCAAATATTATTTTGAATACAATTACGTTATAAAACAATTTGGGAGGTTTTTGAAGAAATTAAATTGAAGGATTGTTAAATGAAAGATTTATATAAAAGTAAAGACAATAGAATCTAAAAATAAGTAATTTTCATATCAAATACAATAAAAGGTACTCGTCGACTCAAATAAGGGCATTAAGGGCATTATACTTGGTTAAAATACTATAACATTATATATATTTTTTTATAGTATCGTTATTTGAGGGGCAAACGCGAAGGTGAACTATCACAGAGTAGATGGTCACCGCTGTCTATGGATACTCGCTAACCCAAAGGAGAGACCAGTGTGTTATCGGCTTCTTGAGCAGGAATAGAATATCTAACGAAGGGAAGGTAGATAGAAAGGGATTGAGGTGATGGAGAGAAGTGGGCCACTGAAATTCTCACTCGCTGGATGAAATACAATAGCCGATGCTGCTACTTAGAACTTTGGAAACTCACTTAGGAAATATATTAATTTATAAATAAACATATAATTCTATAGTACGAAAAGGTATATTATGGATTATCATCGTTGTGTGTGATGTTCTGTTAGATTGTATGGTCAGTACATATTTCAATACCTTTATATATTAATAATTATTGTAATAACTTTGAGGTTACAGTTAATATTATTAAAGAAAATCATTAACAATTCTAAACAGAAGCTATCGCTAGCCCAGCCTGTTGTTAAAAATTTTGTATTTGTAATTTATATATTGATTTGGACGAAAGTGAAATTTTGTCATTAAAAGAAAAACTTCGCGTTCACGGTTATCTTTACGGCTTCAGGGTGGTTCTATATCCCATCGTAGCTTAATTATCAATGTCCGTTTAAGACCAAGCAAATCAAAAAATAATAATAATAGACAATGTAAATACACTTAAAACTCGTCATTATTGAATTCTTTTAACATTCTATTCTAAACGCTGATTTACCCTAATAAGAATGACAAGTGTTGTTATTTTTTGCTCAATGTTATAGGAATATTGAATCATATTGGTGTTTTTATAAATAAGTTTAGAAGAGATATGATAGCCTACTTGTAACTTTTTAACGACATTTTGAAATTCATATGACACCAAACCGTTCTTCCTCAGCGATAACCGCTGGGGAAGAACGGTTATAGAGTGTGGCGAACGTGAACTGGATGCCGCAACGTGGAACCAGGGCAACTGACGACCAGTTGACGGTCACGAGCCTCCGTCGGTTACAACTGGTCCAGGATAGTATGTTGTGGGTAATGACAAGCAGTGGACTTGTTAATACTATATATGGATGTCGCTAATTTGGTAGAACCGTTCTATATTTCCCTGGCCTCGAGCCGGGTTTTCATATGTAATATATTGTGACGTTACAGTCGAAATATTAATTTCTTTAATTACTACTTTCTTTGAGGGCTATCCATTTTATGGTTTTAAATTGTTAAGTTCACAAATAGTCCGATTAGAATTCGACCTTCCCGCATGTACTGTACCCCCATATCGACGTCCGTCTAACGTCCGACCGTCCGTTGCGTGCGGCCGCGGCGCTGTGCGTCGTCGGCATATCGAAAATAGCATGAAAAACGATCTAAATATGAGGAAGAGTAATTTCCGGTGGCCATTGTTTCGCCGGATCGAGTCCGGTGGAAATAAGTGATACGTCTAATCGATTGGAGTCATTTATCTTGCCCACCGTTCGACGTATCGTCACGGCTCAATACTATTATTGGGGGGGCAGCGAAGAAGCTAAAGTTAAGCTAAAAAAAAGTATTTCTTTAATATTGTGTATTGTAAGTGGTTATTTTTTAAATAAGCCTATTAATCTCCGGGTCAATATCAAAATTTAGTTGTTGCTTCTGTCAAAACTAAAATATATTTTTATTAGCAGAATGAAAAAAAAGATGAATTATAGTATTTTACACAACGAGACAAATGTGAGTTGGGCTTGTGTCATTATGTTCATTAAAGCTTTACGTAATATTTAAAGTTGTCCTTGTTAAAATTAATTATATTTATGTACAATTTCTTTTTGTTATTAAATTTTCGATATTAATGAAAATGTTTAAATCAGTATATAAATAATATTACTTTATTTCACCAAAAGGTGAAATATTCTCATGCTATTTTTAAATCGTACTGTTACTTCTTTATATAAAATAAATAAAACTTTTTCGGTAAATTTAAACTTTTAAAGCCATTTATTAAACATATATAAACTTTATTGATGATTGTGAATTTTTTTAGAATTCTCATAGTATTATTTTTGTCTACGGGGATTATGAGCGGTTATATAAAATAATGTCATTCAAATGTGGCATGCTATATTTAATATGTAGAAGCTTAGAAGTGTTTATATATAAAAACTTCGAGAGACAAATGACTATGTAAGCCATCAAGAGAGTAGGTGGTCAATGCTTCGCATGGAAACTCGCAACCCCAAAGAACTCACTAGTACTTTGGCGGTCTCTCGAGTAGGAATACGATATCTGATGGAAGCATAGTGGGCCACCGGAACTCTCACCACTAGACGAACCTCAAGAACGGAAGCCTGTTGCTTCACGTCCATATTATGTGAGAGTGTGGTATCTCACCAATCCAGTCAGCTCATTTACTGTTGTAGCCAAGTTGACCACAGTACAGCTCTACTACTATAAGTTCCTAATAAGATAGTAATATTAAAACAGATTATCACATCAAATGTCACCCCAGAGAAAGTTCAAAAGACAACGTTTAATAGTCTGTAGGATTCGACGAGCATGCGTCATCTTATAATTATTTTTTGTTTTAGTACCAAATATCTTTTTTTTTATTTTAGTGTCAAAGCATATTCAACATTCATGATTGAACATTTTGAAATCGTTCTCTGCAAACATTTAAAGAAAGGGTAACATACTTTCATTACTTACTGAATACGTTTACTTAAAATACAAGACGGGGTAGGATGTCGATTTTATTCACTCAGAAGTGATTTCAGTATGGGTTGCTGTTTTTACATTTAAGATCTTTTTTTGATCGCTTCAATAAGGGTTCCATTTTCAGTGATAATACCGATTCGCTCTGACACCGTAAGTTCTAGTTCTAGGTGAAAAATTAAAGTGTTGAAAGATGCACGGGGGAAAGAGATTTTAAATAGTTTGATAATTTTTTAAGGAAGTTACTAAAGGGCACTCTCAAACCTATTTAGATATTTCTCTTTTCAGATTATAATTTTTATATTATTGATTGACTTAATACCTGGAGTGCTCTTTTAATTTTTAGAGAATAATAAAATTTATTGGAATCATGATTTTTTTAAATTGGCCGTTTCACGACTTACGTCAAATGTGAACAGGAATATTGACGTTGGTTTCTGATGACTAAAAACATTAATATTTGGTTATGAACAATTTTTTTACTGAATAACTGCAAAAAACTAATAAGCAGTCATTGAGGACTGCCGACAGAAGTGATAATTTCAAACTGAGAAATAAATATTTTAATCTCAAAAACAACAATTGGTTGCCATGGAATTGAATTAAAAAATATTTTCATATACATATAAAGTTTCACATATTTTGATAACATCAGCGTGTCGGTGACGCGAAGTCACAAGATTTTACTCATCGGAAAGTCGTCTAAGGTGCCTAAAAAAAGGTTTCACTTCAAATTTAATTTTTATTTATAAAATTAAGAATAATATATGATTGATACATAACTGGTTAGTAATTAACAACAAAATTAACAATGATTTTTGTTTTTACTCCTTTTATTTGATCCCTTTTGTTATTGAGTACATTTGCAATATACTTACCAGAAGCTCGTGTAAATCACGAGATTAGTAAATTTTTAATAAAGATTCTATCGTTTTTTTCTCATTCGCAAAAACAATACCAATTAATCATCTGAGTTCAAATAGAACGTCAAAAAGATTATCAGCGGTGATTTGTGCTTCAGACTTAATATTAAATTTGATTTTTAATGTAACCGCATGAAATATTCTGAATGTGTATACCGTAAAAATAGAATGAAATTTTATTGAACAGATTAGATAGATAGATAGACTAGATTGAATAGATAGACTAAAAAAGAATGAATAGAATAGTTAGAGACGTTTAAATATGATGTATTTGGAAAGTCCTACGTGTTTTGGAGCTTTCATGAGTCTTTTACAAGAACTCACGATCGCTCACGTTAGCCTTTTGATTTAGTGGGATGGAACATGGTTTACCCATAAAGCCTGTGTCTCATTCACGCAATAACGTATGCGAATCAAGCAATATTAGTTATATTCGTACATTTATATATACGCGTATGAATTTGCGAGATGAGCTTTTCTTCACAACCTTTGAAAAATGGCCAGTTCGATTGAAGTGGATTTATCATCAGGTGTTATCATGATAAAGAAGAAAAACCTCCAAAGTGCGAGTTGGTCTCGCGTGGATGGAGGTCCGTATATAAATTATCACATTAGTCCTCGGTGAAATCAAGCTATACATATTAAACACGTTTTCTCTTCTCGACAATTTTCTTTGGTTTCCTATGGAACTTTAAGTACTTATTAAGGTTTTCGCCTAAGTTATGAGTAAGCTCTAACATATATCTATTAATTTTGTACGTCCAGTAGTTTTGGAGATAATGGAAGGGTAATGGTTGATTTTCGTACAATATCTTTAATCTCCTTTAAAGTATGCATTTTAAAATGATAAAAATACAGATATTTGAGTTTTTATAACAAATAATTTGTATATCCATACGATTCACTAGATAAAAGTTCTTTTTATATTTCCTAACTAGCCAGCCTAAATTATTTCCCAAAAGTGACAGAATTAGTGGTATAATTTGATAACATTTAAAATTATATATTTCTATGTAAGGCAATCGTTGATAACAAATTCAAAGCAGGTACATTCTCTTTTCACCAAAGAAAAAAACAGTCATATTTGTTATTTGTTTTTTTTTTTTGCTCAAATTTTTTAAGGCTCTCTATGCCTGTACATCCCGTCGGCCGCACCGCCGTCAGTATGAATCGTAATCAAATTATTTGGTACTAAAACTGCGAAGTCAGTACTAAAACAAAGTTACAAAGTTTCTTTTCATGGCGCCGAACTGAGGTAACTTAATCGCCCTTAAAGTTTTTATTTGATAAGCGAGTTTGCTGCGACGCAGTGCTGATTATTTGACATTTAACTTTTTTTCATGATAAAAGTATGGCGATTTTCATAATACAAATGCTAGTAAGTAATAAGTAATTTATATATTTTATGTTTAATCAGTTTAGATTAATTTATACATATATATAGTATTTGACTGATACTATTGTGGATATATGTATTTTTTTTTTTTTTTTAATATTTTTAATTAACGTGCACTTGAATATAATATGTCGGTTTGGTCGTTATTGGCTCAATAATTACGATTTAATCAATGTTATTTATTCAAGAGTAGAATTTTCAATTATTTTGTCATAACACGGAAATTAGTGTTGAAGGGTTTTAAAGGAAGCATTTATGAATAAATTATTTAATAATCGCATTTCCAATTTAATAAAATTATAATTATATGGTAATCCCATTATCAATCCTTATCTTCGTCTTGTCTCAATTTCACTACACTCTCCCTTTTCCTCTGGCTCTCTCTCTACCTGGCACACCATATCTTCATCTTCATCTTTATTTCTTTTTTTGGTATTTTTATTCAGGGCCCCCGCGATATATATTTTTTTCAAGTAAATAACCATAGCTGACAAATAAAATTAAAATAGTGACTCTTCATTTCTTTTTCACAATTTGTAAACAATTTATTGGTAAGATACACAATTTATATTTTAAACAATAATGAGTTTTATCAGCTACAAAATTCCATTAAAGTCGTTTAAGCCCTTTCTTACTAACGAAAAGACAGATAAACAGAGTAGACAGTAAATTATGTATTACGTGATGATGTGTTCACGTTCGTGCAAATTAAAACTGGTTAGCCATATTTTTTTTATAAACAGAGTATGATTTACCATGGTTATACAATAGAGTTACAGACCAAAATTTAAGCAATCAGTAACTTATATTTTAGACTATTATGATATCGATCAATATACTAAATTTCATCAACATCGGTTATTCCGTTGTTGAGTTAAACCACATGCAGTTTAAGAGATAGAGAGAAATAGACAGTGGCTTATATTTACATGACGATGTATACTATTAACTTATTATATTTTAATAAATCCAATTAATGATTATTGAGCTATAAAAAAAATGCAGATAGATAATCAAACAAACAAAAAGAAGTATTCTATGCCTTTCCCCAAGGCTTAAAAAATCTCAATTTCAAAGTTAATCAAAATTAATTCACCAGTTTAGTCGTAGAAACCTAACAGACAGACACACCGACAGACATAGTCATTAACTTCGTATTTATAATAGTAATATGTAGTAAAAGTATGTATGCCCTTTGATCTATCAATATTATCGTAAAAATAAATGTTCTGATATACCCATATTTACATACGCATACGTTCACAGTGTAAATGTGACTAAAATAGGTATGTTAATTTTTTTCTCAATAATTCTGTTCGTTGTATTTGATAGTCACTTTATAAGTGCAAGCATTAGAGTAAATATATTTATAGTCTAAAAGAGGGTACCACACTTGAAAGTCTTTGATGTCGTCCCGAATTAATAGAAAAGCATTTCTTATTTATTGAGTGATTTATTGATGACGCGTTTTGATTTATTTGTTCAGCGATTTCATTTAATCTCGACTCACGTGACTGAAAACGTTAGCTTTAGTAGTCGCTTTCAAAATAAGGATTGAGTACATATTTTTTTGCTGTCAGGTATTTCGAAGACAATTGTTAAAATTCCAACCCACTTAACTTATTCGTGATTCAGCCACTTAAATGATAAACAGACATAATTAATTGACTTCCATCAGTTCATTAGTTGCAGTCCGATCGAAGTGTGCGCACATACTTTGATCTAGTTATTGATTAATTTTAACTAGTCATAGAACATCATGCCGTTTAAAAATTAACGTCTGTCGATGTAAATATGACAGAGAGAGTAATGTGAGTGTTTTATGTGAAAAAATGTGAAATGAACAAAGAAGAAGAATAGAGATCTTTATCCATATACATATTGAGTGCACTTAGAGCATTTAGAATGGCTTCATAAATATTATTCCTTAATATCACATAGTAATAAATACTAACTTATCAATATAAAGATCTTAGATTTCAAACAACTCGGCCATTCTCTTTAACCGGAGCGCAATAATTTTAATTAACAAAAAATTCTCCAATAAAATCATCCGTTAAGCGTTAGTTGTAAATTAGTTTAGTGCTTAGCATGAGATAACATCTTGGTAGGTTGCGCATCCATTATTTATTTCTGGATGATATGACTTTTACGTACTTTTTCTTGTTTATTTATAATTGAAAATATTTTCTGTTTAATTTAAAGAAACTGATATAATTAAATTTACTATTTTTACGTTAGTTTATTAAATACTAGGCATATCTTTATTAATAAGAATACAATAATTTAATGCAATTATTATTTCTACAATTCCTTTTATACTATTCACGAACTTTAGATTTAATCCTAATCGCACACATTAGTTTTATGAGTGTATTTATTTTTTTATAAATTGAGTAATACCATAAGTCAATTACCAAGATAATACTAATTATCAAGACAATTTATTTTAATCATATGTACAATGAACGTACGAAGTACTTATTTGATTTTTTGCCGAATTTCCGCTGCTTAATAGGTATGAATTACCTTCATGAAGTATACTCAAGTCAAAATATGTGTTTCTGAGTTTATTTCTCAGTCGAAAACGCCGTAAACGTGGAGCGATACAAGCAGTTCTGGGTACTACGGTTTCATTTTTAATTTCAATTTGTAAAGTTAATATACAGACCCTTACACAATATATATTTGACGCAAGTGTTACAATAATAGATATATCTTTTAATTTTTAATCATAATTGTTTTTAGTTAACGAACTGCATCACTAGTGTTGCTTCTTCGGAGCTTAAGTGTTCCCAAATGTTGACAAGGAAAATTTGAAATGACAACTTGTAAAATATTTGTTGTACCAATAATCAGCTTCAAAAAAGAGTGGCCACCCTAACTAGAGCCAAACCGTCATTGACGGCGGGACCACACCGCTACTGTTTATTTATCCACCAATAAACATGATTGACATTCATTCGACCGAATTAACGATAGGAAATCTTAATGAGCTCCGTAAGCGGTTCGGTAGCACTCGTTTCTTTGAACGACCCCCTTTAGAGTCGTGGGCTCGGCTCGATAACATGATTTTCGTGTTGTAGTCTAAGAGGCGGGAGGAATAATAGGGCCGCGGTTCGCTGTGTAGATTTTTTGGTAGGACGCATATGCTTCACGATTTCTTATTTTTGAGGAATCAGTATTGTTTTTACCATTTCACGTGAAAAATAAAAAAAAATATATACATGTATCTGTTTCGTTATCGATTTTTTCTTAAATAATTCTTTTATTGTTGTCGATAATCATGTTTTGCCTTAATCATTGTACAGATTACTCCTGTTTCGAACAAAAAAAAAGTATGATGTGCATCTACATAAGCTCATAGAAGAAGTGAAACTTCTTTTTTAATTATTATGATCGGTAATAACGCATTTATTATATAACTATTTTATTTTATTGGTTATTTTGTTCACTTCCATCATTATCTACAAAAGTTACAATATTATTGTACACAATATTCAGCTATATATTTGTGTATGTGTGTGTGTGTATATATATATATATGTAATATTCTTGATTTCATAAAAAGCATGCGCTAACAAGACTAGAGTTTATATGAATATAGCAAAAAATATAAGATATACTTTTTCATACGTCGATATATGGACCATTTATCGACGTCCCAATTGCACTTTGATCGTGAAAGGGTGTGCTGCAACTTTGCTGCTCCCTATTTCGTTATGATTTCCTACGACTGTTCTGCTCCCTATTTCGTTATGATTTCCTACAACTGTATTGCTCCCTATTTCGTTATGATTTCCTACGACTGTTCTGCTCCCTATTTCGTTATGATTTCCTATAACTGTATTGCTCCCTATTTCGTTATGATTTCCTACGACTGTTCTGCTCCCTATTTCGTTATGATTTCCTACAACTGTATTGCTCCCTATTTCGTTATGATTTCCTACGACTGTTCTGCTCCCTATTTCGTTAT
The DNA here is from genome assembly GCA_005406025.1 of Eumeta japonica. NCBI lineage: Eukaryota > Metazoa > Arthropoda > Insecta > Lepidoptera > Psychidae > Eumeta > Eumeta japonica. The sequence continues at coordinate 369,116 of BGZK01000292.1, forward strand.
GATTTCCTACAACTGTATTGCTCCCTATTTCGTTATGATTTCCTACGACTGTGCTGCTTTCTATTTCATTACGAAGAAATAGAGTAATTTAAAACTTACCATCTCCTAAAAATTTTCACTTTAAATATGTTATAATTAATACAAAAACCGCATGAAGAATTGCAATAATAATTATAATGCGATGGATGTAATGGGATTCATTCTATTCATTATAGTTGTCAGGTACATGAAACTAATAGATAATTTATTTTTAATAGTTATTTGTTGATTTGTTAATCGAAAACAATTAAATTTATAGAAGTAAACCCTTTTAATAAATTGCTTATATTGAGTATTATCCGCCAATTATTTTCACAAAGCGCGATTATGGTCACATCAATGTATTTTTTTTATATTTTGATATTTAATAATAATAAAGCCAACATATACAAAAAATTACGTGGTATCGATCAGATGTGAAATTATTCCGCCATATATTAGTCACAGGAAGTATGGCAGATAAGTAAAAATATTCAGTAGGTAGAATTAGTTAGATGTATTATTCAATGCTTGTTTTATTAATTTTTTTAAAATGTATATAGTTGAAAGTATACTTTTGCTGATCCCTTTTTAATGATGTCACTAGACGCCTGTTCGCCGTTTGGGTCCGCTTGGAGATGGATAATTCTTTTCATCTTTTGTATTGAATCTGTTTTAGTCCCATTTCTGAAATTGTTTCAAATTATGTTTTATATCATAATCCGACAATCATGGTCCCACAGACGGGTTTTATCCCACTTATGCTCATGGTTCTAATATCTATCCCACTTTAGATTCTAATACCGGTTTCGATTTTAATTCTGACCTCGATTCCGATCACGGTCTGCCTCCTAATCCCGCTATTGATCGTGATTACATTACAATACGTGTGTAAAACACATTTGCTATATGTGTTTCGATTATGTATGTACATGGTACGCAAATATTGAAATTAAAGGAAAGCAAACGAACCACATTTTGCCTTTATATATAATCACTCGCCTAATGGTAAATAATAATGTGGAGATAAGTTGACGAATCAACTCTTTAATCACTCGACTATTGGAGCTTATCTTCCCACAATCTTTACATTTCAGATCGAGGGGTGTGCACCTTCAAGCCTTCAACGTTATGTATAATGTGAATCAAGTTAAGAACTCATCGGCCAATTCGCCAGTGATCAGTATCGATCAAAGTCTCACTTAGTTCAAAGGCAACACTTAACCACTGAGCTACCACTGTGATGTGGAATTATTAAATTAAAGTATTTATTATGAGAGGTATTTCATTTTCGAAAGAAGTGTCAAATATTAGTCTTATTGTATAAATCGTTATAATGAATATATTAAATTCTAAAACATTTACAACATTCATATAATAATATCCATATTATTTTTACAATGCAATTTCATCAAATTGATAGGCCACTAAAACAAAATCAATTAGTATTTTCTATGAAAAAATAGATTCTAAATTTAAATTAACACTTTGTTAAGTCTTAATATTGTTTGGTGAAATTGGGTCTTAACCTTCTTATTTTGAATCCCAAACACAACCTATTTTACTAAGGGAAAACTCAGTAACTTTACAATATAAACGGAAATTAGTTTATCCGTTTTCTTGTTGTGATCGCAAATATTGCTTTAGCGCTGTAATCTCAGCATATGTAAACAGACGATTAATTAACTAGTAAATCTGTAAATATTAATCATGCATAGCGATTAATTTCCGCAAATTTATTTAAACTGAATTTATCTAATAATCTGCCAAAGTCTTAGACGTTTAGTTATCAAACGAACAGTTTAACATATCAGGTAATTTACTAACCATGTAGAGATGATATTATGTTGTAGCCTTTACGTGGTTCAATGTAGGTTTATGGATTATGATTAGCTAGGGTCGCTTGAGTTTTCTAAGAGCCTGTCTAGCTTTTTTAAAAATCGAACATGGCCCATCCTTTTGGTGAGAATTAATACGTTATGGATGGACCCTCTTATATGAGATGCGATCCTTGTTTTTTAAGTTATTACTCGTAAATTTGTTCTACATGTTCATATTATAAAACATGTAATAAGTACAAAATTATTTATAATTATATTACTAATGATAATTCACTGAATTTAAAAGTTGATATAGGATATTCCATTGATATATAAAATTTGGTGAGATTTTGCTAAAGCTCTCCTACTTATTATAAGCTCATGCAAATTATGGTTATCCCCTATACTCAACAGCAGTGAAAATTTATCTTTGGTTATCGTAAAATACTGTATTTTTGTCTTATTTTTATACATTTAGATTATTATTTTTATTTTCCAATAGAATATTTAGAGCAAACCTCTAAATAAAAGATGTACATTTTTAATACAATTTATTAACTGCAAGGTGAAAACAGAGCAATTTATTAATAAATAATTAGGAACTACAAGTGTATATGTCTTTATGTCTGCACTTTTGTAGGGATCTATATGGAAGTGAAAAGCGTTCCTGATTTGAACGATTCTTTGAACAATAAATTAGAGAGAGATTGAAGCAATCCTTCGAATTGCTTCATGCGAGACGTGCAGTTTTAACGGTCAATATTTTCGAACTTTAAGACTTCGAATGTTCAGATAACTGTATTCTTAAGAATACAGTTATCTGTATTCTTAAGAATACAGATAACTGTTATAAGCTTTGCAAACTTAAGTTTGCAAAGCTTATGTAAGTACATTTATAAAAAAAAACATAGGTATGGATATCTCTTGGGGCTCACTGAGTTCGTAAATATCGAGAACTTTTTGATTCGGCCGGATTCGGAGTTTGTTTGTTTTAACTGTTTACTTAAACTTATTTTTATCATTGCCTGAGAATAATATGGAGTGATTAATAAAACTTTATAAATACATGTAGTTTATTTTATATGAGCATTATAGACAGTATTTCATTCACTGTCTATGACTGAATATTAGTGTTTGGTAAAAATAACATTATTTGTTAGTAAATTTGGGAGAAAAAACGATGAAATTAATTGCTTTATTCGTGTACGCTTAGTAAACCGTTATAAATATAGCAGAACAATCTAATAACGAATTGTTTTCTTATCTCAATCTTTGTGTGTACGTACGCACAGAAAATTCATAATGCCATATTTATATCTTTTACCGAAAACTCGAAACATATATTTTTGAGATCGAAAATATCGTAAATCGTTCAAATTTCAGAGCAGTTTTGTAAATATAATTGTACAAATTACTTGTAATAAAGTGTCAAAAGCTCATGGCTTTCCCCGTTCAGACAAGAATTTGTTTAAATGTATGATCTTGAATTCAATCCCGATCATGATTTTTGTTCTAATCTCGGTCCCCGAATCAGTACAGATATAGGATTAAATACAAAATCCGATCCCGGCGGACAAAAAGGAAATCTTCATTTTCTGACCATTTCTTCGGGAAGAGAAAATATTTTGATTTCCCACGCGCTGCTATGCTATTATTTAAGAAAAATAATTACATTCATGATAGATTAATAAAAATGAATGCGATGAAAGACATTAATTAAAAAGCGTTCGTGTTGGTGAACGAACGAAATGTTAAGGAGAACAAAATATGGGTGTATTTTGCCTAATTCATGTTAATGTTTCCGATCCCAATCCAGATCCTAATTACGATTTTAAAATTTTTGCCATACCGATACCGGTTTACATGTTGGCTCTTATCCTGTTCTATTTGTTTTTTTTTTTACCACGCAATATGTTTTTTTTCTTTCAGATATTTTACCAAATGGACCAAAGAATTTTTGAATTAACCTTACTATGATTCCGATTCCGAATCAAAATTTTACGCATTTTTTTGTTTAATATGTAAATGCAGTTTTGTGAATCTTATTTATAGATTAGCTTGATACATACAAATTGATATAAGTAGGTATACTTAATACCAGAAAAATAACTACGAATAGAAACTTTTGGTTGTTCTTTACGCCTGTTCCCGGAAGGACAGTAATTAAATATGACAGAATTTCTTTACCTCGTTATTTTTAAAACTTTTTTTTTTATATATACATGATATGGAAAACTAAAAGTAAAAAATCACTTATATATACAGTTTTGAGTACGTTTTCTACACGAAAAAAAATTTTGGGAATAAAAATATTTCATCGTGATCAAAAATATGGACGGGCTAACTGCATCTCTGTCGCAGATTGGAAGTCTGCAGACGAACACCAAACACCGCCGCGAGAGTTACATGTCGACCTGTCGGCTAAGGACCCCTGTAAGCGAAAGGAATGCGAACTGTATTTAAAGCATAACTGTTATTAAAAGGTCATAGCAGATCCGAATCCACGAAGCTCGCGTGCTCATGCTTAATCCGGCTCAGCACTCGAAACCATAAACTACAAACCCACCCGTTCGGACGCCAATTAACGTGATGTACGACCTCCGCGCTGATATACTATTTATAAATTACGTGCTGCTTAATAAAATGCCACAGAGTGTTATTATTAATGGGGTGAAAACGCGTTGATCATGCACGCTATTATATTTTTCGTAGTTGAAATTCACGGAGTCGACGTTGCCGATGTAATGAGTGCTTGTTGACGTTAACACGATGGACTAAAAAGAGGATAATGTGTTTGACGACTGTGGACATGTATTTCCTATTGGTAAAATCGTAATTTCAGCTGTAACTTTTGTACGCCGAAATGATAAAACCATTTTATTCATAAAATAAAATTTTGTCAAAGTGTATCTGGTAAAATTTAAATGATATGTTTTGTGATTCTCTGTTCAGCATATACTTAATTTTAACAACTGTAATAGCAACCTTATCAAATAGCTGATCGTTAAATTGACGCGTTGACTCGAACTTTGTCATTACTTGTTATTATTTAATCTAAAAACGGAAAAATGATATAATATATACTTAATTACATTACAGTTTATAGAAATTTTTACCCACATCGCTATACAGAGGTATTTCTTTTCTCCATAACTAAAATAATTATAATTTTGTATCACGACAATAATTATCAAATGTATTGATAAATTTTATAATAGAAATTTCAAAAGACGAGATCATTCAAGTTAAATCATAACTGATGTATTATATTTTATATTACCGTTGTGATGTAAGTGGTAAGGTGTTTAATTCTATATCTATAAACTTTGTGTTGGCAGGGCAGGAGATAAAAATAATTATCATTTCGTTGGTCTTCTTTATAGCCTCTATGAGCCTTGTCCGGGAAATTGTACAAATATACTGTCCATTTAAACTTATGGATCTATTAGAATGCAATTATCGTATCCCGGAATGAACTCATTTCGTATTGTATACATATTACCTAAATATTCGAATATTTTTATGGACTTCGCCCGTATTCGTGTAGACACAAAATAAATGTCTGGACGTTATCGATCTAGATTCGAACCCGTTCCGAAAATTTCCTTATCGCAAATTGGCATTTTGGCTCTCATGAATAACTCATACACTAGGCTGTTGGACTCATAAAATATTTCAAGCTATTATATAATAGCTTGAAACTCGATATTAACCTCGAAATTCACAAAGCCTGATCTATTTACATAAACACAAAATGGTATATCTTCACATACCGATACTTCATCTTCTAACGTCTTACTGCAGGAAACAGAGCCCGTCTTAGTTATGAGACGGTGTGGGCACGTTCTACCGCGCGCGCCTCGTGTCAATTATCGTTGGGTTGTGTTTTACGGCTTAAACTTCTAATTAGGTCCAACAACCGAGAACGGTGCGCCTGAAATTAAAATCGAGATAACCGGCAGTCGCTATCCGCGTATAAGCGACTCCATATAGCGTCGACGTATAATAATATATGTTCATTTATCTTGTGATTTTCATAGATGAGGACTTTAAGCCGTACCCTGGCGGTCGCGTAGGCGCAACCGGCTCCTACAATAACGTCACCTGAGCGTGGTGCGCGCCGCGGCGGCAGGCAAATAAACGTTTTGTGACATTTAACTGTCGACAGTCTATTAGGGGCCCGCGGGCGCCGCGTTATAAATGGGTCGCTCGCATGCGACCGCACTCGTTTGCCGGAAAAATCGTCCGCGCGTATAAGACCGCGAATAAACAATTTCGCTTTACTTAAATAAAGGTCCTTGTCGCCGGCCCGAAATGAGGGTCTACTCTTATTTATGATCGTGTGTATAAGCAATGGGTGATAATTTTACTCGGAAAATAAGTGCGACTGCTGATTAGATAAATTGATTTGTGTACTATCTTTTTTTTGGACGTCTAACTATAACTTCTAAGGTTTCAAAATCAATAAACAAAGTTGAGCATTTTATATTTCAGTTGACATTTTGAGAAATTTTAATCAATTACTTCAACAATATTTCTTCATTAATTCTATATATTGCGATTAAGTACTTTTGGAATTCTTCGTTAATTTACCTAATATTTGTAGGTGACTACAAAAATGTTTTAACTCTTTATATTATATAAAATACTGTCATTTGTATTGTGAGTTCAAAATTTAATTGCAATTGCTTTATCACATCAAAGTGAAATTTCAAATTAATTAGATAGAATTTTAACTCGCGCATTCTACCAGTCAATTAATTGTAAGCACGACTCTACTAAATAATTCACAGCATCCGTTGGATCGTTTTCTCGCGAATGCCTGACATTCCGATAAATATCTGAAACAATTTCAAACAATATAAATACCAATTAATTGCTCTATTGCAAACAGATTGCTTAATTAAGACGAGGGAATAAATAAGGGGAGCTTTTAGCGAGTAACATGAAGTCAAATTAATTTTAATGATAAACGGTTTACAGAGCGGCGGCGTACTCAGAGCCATCTACCGTTCAAAGGTAAACTTAATTTGTCGGTCTATTATTCAGGCTGTAGGCATTGCGGGAAGGCTCTAACGCGAAAACTCGGGCTTGAAATAGAGCCTTTCCGTATCTTATGTTTAAATTCAATGTTCGATTCGCTCGGCTGAATATTTCAACGTCTGATGTAAAAACTTAGTTCCTCAACTTTATGAAAACAAATAATCGATGAATCAGTATTTCTGATTAGATTGTTCTCTCCACTAATTATTGTTGAATATATTAATCTACTGATTCCGATTTTCTCGTATGTACGTATAGGCAAAAAGTATGGTGTTGTATTCAACACCTATTATTAATGTTAAACAAACACACAGAAAAAAAAATGAACATTCCAACCAAAGGTTTGAATAAGTCGTACGAGGTAAAGAGTATTTTCATAGTACGAGTTGTTACCTTTATATGTAACATAAATAATGTAGGTAGGGGGGCTATGTCCCGTTAGGTAAGACGCAATGAGTCGTTCCGGATGCATCGCTTGTTCACTGCGTCACACACGACTGGGTGTTCCCAGTATCAGCACTACTCTGGCCATATGTTGTCGTATTGTTGTGTTGTCCGTTCTCATGTTATGTCAAGTTCAAATCACTCCACTGTTAGGGCATGTTCTCCTGCAATCTTTCAATTTCAGATAGACAGGCTTCGTCGTTAAATTCTCTGCGCCGGCGACGTCAACGACTATTTTCAGTCTACATGATAGGAACAGAAGAAGCTATGGATAAATACAAACAGTTCATCCAATAAGGTCGGTATACAGTTACACCTGAAATAGTAGGTACAATTTGTTTGTGATTGTAACATTAATGAGTTCTATGTAAAGGATTTTTTTTCATGTTTGTGTCACTTGTGATAAAGTCTCGAATAGCGCACTGAATTTTACTTGCGCAAAATCAGTAAGTGCTCAAAATTGTAATGTGAGCAAAGCAACGATAGATATACGTACTACCATTTTTATACAAATCGGCATAATTCTATTACATCGACCAATACAGCAATATTTCGTGTTTATTTTCTTATCTAGTCTAAGAACGCAGACCGAATCTACATTAATGTGTCTACTTTGATAAATTTTATAAATTGAATATTTTTCACCTGCGATAATCAAATTTCCTTATGTGCGTATATAATTTTATTGTTCTTATATTAGTTTCAGTACCTTAAACAAGGGAAAACTATGTAGAATATTGAACATATTTTATTCAATTTTGTTTACCACTCTATTCGATCCTACATCAAATTTTTTTTGTTATGTTAAGCTTTATTCATCTAAGTAATGAAATAAATTCTCCTTTAATCTTTTTTTGCTATAGCCCCTAGTTGTAGGCCCTATTTGAAGCCTCCACCTGTAGCTTCTTGCTATAGCTTTAGCTGTTGTCCCCTAGCTGTAGCCTCTCAGCTGGGGCTTTCGAGCTGTGGCCCCCAGCTGTAGCCTCCAGCTGTAGCCCCAGTTGTAGCTCCAAGCTGTAGCCTCTCAAATGTGGCTCCCCAGTTGTAGCTCCAAGCTGTAGCCTCCCAGATGTGACCTACCAGCTGTGGCCCCCCAGCTGTGGCCCTCAACTGTGGCCCCTAGCTGTGGCCCCCCCAGCTGTGGCTTCCCAGGTGTGACCTTCCCAGCTATAGCTCCCCATCTGTGGACCCCCAGCTTTAGTCCTCTAGCTGTGGCTCCCTAGCTGTGGCCCACTAACTGTGGCTTCCTAGCTGTGGCCCATTAACTGTGGCCCCCCAGCTGTGGCCTACCAACTGTAGCTCCCCGCTGTGGCCCCCAGTTATTCCACAAACTGTGGCGTACCATCTGTGAACCCCTAGCTATGGCTCCCCAGCTGCGCCCCCAGCTATGCCCCCCTCCAGTTGTGACCCTCAGCTGTGGCCCCCAGATGTGAACCCCAGCTGTGGCCCTCCTGATGTGACCCCCAGCTATAACCCCCCTGCTGTGACCCCCAGCTGTAGCCCCCTAGCTGTGGCCCACCAACTGTTTTCCCCCAGCTGTGGCCCCAGCTCTGGCCCCCAGCTGTAGTTCTCAGGCATAGCCCGCAGCTATAGTCCTCACCCGTAGCCCCTAGCGATAGCCTTCTAGCTGTAGCCCCTAGCGGGAGCCATAAACCGTAGCCCGCAGTGGTAGCCTCAAGCCGTAGCCCACAGCGGTACCCCAAGCCGTAACCTCCAGCCATAACTCCCAACTGCAGCCTCCAGTTGTAGCCCCAGTTGTAGCCCCCAATTATAGGCCCTAGTTGTAGCTCTCAGCTGTAGCCCGCAGCTGTAGCCCCAACTTTAGCTCTTAACTGAAGCGTCTGGTCGTGGCCACTTGCTATAGTCCCTAGCTGTAGCCTTCTCGCAGTGGCCCTTAGCCGAAGTTTCTAGCTGTAGCCCCTAAATCTACGGGTTTTAAATGCCAGTCCATGCAATGATAGTCGACAACAGTTACTGATTGTTGTAAATATTCACCAAGTAATCCGTTTTATCCGTAAATCCGTAAAAAAATTCAAAGAGTAGTCTAGTGTGACTTAAGTAAAACCCATTGGTCAATTTTCCTGTGATCAGGATTGAGCCCGGTACTTTTTGTTACCATAGTATTAATCTGAGTAACTACCATTAAGAAATCAAATATTGACATAAATTGATTTCCTTCACTAATATAACAATTTGCATAAATTTTTCGTTGAGATGAACGCCGTCCGAATACCATTTCAGACAATCACAAACAAATCGGAGAGAAGAACTCTCATAGACTAAACGAAGTGACGTTACAAAAATTACCGCGCGTTGTCGCTTTGCTTAATTCAATCAAGGCCATACTACATGGTAACACACGATGCAATTTGTGCCAAATAAAATTAAACTGTGCGTAACTGTATCACAATTCGCCGCTGCCGTAAAAGGTATATATAATTGTCTGTCTAGCCTTTCTCGAGGATGTTCTGATTTGATATGAAACGTACTTGGAAATTAAATTCTAGTTAACTGGCAGTTAAGGTAAATAAAAAATTTTAACAAAAAAAAACCGACTTCAAAACAAAAACTATTCCAAAACAAATTAATATGCACTAAAAAGTAAAAAAGTAATTGCGGATTCTTCTACAACTTAATACCTAATCAACTTACTTTTTCTGCTTATCAATATGTAGGTACAATCTATGTGTTTACCACGCAAGAAGGTAGATAGGTACCTATTAACTTCAAATTTAACTCAACACATATCTATGAATAACAAACAACGATCAAAATATTTTTTAGAGTTCTCCTAAGTAAAATGAAATGATAAATATTAGACTACCTAAAAGTCAATCCAATTATTACGATAATATAATGTAGTTACGATTATTGTTATTTTTGGAGTCGGATTCTATTACTAGATATGATGTAATGTTTCCTAGGCTGACACTGACTTTCCCTTTCCAATAAAAAACCATCATCGAAATCGGTGATATTGAGTTATTTGTCCATTTGTGGCGTACGAAATCAAAGCAAATTTATGATTTATATGATTTTCTCATAGATGCCCTTGTCCGAACTGAACCAAATTAAAATAGGACCACACGGGCAGCTCGAGCTTTCAAATAAAAAAAAAAAATTATGAAAATTGGTTTACCCAGTTGAAAGTTCTGAGGTAACATACATAAAAAAATTCAGTCGAATTGAGAACCTCCTCTTTAATTTTGAAGTCGGTTAAAAATGTTAACATTTGCTTAGGTTTCGTTATCTTTGAATCCTCTCGAATCAAAATTCAATTCGTTGGAAGAGGATTAGTATTGGAAGAGTATGAGAAGGTCAGAGGTCAGCAGCGGGTTGCATTTTTATATTTTTGCATGTTGAAGGCGAGAATATAGTTATGAATTTTCGCGAAGTAAAAACTTACACGATAGAATAAAAGGCGCAAGGAGTAGCGGTGGAAATTGATCAGTTACTAAAACGTTTCATCCTAAAGATTAAACATAAACCTATAATTTTCTCCCCGTTTACGTTTCGAAAATAAAATATAAACAGTGCATCACAAATCTTTTTGTATAATTACCCCACACAAATGCGTAATGAAATTTTTTTTCGGCCACGCTTTTACCATACAAACATACTTTTTCAACTGTTATTATTAATACAAGCAAACTTTTGCCTTTATGAAAATATGTTTTTCTAAATAAAAAACAAACAAACAAACACAAGTTGAAGCGAAGTCCCGAAAGCAAATATTCATATGTTATCATTCGTTGTAAAGGTTATTTAAAACCAGACAGAAAATACAAACGGTAACATAACAGCTCCCGTGGGCTTAGATTAATTTAGACCATATTTACTCCGCAACGGATGTTTTGGCACGGGGAGTTCGAGTAGAAAATAAACGAAATAATAGTAACGTGAAGCGGAAAGATTCATACAGGCACCGGCCGCGCTCCCCAGCGGACGATTTGTTAGTCATGAGCTATCCTTCCTCGTGGCGTTTAGCCCGATGCGAGGCCGTCTCCAGCGTTTTATTTTATGAATTGTTGTCGTATGTGGAACGTATCTCGCTTGGATTTGACTCTGCAGCGACTCATCTTCAACTCGTCGACAGACGTTAAATGTCAACTTAGCCTTTTAGTTTGTAATTATTGCCCGCTCTCATTCAGAGAATGGTTTTTCGCTTCGTCTTGTGTTTGTTTTCGTATTTTTCTCATCGCGACTAAATTTTTATAAGAAAGCTAAAGTTATCTTTCACTGAGCTATATCGTGTTTATGATGAAATAAAAACTTAGAGAAACAAGTATAATTATAAATAATACACTTCTCAAGGCTCACACTTTTATTGAGATTTTTTGAATATTCCAAAAATTAATTTCTGACTAATATACGGCTTTTTTTAATTTAACGTGCTTTTTATTAGGGTTCCGAGCCAAAATGTCAAAAACGGAACCCTCATAGTTTCGTCATGTTCGTCTGTCCGTCCGTATGTCACATGCATTTTATTCAAAAACTACAAGACGTATATTGATATAATTAATAGTATAGATGTCTTGTATAAGCCGCTAGTTAGTTTGAAAGTTAAAATAAATATTTCTAGGGAGCACTCCAAACATGTAACTAGAGCCGAAAAAAGGTTTTTTCAGCATACATCAATGTGTGGCACATATTTTGACAGTTTTTTTTTGATACTTTACGGCTTATAAGCAATTTTTCCGATCACAGGCATAATTTTGGAAATAAACGCTATGAAAGTTGCAGAAATTGTCCCCCCTCTATGTTTTTGACCGTAAGTCCAAAAAATATGAAAAAAATAGCCTTTATAATAAATACTTTCAAAGAAAATTATTCCGGCAATGGTAGGAATTACTGTTTTTGAAATTAATAATAATAGTCGACATATCTACTTGATTTTCTAGTTATAGGCGACTAAAGTCCTTTTAAATATTCTCTACGGGAAACATGGAAAATATGTAACAACGTACTTTTTTATCTGTAGTGCAATTCTTTGTAACAACGGCTTCGGAACCTTATAAAGAGCATGGTCCGACATGCTCTTGGCCAGTTTTTATCTTCCTAAAATTATCTTTTAAAAACCAAATATTTGTAAATAGACGTATAGTATATACTAATAAAAAAATCACGTTTGCTTCTTTCATTAAAAAAAAATGCCCTGAATAAACAACCAAATATTTCTCAAGACCAATTCTTTTATTGCTTTACGCAGTTTGCTTATGCGTACACAGAATGTGTTCGATAAATCTGAAAATATCGTTGCCGGTTTAAATCTTAGCCCGAGGGCCACGTTTTTGGGTTGTGAAGTTGCATTTATGTCAAAAGACTGATGCCCCGCAGCCAGCCTGTGCGGGATCACTTAAGCACGCAAAGAAAGCATAAAAAAGATTTCAACAAAGCCATTGCTAGAACACAAAAAAATATTACCTTAGAATAAGCAAGAGTTACAAAGGCACGTTGATTTCGCACAGCGGCGCGCCGGCTACGCGGTGTTTGCCCTGCCTTCCGGCTATAGGAAATTAAAATTGCCGAGAACATTTTTTTTCCTGTTTCTTTCGCAGTGTTACGAAGAAGGTTTTAATTTTATCCTATCGTATTGTTATCTTTAATCACGGCGTGGAAAAAGAGAACGCTGTTTGTTAATCGCTGTCTGTGTGTTTACGATTATTATGAAAAAAAGCAAGCGCTATATATATATCTATGTGGCAGTTGCGTACTGCTTAGATATGTAATAACGTAAGAAGATTTGTATATTTACAAAGCCAATATGCTAAAGGTCAAGAATCTCATAATATTAGGGAAGAATACCTACCTATATGATTACAATTTTAGATTACAAATTAGAGAGGAATCAAAACTTTATGACATTATTTAATTTCATTCGTCAATTACGATAGTCTGTCTGTAAGATATACTATACATTTTACAGGATTTTACATTTACCGAAGATTTGACAAAGTTGATATATTCTTTGATAGAATTATGCTAAGAACCAATTGCAACAAATAAAACTTTATAAATAAGGGGTTGAAAATAAATAGTTTTTCAAATGTAATGTGTTTACGATTCTTTCCATTATTTATAACTTGGTTTTAAATAACAGTAATTGTTGTGAAAAGCTCGCTCAACTTGAACTTTTTGAAATCTGATAAAATAATAATTATTTTGAATGAAAGTTTATTTTCAAAATTCTCAGTACGTCAGAAATCAAACTACTTCCAAAGTCCAAAGACTTTTTGCTTGTGCTTTTTCAAAATTTTGTGATAAATTATTTTAAAAAGTTGTATTACAATCGGGGTGTAAATTACAAACAGAACTAAATAAGTTTATTAGCTTTTTAATAATATATCTGTTATTACTTTTATGCACCATTTGCCAAAATTCGACAAATTTTGCAAAAAATCGCGACCAAGCACTTTAAAAGAAAAACTTTTGATTTGTACATTTTGTACAGTTTAAATTAAAAGTTTTTCATTAAGCGATTTAGGTCTAAAAAGTCAACAAGAGAATAGTAAATAATGAAATTTTAACAAAATTTAATACAAAATAACCAAACCAATTTGTTCCAATGAGACGATAATGTCGGTCGATTTTGCATATACCAATGCAAAACATTGTGTCAAATTATAATTTATTGACAGTAAAAATTGGCAAGTCATTTAGTTAGAATCTGATTGTGAACTGAAATAATTAATTCTACCAAATTTCTAAGTCGTAATGACCGCAAAAATAATCTGTATGACTAATGGAAACATGCATGGGATCATTATTATTTTTATTTGTCATAAAAAAGGTAAATTTGAACTTAATTGCTAACGCATATCAGTGTATACACCGTTTTGCTATACCGATACAGACTGATCTGAATAATACAACGTTTTATTATGTACATCTGAATTCTTAACATTATTAGAAATGATTGAATTACACATTTTATGCACGAATATAATTTGTATTAATCTGTTATCGAAGGGTTTATTAATCAATATTGAAAATGAACCAAATTAATCGTAAATTGATTTTTTTAATAACACCTTTTTTGGTTTTTATAAAGTTAAATAAATTGAAAAAAATAAATTGATCGTGATTTTTTTAACCTCATATTGTTCAACGTGAACAATATGAGGTTAAAAAAAGTATATGGGGATACCACAAGAATATTTTTTCAGTAACACCTTGTTTACTAATGTGGTTTTGTGTCGTCACCAATATTTTTTTAAAAGATTGTAACATTCAGATAGATTACAAAAGAACAAATAAAAATTATGCATAATTTTTATATTAATAAGCTGATAGTAAGTCTTTGAACACAAGGGCAACAGACGATTCGAAAATAATTTTTATAAAATGTAAGCCTTTATTCTTGTATTTCGTTTGAGATTTTTAATAACTCAAAACAATATTGAAAAGATTGCCCAATCGATTTGAATTATTCGCATTTGACAATCGGATAATAACAGCATGAAATAGACACATATTTTATCGTCCCACTCGTAAAGCGGACATAAATTATGTGTATTTATTTTCCCAGTAAACAGGAAAATCTTATTTGTTTGACTACCACTAAAAAAATTAATGGTGATTGGAAATTTTATGTTCATATATTGTATATTACATCATCAAGATCTATTTGTAAGATACCAGAATTCGTATTGCTGCATAAATACTACTACAGACACTATACGTTTGTTCGTCATATTTTTTTTTATTAAATTTTATGAAATGAATCAGCAATTTTTTATAAGTATTGATATTTTACAGATCAACAAATAAGTGTCCAACTTAACGAAGAAAAAAAGTTATTTACGCAAATTAACAAAACCCACCATCAATAATGACTGTAAAACAAATACAAACTCTCAACGTCCACAATGGCTATGGAAATAATGCGTGTATAATTTCCTTTAAACTGCATTAGATCTTTTTTTCTGTCGAATGGAATAATTGTGGTGTTAGAATTAATTATGAGCCTGCGTCGAAACACTTAGTGGTATTAGTGTCAGCGTTGAATTAGGATTTAAGCACGTGGCACTATATAGTACCGTGGCACGTCGGGAGCACGACGTAGCTATACTCAGTCTCAAGCCACAATCTAGGATGATTAGTTTACAATTATGCAAGCCAGCCTGGTATCGTGG
This sequence comes from Eumeta japonica, assembly GCA_005406025.1. NCBI lineage: Eukaryota > Metazoa > Arthropoda > Insecta > Lepidoptera > Psychidae > Eumeta > Eumeta japonica. The sequence continues at coordinate 384,576 of BGZK01000292.1, forward strand.
TCGAATTTTTTCCGTTTTAATGCGACCTTTTTAACTAGCAGCCGTGGGACGCCGTGCCGTCATTCTCTAATAGTATAATAAAAAAGTGGCACTTACCTCACGTACGGCCGGCAGTCGCTCGGCCCTCGACCCAATAAAGTCGCATGAATATTTCAATGCTCCAGCGTCTCGAGTTTATCAGTCGAAAGGAGAGTCCGAATTATGTAGGACACAAAGGGCGTTTTTACACAGAAAAACTAGGATGGCGAGCGCGAACGGTGTAGCTGACGTCGTTACTTATTGCCATGGAAATTCTTTTGACGGAGCCGAGATCAAACGGCGCACTGGTATCATATTCACAAAAGATGCTAGCAAAATAATGATTCGCTAGGAGACATCCGACGCGAATCGGATAACCCTAAAATAATAGGGGCGTAAATGGTGAAGTTGTATTGTTTTGTACAGATGGCCCGGAAAGCGTTTGACATGGCTCGACGTTGCTTTTACGTCCAAGCCCTTCATTCTGAAATGAAAACATTGTGGGATGGCATTTCTCAGCAAAGGGATGAGAAACAACAACAACAATTTTAACTATTCTACGAGTAACTACTTATATGAGACATCCGTGTGTTCTTCTTTTGGGCAGCAATGGATCAACTGAGTAATGGAGCGACGAATAAAGCGATTTTGTACATGGAGATAGTTTATGAGCCGCAGAAGGAGTACTATTGGTACCGGGAAATATGTGTTCTTTTCGGATAGTAGTATTGAGATACTGACTTTGCAATTGGAAAAGTAAACCGAACAAAATTTGATTCGTTGTTTGGTTTGTTAATGAAATTGTCCTTAAATAATTTTGTCCTTTTAAAAGTGAAGCCATGGAACTGGCAATGTAATGAATGATTGAAATCAAAAACATAATCAATAGTGAAGCCGGAATCGGGTACGAAAGGTGAAGTACTTTATTTTATGTCTTCTATGAAAGCTAGTGTATATTTTAATAACCAATGTTTTATGTTGTACATATCCTTCTGTATTAAAAATTTGTTTGTTTATTTATGTAAAGAATTTATACGTGGTGTACAACTATCATTATAGTTCTGAAATAATTCCACAAGTTTTTTTAAATGGCTCATATTCTTTACAAATTACAAAATATTTTACAAAATCGAAAAATGTATTATTTTTCAGTACATAGCTCAATGGAGCTCTGGTGATCGAATAGTTAGGGCATTGCTTTCTGAGAATACCAAGTTCGAATCCTAAAGCGAATTCGTCAATAAATTTGTAACTTAAATCTAAACAAAACTACTCGTTCCATACCACGTATTTTAAGCAGTCGGACACTGCCTTGCATTAGTAGTAACAGTCGTTACTATTGTAACCCGTGACCACGTTAGACCCGCAACAGTCTGGCAGCTTAGCAGCGCAATAGTCTGGAGCCTAAACTTCAAACCCTTGTATATAAAAGTCAATACTTTTTTGTTAGTATTTAATGTGCTGCTATACCGTTCTTCCGATTGTGATAAAATTTTGTCAATTTATTACTTACACTTGTGCAAAGGTTTTAGATATGAACAAAAACTATTATTTATATAAGATTTCGTATGGGTTTTTGTATTATCAAACCGCACTACTGAACCGATTCTAAAAATATTTTCAGTCATAGAAAGCTCTACTATTCTCGAGTAATATAGCTTAAATTTTATTTTGACATAAGTACGCATTTGATATAAGCACGCCGGTTTCGTTTAAATCAGAACCCTGACCAGTAGCGTGAACGAAATCGCAAGTGGGACGGGGAGCAGAATCCATAGATGAAATTGAGAGGGATCGAAATAGAGTATTAATTCTGCGGAGGTCGAAATCGACCGTGGGACTAAAATTAGAATCAATAGCGTGACCGGAATTGGAATGAGGAATGGTATTTAAATCAAAATTGAGAGTGGGGCCGGGATAGAGAAAGGGATAAGAATCGTAATCTGCTTAGATCGAGACCGGGTTCGAAATCGAAAGCTGGACGGCGATTGGAATCAACAGTGAGATGAAATTGCATCAAGATCGGAACCAGAATAAGAATGGAGAACAGGATCGATTCAATTATGATTGAACGCATGATAGGTTCATACATGATATGAAAGGATTACGTCTATGCGACCGAAACCGCGGCCGAAAGCTTGTCTAAAATAAAATTATTGTGAGAGGATATGCGTCTATAGGGGATTGATGCAAATATGACACATAACAATTTATCTGTAGTATTATTGAATTATATTTTGTGATTTACATAATTAAATAGGTAAGCAACTAGGATAAATGACAAGCTTGCTAGTATTTAGAAGATTGTTGATGAGCGGCAGTGAATTCTATAAAAGAAAAACATATGTTAAGAAGAGAAAACCAAGCAAAAAGTTTCCAGTAACGGTTTGAAATTACTCGCAAACAGTATATAATCTAATATTGAGCACGAATGGCTATTATTATAGATGTATTTATAAATAATAGCAAATTATTACGAACAGTAAATTAGTCTCTCTCGATTTTTCTACGTTCTATGGCAGCTGGGCCTCTAGTCGGCGAATTTGCATCTCTGCACCTATAAATTATACATGCCAAATATGTTAAGCGCCTTGCCCCTTCGGAATCTCCTAAGTGGCTTCCTAATAAGTAAGAAGGGAAGCCTTCGCTATAACCGGCGAAATACGAAACCTCGTTTGCCAATTTATCAGTTGAACTTTGAATAGGAAATTTAAGTATTGTGCATATTAGTCTATGACGAAGAAAGAGTTCTACGATTATCAATTTTTAGAATTTTTAAACAAAAACACATTTTGATTGTAAAAAATGTAATTCAAATTCAAAACCATATTTATTTAATAGGTCACGGTCATATTCGCGGAAATTAAAAAAATATTTTATTCCAGAAGGGTACTAGCATTGCCAGAGAATCCCTCCCTGGCCTTGTCCCGGGCAGTCTCATCGTATCTAGGGGAGACAAATTTCCGTACCGGAGAATTGGGAGCTCTAAGCTCAATTGCAGCAACGAGATTCGCCACTCGTCACGCCTAATTCATCAGAGGTCATCAGACAAAATTGATTGTCTATAAACTGATGAAAGACAGGCGACCGGATATTCTATGCGTGAATGAAACTAAAAAGAAAGGTAGTGCCGTCATCAAACACGGATCCTTCGAGATTTATTAGTCCAGCGATGACCAGAGCCAACGACAATGCCTGGGTGTTGGTTTCATCCTGTCAGAAAAATTATTTGAATGTGTAAATCCAAGGCTCCTCTGGCTCTAAGTTAAAATCTGACTAAAACGGATTTTCATTTAAGCCTATATGCCTCAGATATATCCAAGCCGCTCGAGGAGAGGGAGGAGAAATTTTGGACTGATGTGAGAGACATATTAGTATGACAGAAACGAAAGTATAGGAATGTTAGGTCATTTTAACGGATGGATATGAGAAAGTCTTAAATAAATGTGGAGAGGATAGAGCGAATGAGAGTGGTGATTGCTTCTTCTACTGTGTCAAGTGTTTAGCTTATCTATGACAAACACTATGTTTGACGTTAGAAGCGTATCATATACTTGGCGGAGAGGAAAAGACAAAAGCGTGATAGACTTTACAATTGTAGATGATTGGTTGAAAAGTAACGTTGTGGATGCAAGAGAGTACCGTGGCATCAAAATTAACACAGACCACATCTTAATGGTCTATCGAACTAAGACATACGCCAGTGTTGAAAACGCCATTCGAATGGTCACTACAAAGCTAGAACGAATAAAAGTTGGTAAGCTTCAGAATCAAAATATAAATGATGAGGAGCACGCAGAGCGATTAAAATTAGATAAGCGATAAATCTAAATAAATTGTTATTAGTGATAATCCAGCATTAATGAGTACGGCCAATATTGTGAATATAATCACACAAAGTTCACATCAAAAATAAACAACTCCACGGACACGGATGATTCCTAAAACTTCAAATATTCAACTGCAATAGCCAGATAATATCCATAACAAAGGCATTGGGTTAACTATTACAAACGGCATGTTATTTCAGAGAACACTGGTTACAAACTATCAAGCTACCAAAGAAACGATGGAATGGTGTCTCTCCAAAAAACCCATTGAAGCTAAAGTGCCGATGACCATTGTCTCCATTCTTGTTCTGATATCTGTGACTGTATTGATGAGTTGACCCTCGAGCATCATAGATTATCTTTATGCTCTATCCAACAACAAATAAATATATATTTTTTCATTTTTGTTGAATTAGAACACAAACTGTAATACATGATATTGTGGTATATGATATTGTGAAATATGCTAAATAAATTTTCTATAACTTTTTAGTAAATAATAATTTCCATGACTTCTAACATAGGAAAAAACAACACAGAGTTGAGATTACTATTTGAAAAAAATTAAAATGAAATATGACTATTATGCACAGGAAATTTTCAGAATACAACTTGATATTCGTCATAGGTATTATATAAACTTAAAATTCACAATACTAATAAGATTTTATGGTTAAGTAATAGATTTATATAAACAACTTAGCATCTGATAAAACTTCATATGCTTTGGAAATTACTTTAAATCGTCTATTTGCTTCATCTGCATTGTCAGGGTTTTTGTCTGGATGCCATTACAATGCAAATTTCCGACACCTAAAAAAACTTTTGAAATTATTTTGAATATAATTAAACAATAACACCTAATTGTTCAACTAGAAAATTGGTTTCTAGATTTATGTATACTAGATTATTTCTCTTTTTTTTTTGTAAAGATTAGTCGTTTGACCATCTGAAAACCTTTTATTTTATTAATTGCACTAGCTCTTGGAATCGCAAACAGTATGAATGTTTAGAACATGACGACTTGTGGAAAGCAACAAAATCTGTATTAGACGGCGAATCAAAATAGGTATGTGGAGTGAATAATAGAAGAAATATTAGTAAGAAACATAATAAATGGTAAAATTTTGGACTAAACAAACTTGTCAGTAATAAAAAGAAAGCATGGCTGGATTTACTGTCTGTAAAGGTCAACCACAGAGTGCAAAGAAAAGATAGCTTGAAAGATAAGCTAAAAGAAGCTGAAAGTACGTACAAAGATGCAAAAATGAGAGTTAAAGAAAGCGTGAAAATAAGAAAGAATGAAATAAATCAATGCTATGACAGGAGATTTACGGCTTATTTCCAGGAAAATATATGCAACTCATATGTGCAGGCGGATGGGCCATCTATAAATTGCAGCGGAATTGGGATCTTAAAATGGAAAGAGCTGACCCCACTCCCGTTCTTAGAAAACTTGATAATTCTATAGCATTCGATGACCGGGAAAAAAGAGTTTGGCTCACAACAATGCTCAGAAAACCTCTTATTTGACGGTAAACGTGTTAGGAGGGTGGACGAGGAGGTTCATTGCAGAGTCTCCTTTCCACTCAAAGACGACCTGGATCCCATCACTCAAGATGAGGTTAGCAAAAATATTAAAGCCTTTAAAATCAGAAAGGCCCTAGGAGTGAACTCCATTAGCAGTAAAGTACTCAAGTGTTTTTCTGCGCCATTCTTTAATCTCTTGGTCGCAATTTCTAATGCGTGCATCAAAAATTGTTACTCTCCTATAGCTTTGAAGAAGCTATAGTTATTGAAATTCCTGAACCAGGGAAACCACGCGACTTTCCCGCTAGTTATAGACCTATCAGACTTTTGAGCATACTAAGAAAATTACTTGAAAAAACGCCCAAAACTCGCTTAACTGAACATCTCATAGGTAAACACCTTATAATTAATGAGCAATTTGGATTCAGACCTAACCATTCTAGCCCACAATAAGCCCTCCGTCTTTTAGAATCCATTTATGAAAGTTTTAAAGACTACCTTCTCTTTAAAGACTATATCGCTCGTGTTAGGAAATTAGCATTATTTTACTTATCCCGTTTAAACAGTATGATAGGTAGGAAAAGTAATATGTCTTTACGCAACAAGCGTACGATATACACGATGTGTATCAGGCCTGTCATGACATACGCGAGTCCAGTTTTTGCTCATGCACAGCCTGATGCACTTTATGATCTGCAAATAGTGCAGAATGAATTTTGTAGGAGTGCAGTTGACGCACCATAGTACGTCAGAAACTCCGTACTACACCGGGATCTAAAGCTCCCAACCATTTTTGCGCTTCCCGCGCCTCCCGGAGTCCCCTCCAAAGTTTCAGTCCGTACTGTAAACTTCAAGTGACTTCCTATGCCGAGGTGCCCACTTGAAAGGCACTCATAGGACAGTCACGCGCCGACGGCATCACTATGTCGAAAAGGCCGCGTTTAAGATGGAGGCGTCATAGCGTTTTGCTTTCGCCATTGCAGATTCAAGTTGTTCAGGAGATTTTTAGTCCCTGCTAGTCGAACACACTCGTGTGACCGGGCACACGGACGGCCCATAATGGGTTTTTCCTCCTCTTTCCCCTCCTCTTTCGCACGAGGAGAACTACAAAAAAAAAGTGCATCTGTTGCAGTAGTATTCCGACCGCTACGTATGAAGCTCGTGCTGTAATAAAGAAGTCTAATCGTCAACACACTGTCCATCATTTTGCCCACACACCGCAAGAACCCGTACTCCGAGGCGACTGTGAAACAAAATCCGAAGTGCGGGCTTACGCGGCGATATCTGAAATCGTACATACATAAATCTTGAGAGTTTTAAATTTTGAAATTTAATACTCTCAATTAAAATTATTATTTTGTGATTGATATCAAATGTCTATACTCAACAATCGTCTGCAAAATTAAAAAAAGAAATTGGTATGATTGACAAGTACTTTTAAACGCAGTTAATTTAAAATGATGCATAATAATAAAATAATTTATTATAGCTCCAAAAACCGTTATTGTTATTATTAAATATAATCGTTACACATTCTCATATTTAGTTGTTTTTAACTTTCTACTATATACACAAGTGCATGGTCGAACCAATATTTAAATTATGTTTATATAATAACGTAAAACTTTTAACAAATATTTTTTGAGTTGCGTATAAAATATTTATTAAGAAGCAATTTTCTTACTTCCTGTCAAATTTTTTGGAAGCCTTTCTCGGGGCATGCTGTAGAGCTAAAGCGATAGACAAGATTTCCCTGTGGAAGTGCAAAGGCGCATCGAGTTCTTAATATTGTATTCGATATCCTAGAAGAATACTTTTATTTAAAAATAGAAAAAAAACAGTAACATGAACACCATATGTCAGTAGATTTTAAGGTAATATTTCACTGGTGCACTTTTAATGGAAGCATATATAATAGTTTTGTATAATTTAGGACTGTGTTAATTAAAAATAGAAAAAAAAAATATATAAATTAGGCTTAAACAATTTCTAGACTAAAATCTGTCTATTATACGGAACGTATGTCAAAAGTTAAAAGTGGACATGCTGGTGTAAAGATGGATTACACTGTTTCACTAGAATCGCGGGTGCAGTATACGCTGCATTATATTTTGCATTTATTAATTACGAAATCCTTATCCACAAATTTATGCAATTTAATATATTAAATTGCGTAAATTTGTGAAATTTAGTATACTAAATATAAAATATATTAAACTGCTTAAAAGTAATGAATTTTCAAACATGAGTCTTATTGTATTTCAAATCAACAATTAATTATTTGATTACCAAGGTCTTGTTTTACTAATTTCACATATTGAAACAGAAACCTTTTGTTGAAAAAAAGGATCGTTTTTCAACAAAAGGTTTCCGATTCAATATGTTACAAAATTTTCAAGCTGTTTATATTGAAGTTTCTATGACAATTAGCGAACGCAACGATCGGCGGTTCATTTGTTACTTCGCTGACAAGTTAAGTCCCAGTCGGCGGGGCCGGGACGTTGTCTGTATTCATAAGACACCTTCCCTTCAGTCGTTTCATTAAGACTTTCTTGTAGATCTACATGTCTATGAGAAGTGTCATCTTTGAATGCAAATTTGTGTATTCTATAAAGGTTATTGAAGATTGATAAAATATAATTAAAATTTATTCTTAAAGTACTACATTAAATAATCATAAAATGTTATTATAGAACTTACTATAAAAGCCGGAGGACACAATATTTTATCGTCACGTTTACACCGTGATTTGCTACTTAACCGAGCATTAGAGGCTAATTGAATTGGAAAATTGTTTTTTGGCAAACGTGGTGTAAGCCAGTATGTGAGAATTTCAGAAGAAATACGGAGGGATCTTGTTGTTGTGAACACTTTCACACAGCTGTGTATGTACAATTTTTATAATAAGGTTCTTACTTAACATAAAATGCGTATATGCATCGCAGATTCTTAAGAAATGCTGATTGCTTTAGTATAAATGAAAAATCAGTAATAGTAGTACAAAGGAAAAATCATATGGAAAAACATTATTTACAGTGAAAGTTAACTACGTTAAATCACTTTCTGCGATGTTAAAACCTTTCAATTTGTGTCAAATAGCTTAGGAGAATTCTTTTAGGCGTTATTAGAAACAAATGATCTAAAATATAAGAAATTTCGAAATTAATAATTAACATAAATTGGAAATTTCCAAATTAAAGCGGTGATTGTTTGGCCACGCTGATCATGGAAAACAAACAAGTCTAAAGAGAAAGCTACTTTAGATTAGTAATTGACTATTGGAAGGTCATCTTCATTGATATCCGATTGGCCTAAACTACCCAAGAAGAAACCCATTGAGCAGATTCAAGTTTAATTCCGTCCTAATTAGTGTTGGGACTTAACTTGCAAAATATTTTTTACCTTTTTTTAGTATGTTTATTTAATTTTATCTAATTTTTATTATGCATGTCTCGATTTATTAAGTGGGCACATCTATGGCGGAATAAAATCTTTAACGAAATTAGCAACAGAATGAGTGTACTGAATCGGCCATACACAAGGTAATATTTTAAAAATTTAAAAACGGTCGATCTTGCAACCATCCTTAAAATTTCCCTCTATAATATTTATTAATGTGTTTCTGAACACTTCAAGTTCAAAAACACAGTCGTTTGTAAGTTTTCGAGTTTCATAATCTCAAAAAATTGTAAAGACGGTTGACTCTGCAGGTCATCCCTGAAACTTTTTTATACTTTTAAGCTCAACGCGTTCAAAAATATACTTACCAGTAAATTATTGAGCTCTTTGAGCTCAAAAATTAGATTTGGTATTTTTTAGAGTTTAAAAAATATAGTTTTAGTACGTATTGAGCTCTTATTTTAATTTAAATAATAATAGCAAACAATGAAAAATCGACTGAAGAAAAATCCAGAAAGGATTTGTTTAAGAGCTCAACACCATCTACTCAACTCTGCTTTAAGTTCTTCTACAATAGAAAGTTATTCGCACTTGGGAGATTTGCATAACAAGACAGTAGTTTTTACAACAGGAACCAAGAAGAATAAACGACGTTAGCATATACTGCAGTAGAAATTAGAAAGGCTGCAGATGAACTGTTCCGACTCTCAGAAATGGACGTCAAAGCCTGCACCAAGCAAAGGAAACGAAGAACGAAAGAGAAACAAAAGGAACATACCTTTCCCACTATATTTATTGACACACTATAGTATCTATTACCTATCCCGAATCCAGTTTCTGGCTAAAGGTTGCACGAATACCGGCTGGCTCTACAATCCCGTCACTCCTAATCCAAGCTAGAACCTACACTCCCCCCGATATTTACGCTCCCTTCGGTGTGTCGGGACTTGTCCCTTTCAGTTATTGCGACTGGCTGAAGGTTGAGCGATGATGATGATGATGATGATGAGCTCAATACGCAATAATAACATTTAAATATAATTAAAACAATCGCCATTTTTTTTTAATTGTCTGCTATGGTATCTTTTCAAAGCGATGTTCGCTTTACGATGATCTAGTTTATAGCATAGTAATGCAGTTTTTTGCGCAAGTTAACACATATACACATCACACACACACACTCCCACTCACGCACGCACGTACGCACGCACGCGCGTGCGAGCGTGCTTACGTGTACAAAAATATGGGAATATTTTAATCGATTTCAACTGTCAAAATTTATTTATTTTCGTATTTAAAGATTTTTATCAACGTATAAGTTTCAAGAATTTCTTAAATATTTCATTTAATAAAGCTAGTGTTTTGTCATGCATTCAATATTCATAAAATATTATAATTAATAAATGATAAGTAATTAACCACCCCTCCTGTCTATAAGATAGTAAGCTCTATAAAATACTTTACACATTACAGAATAAGTAAGTATAGAAGAGCGTCGCGGACTCGCGCTGGGTGCCGTTTAATGCAATTTTGATACGAGCCGGCGGTCTATAAGAATGATGACGTATCGCGTGATGACGCGGCAGATTATATTGAGGCCTTTTGAGGATCAACGTATCACATTATTTCAACACGCTGCATCCGAGGATCTGGGGATTCGGGATATGCAGAAAACAGATGATTAGTGTTACATTATTATTAATCATACAGTCATGACTAGCGAAGACTTCCTGAATTTAATAGGCGATAAAAGCAGTTTATATAATATAAAATTGCTATTATACAATTTTTCAAGATAACTCATAAAATATATGGGAATCTTTTAAAACAATGTACATATTATAATGATTTCTATTTCGGTTGATTTTCAGTGATGCTATAGTATCTATATTATAGGGGATATTATATTTCTTTATATTTTTTCATAAACAGGTTTTAAATATATACATATGAGGAGTAGAAATAATACCTTACAAATCGTGAATTTGTCTTTACCAAGCTATGATTTGATACACTGACAACATAAATAAAATCCATTCCCTGTTTCATTATTAAAAAACAACCCTGAAAATAAATTTCAACCTTAAAAAGTACACCGTTTTGACAAAATCAATAATTCGTTTCTTTATGCTGAATTTAAATTCCTGTAAAATTGCAATATTTTCAAAACAAATTGCTGAGACACACAGACACCGAAGTTATCAAAAGTGATGAATTTTGATACAAAACACTAACCTATGCATGGAAAAATAAACATTAATTTTGTTTTTTAGAGAAATCACAATAAGAAATATAAAAATATCTTATTTCTACACTTTAGGCGACATAGTCTCACGGTATCTACTTGTTTCAATTAAGTTAATAGTGTTTTGGTTTGCCAAAAGACTTAAATTATTTTAAAAATCTCTTTATTATTAAAAATAATTATATACCAAAAAATCGAAAACGTGTAAAACAGTATGTTAAAATTACGAGTAGCTTAGACTCTCAAAAATTAAAGGGCTTTTCTTTTTGGTTTATTTAGAATGTAAACAAAATGTAACGTGTTTTTTGTAATCGTCTTTTTAGGACTCCAACCCAAAATAGCAAACACGGAACCCTTACAGTTTTGTAATTCCGTCCGTCTGTCCGTATGTCATAAGCAATTTATTCATAAACTACAAAATGTATATTGATGAAATTTGTATTATAGATGTATAAGTCGCTACTTAGTTTTGCAGTTAAATTAAAAAAAATGGTATTCATAGTGGGAGCACTCCATACATGTTACAAAAGTAAAAAAAAAAATTTCAGCAGACATTAACGAGTGGGACATATTTCGATAGTTCTTATAAAAATTTTTTTAAAAGATTTTTATAAAGTGAATATTTTCGGAAATAATCGCACTGAAAGTAACATAAATTGATTTTTTAAACCGTATGTCCAAATATATGAAAAAATTTATAAAAGTAACAATTAATAAGTTCTTACAACGAAAATTATTTTGAACATGATCAGATAAACCGTCTTTGAGTTATAACAGTAAATCTGCATTTCTCTATAAAAGGACGTAAGGGCCACGAAAATGCATTTTTTTGCCGGTGCAATTTTGTCTACACTAGTTTAAGAATAATATTATTTGTTTCTCTAGTTAAAGGCAACTAAAGCTGTCCGGGAAATATGAAAAAAGTGTAAAAACGTAGTTTTTTTCTTCTCTAGTACATTTCATTTCTATGTAAAGACTACGGAACCCTACAATGAGCATGGTCCAACATGCTCTTAGTCAGTTTTTTTACGTTACCTTAAAATGCGAATAAAAGTTTTCGCATTAAAATACGAAAACTTAACAGAACATTATGTTATTATTATTATTGTATTTTGATAATCAGTTACTCTGAATATATGTATGAATATATTTTTAATTCAATTATTAGACCGTCAAAAGTACTTTTATTATAAACAAGGCAAAGGGACTTAATTAAGGTAAGCCTAATTGTTGCACTTTCACTGCTTGTTGCAAAGAGAGACTAATGGTGCAGTCTGATGAATGATGAAACATCTATACCCGCGTTGGGCTTGGATAAAACCAAGATGTTTCAAAATTCAGGTGACGCTTAGTTTTGACCTACGCCGTATGTGTCTGGTCGTGTATTTCCTCCTGTAATGAAGCTTTTTATAAAAATAAACAGTGATTTCTATATACAATATATAACATGTTATACGTTATATATAGAAATCTATGCATATTAAGTAAATCTATAAATATTATGTAAAATAATACAGTTTTCATACATACCTGTAACATGCATTAATATGCAGCATGCAATCCACCGCAGACCCTCGTATCTGTTGTTCCACCATGAATCCTATTCAACGAATAGAATATTGCTTTGAGAATATTGATAGATATCGAATACCTAAGCATGTGTTGTTTGTTTATCTTAGTCCACTAATCGTTATATTGTTAATTCTACGTACGTTTCATGCCAACTAGTTAATTTAAGGTCGTCTTTGCTGGGCATATAATTTTTTTTATCTAACCTATCTTTTATAATTTTTAAGCATTCTCTAAAAGGAACATCCATTGCAACACAAGTGGCTTGTGAATCTATGATACATCGGTTATTCAACATACCTCTCAACAATCATCATTTCTCATTAGAATTAAATACCATTTATAACATGGCATTGACAAACGGATATAATAAAAAACGTATTGAAAAGCTCATTAATAAAAAGCAAAAAAATGTTTTAAGAAACAGTATTTATCCAACACAATTAGCAAAAGAAATATGTAGCTAGGTTGACATATGATGGTACTATTTCGGAGAAAATTTAAAAATAATTAAATAAACATAATAAATAATAACAATAATTAAATATGTATGTATTTAAAACCAATAACAATCTAAAAAAATGATGTAACAATAAAGGCGAATTGTATAGTAATAAAAAATCAAGAATTTACAAATTAACTTGTAATGAATGTAAATCGGTACACACAGACCAAACTGGACGTTCTTTTTAAACTAGATACAAGGAACATATTTGGACTTTTAAAAATAATAAATCGGACCGATCTCATTTTGCTAAACATTTAATAGAAACCGGCCATAAACTCAATTACGATCACAAGTTCGAAGTGAGAAGGGGTCACGTTTAAATGTTTTAGAATATTTCGAAATTTTAAAATATAAAGTTAATAATAATATGCTCAATGACCATATTAACATTTATAAATCGCCATTATTGGATGCTTGCCTGTAACTATTTGGGTAATGATTGGTGATGGTTAGTCTGTGACAACTGACAGGCATGTCTATTGGTGGTAGTCTGTGACTGCTAGTAGAGATGCTTTCGTTACCCTTTGACGTATTGCATGATTACTTGTCTAAAGAGGAGGTTGCGTCCGCATTTGTCACTTGTTTTTAACACCCTTTACGCCCGGGTGAATGTGCCTGTCTGTATTATCCTGAGGTTGTGTCTTGTTGGCATAAAAAGCACTTAAAATTAACAATATAACGATTAGCGGACTAAGACAAATAAACAATTAACGCTTGCTTAGGTGTTCGATGTCTGTCAATTCTCTGGATTCAATATTCAATTCTTTGGATAGGGATTCGTAGTGGAAGAAAAGATAAAAGGGTCAGCGGTGGGTTGCATGCTGCATGTCAATGCATTAACACCTCACACACACAAAACAGTTTTGGTGTTTCACATCTACCGGTGTTCCCTGACGCACTCATTTTGTTTTTGAATATGTAACGAAGTCTATAATTGTATTTTATGGTAACTCTCGTTATTAATAAAATTACAATTAATTACATATCAAAAATTGTTTTGAAAAATTAAAAGTATTATTAACAATACCAAAAAAATTAAGAAAAATGTGTCGTGCCGAGAGATTGTTACGAGATGTTAAATTGTTACGAGAAAAAGAACAGGTAATGAATATCTTATTTTTTCTTTTTTTATAATACCAATATATCCAAAATTTCAGATAATTGATTTAGTAAGTAGAATCAAAAACCCACAGTTATATGGATGTAGATTACTCAGGTTATAACACTAAATAAAAACACTTAAAAATAGTACAAGCACCAAAATTAAATGGGCGTGGATTACGTTCCTTAATTTAAAAAAAACTCTTTGTTTTACCTCTAATGATATATTTATTTTTACGGAAGAAATCGTTACTAATGAAGATTTAAACGCGTATCTAGGACGAATCTGGCCACATAATATATAATTCAATTCCATTAGTAGACCAGACATTAGAGCGGCGACCATTTATTTTATGGCGGCCTATAGGTATAGTAAAACGCCCCGCGCAGGAGGGCGGGCGGAATTAGGTGTTTCAGCAAATTACTCAATTTCAAGCGCGATGAAAACCGGCGTCGCGTCGGTGCCGCCGTTTAATATTAAACATGCACTCTCCCTGTTAAAGTTCACACAACTGAACGCATATCGGACTTAATTGAATTGCTTAGTATTATACTTATTGCACGCAGGAAAGGAGGATTATATTTCATACTATGCATAACAATTGTGTTTGCTGAATAAAATGAATGTTTTCAAAAGAATGAAGCTATTTAAATAGGTTTTTTTATTATCCTACAAACTACACAATATTCAGACAGTTCGTGTGAGGACTATGTATGAAATATTAATTTGATTGTTATTATTAGTTATTTATAATAAAGTTCTACATAAAATAATTATGGTTGAAAAGGCGAAAATATATGATAAATTATAGAGTAGTGTGATTAAAAACAAGTAGAAGTGTAGGAATACGTAGTATTGACGTGGTTTAGCCGTTTATGATGGATAAACAAAAACAGACTTATCGAAAAAATATCTAGAGAGAATGTATGTGGCGAAATAGTAAGCAAAGAGTGACCTAAAATATTTAAAGAACCTTCTACCAACGAAATTATATAAAACGATAGTAATAGTAGAGATGATAAAAGATCGTGCTAAGCTGAAAACTGTGGTATCTGCTTACCTATCTGGGGCATTACTTTTAGCGTAGACGTGAGCTGGCACATTCAAAATATATAAAAGTTCCTTGTAAGTGAAGTTTGTTCATTATATTTAAAAAATATATATTTAATGACTTCAACAAAAGCACAATTCATATTCAGGTACAATTTCATTATTTCACGAATGAAATGGGTCACGTAAAAAAAGAAAACATATTGATAAATGTTTTCAAGACTTTTTTGGTGTTCTAGGAAATTTTTTTGATTTACTTTTTAATTATTAATATAAATCTGAAAGTTATACAATTAGAATAATTGTAGAATATCGTTTTGGTTACAACTATTAGTTGTTGCTAATTTTAAGTTTATTTTTGTTGAAACTGTAATCAATACAAACATCTGATACCTAAAACAGTATGGTAATAAGAAGTTGTAATATAATTTATCGTTTTATTTTAGGCTATTAAAGTGAAAATTTTCTATAAGAAAGGACATTACCTAATTCTTCGTGGCTCACCAGAAATCACATCCACTTAAGAACTTAAACAGAAATGTGTTACGGATTAAATAGCATGGTAACATTTTCATGTGCTGAATAAAACTAAATCAATACATTTTTCATGGAACTTATGCCAAATCGCTATTACTAAAGAACCATAAAAGGCTGCCTAAGTTTACACAGAAATCAGGTCCACGTATTAAATAAACATCTGTAAAATCTTATTATTCTAAAGAAACTATCAAAGTCCCAAGTTCAAATGAGGGTGCTCCGAGAGACGCGCCGCCGCATCGGACACCCTTCGAGATTTATGAACGGCGCTGCGTACGCGCGTCTCGTGCTTTATGGCGTTACTAATTTAATTAATTCCCGAATAGTTTTGCCCTCCCTCATTGGAGTTTTCGCGGAGTTCGAGAAGGGTTTCTTTATTAATTCTCACAATTTTAGGCACATAATTACACGCCTGCTAATTAACAAACTTCGAACCACAGTATGGAATAATTCCGCGCTCAAATTAAGCGGACGGGAGCGCGAAGTGGCCGACTTCCCCAAGTTTTATCAAAGTACAGAAGATTTAAATATCAATAAAGGATGTTCAAGGGCTTAATGAAAAATCTTTTTGTTTTCATACTTAGAAAAAAAAATGTTCTGAAAATCGGAAATTTCTCAAAGCAATCAAGTAGTAAGAGAAAAAGTGTAAAAGGGCCCCTATAAAAAGAAGGAAACTTGGCGTTTTTAAACAATAAATATTTTACTTCGTTTGAAATGGTTTATAAGTTAATATGATGTCTATTCAAAGTTTTTATAAAAAAAAATTATTATAATTGTAAAATGAAATAAAATGCGAGGATTAGATTAGCACGTTTTGTATTTACTAAAGAAAGCTTGTAATAATCGACATGCAGGTTGGCTTATAGCATAGGGCTTATGGAACATCACTAACGTTATGGTGAAAGAATCGTTCAGAGGGGCCGTTTTGCGAGAGATGGTTCACCAAGATGTTTTACGACATATGAATTATGTGGAAAATAGGACAAATGAATAATTTAGAAGGAGATATTGCGTTGTTATAAAACTTAAAATCAGTTAAAACGCGTAAGTAAAAATTTGTTGATGAAGGAATTGTCATCAATCATATCTCGATTGTTATGAGGAAATATTTCTTGTGAATTGTGAATAACTGGTTAATTACGGCCAATACAGTAAAAAGGTGTAGCAGGTGGTCTCATAGTATGATATGAGAGTTTTTGCAGGTAGGCGATTATTTTTATAAAGAGATCTACTTTTATGATAATGGAAATTCTTATACTTGTGAGGAAACTACAATGAAAAGTGTCTTATCATTTAGATGAATCTAGCAACTACCTTAATACTAAAATATATAAATCCTTTATAAATACGACAAAGCTTAACAAAATTAATATGTCTCAAATTATCTCTCTCACGCCAAGCGGCTTCGGTTCACGCAGGTTCGCCGCAGTCGGTTGCCACCGACGCAAACCGCACTGAGGAACACACGAGAGCGCAGAATAATGGAGGAGCGAATGTTTTATATTTATTTATAAGCTGACATCTATTTCAAAAGAAGGACAGGTACAATGAGACCGCAGATATCGACGTGGTGCAATGCTTATATATTTTTACTGCTTCGGACGAATATTTATTTAAAGAAATTTTACTGTTGTACACCATATATTTATTATTGTATAAAGGAAGTATTTAAAAAAATAGTGCATTTTATTAAAAAATGTAATTGGATCGGTTGCATAGTGTTATTTTGATGACATTTCAGCGTAACTTTATAAATTAACACTATTGCATTCCATTGATGGGTATATTTCAAAATTTTTAAATAGATACGGTAAAAAATTATAAATAAAAATTCAAAAACACGACTATCAAAGAAATTATACCTGGGCCTTAGACAAAAGCCAAACCATGAAAATATTGTCTCTTTCTTTATACTAACTGTATATTGATTACGCAAGTTGTACAGATTTATATAGCGCATACCACTCGATAAATGTAAATATGTCGAATGGTCTTCCAAAATATTTTATAAAATTTCTGCAATTAACCTCTTAAATTTGGCAGTTCGTGACAATGTGAAAACACAATGAACGCGGCAATTGCAATTCCATTCCAAAAGTTAACAAACCGTTGAATTTTCACGTCTCCACTAACATGTTTTGGTGGAGATGCGACTTTAGAAGATTAGCTTCGTGTGAAACAACCGTCTGTTGTGAATAAATAAGTATTGCATTCTGCACTAGATTAACAGGTGCATACCAAAAACTAACTGGCACTTATTTCCCAAAAGGGTAAGTAGAGACAACATGGCACGGTAATCTTTAAATACCAGTTTACATCACTGACCTTCACTAGTTTTTTCTCATACAAGCTCGTTGCTTAAGGTTGCTTAATTTTTTTTAATACCTTACTTATTACATTCGTACATGTTTTTGTTAGCAGGCGCAAATTATCAAACATTTCCAAGAGTTAAAAGGCACTACAATTCAATATCTGCATTGTTCTAGTTTCTACAATGAGCATAAAATAATACATGTGATTGATACCACACACAAATATATAAAAAATAGCGCTTGACAGTAGGTATACGAGAGCAGAAAAACCCTTTGATAACTATATTTGGTGTAAATAGTGACATTGGTTAAAAAAATATTTTTCGATAATTCTTATGAGAGACAAAAGTGATGTTATACAGCAGTACATAAAGTACCACTAAAGTATATACTACAATTTAATAGATATTAATATGAATAAAAATAATATGAATGTCATGGTAGAGTTTTGAAAGAATAGTGTATTTTGAGTTAGACATGATGGACAAACAGTAAACAATTGTGTAAAATTTATTCAGAACCAATACAAAAAAATATAATGATTATTATTATTCGATTGGAAAAAAGTACAGCTTCAATATGACAATACACATCTTAATAGGTGGATTATTTTAATGTTAAATTTATTTGCACAAAAAAGTTACAAGTCACGAATAGCAAAATAAAGTAATGTGACACAAAATGTATTATATATATATATGTGTATTATAAATTATCAAAGTACTTTTCGGCAAACTAAGTAATGGGCCTAAAAATATACGTAATAAATAAGTGTATAGAAATCATTTGTTCCATGTTGACGTAAACATCGACCAAAGCGAATTTTTTTTTGAAATTTTTGCCAGAACAGGACCGAGAATGAGACAGGAAATTAAATCTTAACTAAATTTGGGATCAGTATTGCTATCGAGACCGGAGTTCAGTCGGGGATTTGCTAGGAGAAAAAAAAATACTTTAAATATTAATAACTAAAGTCATGGATGATCATAGTATTGTATATTTTCCAAATATAAATCCACCGTTTTCCTCGTGTGACCTCATCCAGACAAGCTCACTTCCTCTCCGCCTGGAGAGTCAAGTCGACCGCTGAAGAATGTCAGCATTCAAGAGAGCTGAAGGCGAGTAATTAGTGCTGACTCCTCCGTCAGAGAGCTCCGAATACTGGAACGCTTGCTGCAGCTAGTTAGCGATCGAGACAGAGTAATTTTGTATTATTCGTAAGAAAGTATTATTAGACTGTATTTAGGTATAATTTAATTGAAAATGATATTATGTATTACTTGAGCATTAATTTTAGACTTTCTCGTATTATAATCTGATGAAGAAGTTGGCTTTGGACTTGTTGCCTTTGCTTGGTTATTCGTCTCTGAAAAATATGACATAAAACATTCGATGATATAGATATCTGTCATATTGAAAACGCTAACAAGGTGTTTAAGTTTTGAATACAAAAAGTGAAAAAATGTATTTTTTGTACATTTTCTTTTATTAGCGCTTGAGTACATTACATTACATTGAGTACATTTTCATTTACTAGCAATATTCAATTTGTTTTTATTTGCAACTACGTAGTGTGCTTTTTAAGTAATTTTTTATAAGATATATATCGTATCGGTTTTAAAAGTTATTTTCAAAAAATACCCTTTAATATTAATTAGAAAAACTAGATGAATCTAAAAACGTCTACCTCAAATTTAAAAATAACACCTCACAATATTTTAATAATTTACTTTTTACCATTCATTCATAAGTTTCCGCTCAGAGCAAGCAAGAAAATTAAGGGTAGGTCTTTGAGTAAAGCTTTTATATAGCTCTCAAATATTAATGTTTATAATTATCACTTATAAAAGCAAACCTGTAAGAATTTTACGTATTCATTTATTTTACCCATCCAAAAAGAGCAGCCGGCAGAAGATTCGTATAAGGGATGGCCAAAAGGTTAACATCTTACCTACAGATTAAACCAGTAGTCTTATCGGATAGTCGTAAATTTCATTTCTCCTTCAAGGATATGTCGAATGTTCCCATGTTAATATTGAATACGGAATTTGTTTTAGAACTACGTAATCAATGCTGCAAATTAATTTATTACAAATTGCGGAACCGACTTAAAAAAAAACAATAAATCTATGTTTTCTACAGTCCGCTTTATTAAATAGTCAATAATGTTCCGGGCTACAGAATCCGAAGGAATCGTATAGAAAAGCTCGAACTGCACATAAAGTCGATAATATGCGGGGGGACGGCCGCGCTGGCCGATGCCGCTAATTGCGTCCGAACTTCGCCGGCGAAACGGGGGCCTTTTAATTAAAACTTATTCAATATTATAGAGTCGAATCGAGTCGGCCACTCGCTCGTATAAGCCGCGTTAACTTCCACCATAACATTTGGACGGATCGCTTAGTTCCGACGACTTTTTACTAATTAAAAACTGATGGAAGCGTCCCGGGGGGTGGGATTTTAGATTGACATTTTTTTTTTACAAGTGGCAGTCTCTATGATCACATTTGTTCCAAATTTAAATGCGCAGCTTTGTGAAGCTAAAGCTGAGAAGTCCGCCTGCCATAAGGCAGTTCTGATTTCGTTTCCCACCTGGCGCGATGTGCTCCGAAAATAGCGAAAAAAAAATTTTCCTTTTTTTGGCATATTATACGCACTTAATAACTTCTGTGCACTCTGTTACTGTTTTTTAAGGTATATTACGATATAAGACGTAAATAATTTGCTTTAGTACCGCCTATCGAGACCATTGTTTTTTTTTCTAAAATACCACGGTCGTGGTAATATAAAAAAATACATTTCGTCAATATTTCTAACTTTTACTATGCTGATTAACTACGGTTAATTTCTATTTGCAAAATAGGTGTTTAGAAAATAAAATTATCTAAAATGCAACTTGTAAAAAGTTGAAGTTAATTGCTACTAGTTTCTAGACTATAACTATAGCTTACAAGAAATATAGATTAAGTTTCCACCTAAGTTACTACGTTCTTGGCAATTTGAAGAGAATTCAATGATTTGATAATCGATGCTAAGAAATCATACAGACGATGGTGTATGTGTCAGTTTACTACATAGCTAATTTAAACTAACAAATTATAAAAAAAAAATCATAAATTCGTGCTAAACTGCTAATGCTGTTAGACAGCAAGTATTTTAGTTTATTTATAGTACTGTATCGAGATGAGATGACAGTGACTTTCTTGCATTACTAACTGCTTTATCACGGCAATTTTGCACAAAAAAAAAACCAAACAAACAAAGCTAATGACACGAGCATACGAACACTTCTTATTTTAGATATGTGATTAAACTAACACGAGGCGGCATGCAACAGGAAAAAAACGCAGCGTGGTCATTTAATTCGGATTTCATGAAGTTTTAGGATGTATGTTAATTGTTAGCTATAGCTGATTGTTAACTTTACTTAACTGTTAGCTCGGCTAGTGTTAGCCAATAACTACAAAGATATATCTTCTATTGGGCACGCACGATCATATTATAATAGAGCTTTATTCTTCTGTGGGGGGTCATTAAATCCTTTTCTTTGAAAGAATAAGAAGTTTATGTAATTCTGCTTTCATATACGTTTTCGAATTTATATCTTTAGAAGATTTTAGTTGATACGTCACTATATAATAAAACATTTTTTTTTTTTTGCATTTTCGATTTCATATCCTAGAATTTAATCTCATATTTTATTTAAACTTTCTAAATTGAGCGGCTGCAATGTTTCACCCTTCGATTATACTATTATTGCGTTAGGTATATATTTTATTATATGATTTTAAAATAATTATACAAAAATTGATTGATTAAATGACCAAAGCTATGGTTAATGCCATATTTTTTTATTCCCGAATAGATACATATAAAAATGAAAAAAATGCAAATTAGGCTTGACAGTGTTTCTCACGAAAACTGGTTATTCAGGTTTTGGTTGGTTTTGAGTTGATTTCAAAATTCAAATTCTGGGTTTTGATTTGATTTCAAAATTCAAATTCTGGGTTTTGAGTTGATTTTTATTATTTGATGGAAACTCTTAGAAATTGTTAAATATGTTATATAAAATAAAGAAATAATGGAGTTGTCCATGTCCATTGGTTATTAGTACACTAGTTTTTCTCCGCGTACACTCCTGTTTTTTTTCAAAAATAAGACATTTGACATTTTTTTGACTTATGACATTTTATTTTGGAATAAATTTCGTACTCACCGCCGCAACGTTTCATATCATTTGGAAATTTCATTTAAAACCGCGGCAACTAAATATTCGACGACAATTCAATCTTATGAGTTATAAATAAATTCCATTGCTTCTGAAGAAAATAACTCTGCCATGCACAAAGACAAACAGCGACGTCTTGGAAACACCACCAAGGTGCGATATCTATAGTTCGTTTAAAACCTACTAACTCTTCGTGAATACGACTGTTATTCACTGTTCATCTCATCAAATTTTAACGAAAGCCCAATGCCTCACCCCCGCGCGCCCGCCGCCCCTAATGTCCACGACGACGCGCGCCGGCGTCGTATATTTTGTGGAAACGGCAAACGGCCAATAACTCCTGATTCCCGGGATATTAACACTATCATAGGTCTCTCGGTTCGCTTATAGAGACGCATTGCGACTGAAGATTGCAAAGTAATTCAGATCAATGTACAGCACATTCTAATGTATGCATTTTTTTGTTTTCTTGACTTTCGATCGATACATTAAGCTAAAGTAAGCTCGATCGGTTAATACATATAATAGCAGTTTGATGCTTTTCTACTTTTGCTGTAAGAAATATTATTTCAAAGTGCTCGAGGATTCTTTAAATTGTAGATAAAACATTTGCTGGTTGTGAAACAATTATTATTGTAGAGTTTCACATTACATTTAAATCATAAGTAAAATATAATTTATTCTATACTCTTCTGTGAAAAAAAAAACAAAGATATATAAAACTCTAAAAACGCAAAAGGAAAGATTTTAATGTGACCCACATTAAAATCTTTCCTTTTGCGTGCGATTTTTTTTTCAGAGACTATTTTACATAAAATACGGAGGGTTAGTTAGTGACCTAAAAGCAAGTCTTGAAAGTCAAATTACTTCAGCCTTTTACTAGGAATTCAGCACAAAAATAGGACGTTAAAAAGAATCAAATATTCCTTATAAAAGTCATCGAAAGAAATAAAATCGAAAGACATTAGATAAGAAGATTTATTATATAAGGTATTAAATATATACATAATTATGTGCCATGTTGAAATAAAATTTGCACCTCGTATTATTTTGGTAAGTAATTTCTAAGAATTTTTGTACAAACCGTTTTTTGGCAAAAAGTTTTGGAGTCAATTAGAAAATTATGATATACATATTTTCTATATTTCATGGAATAATTTGGTCATAAACTTATTGATTTTATACTTAATATTAGAAGCATTAATATTAGAAGAGTAAAAATGTCATGAAAATGTACATAATCTATTTTCAGATTTTATGAAAGAGCAAGTGTCGTTCAACTCCACACAAATGAAATTGAACTTTTACCAATTAAATGGTTTTGATAACTTTGTTCTTAAATTCACTTTGTTTTTTCTATGCTTCAAAATCTTCCATGATTCTATGAAGCGCAAAATGGACTCATTTATTTTTTAGTATTTTTATGGACAATTCGCCAATTACGTAAATGATTAATTTATGTAATGTACTTCGTCTGTTTCTATTTCTTTGGTCTGAGTACACACGCATCATTCAAATTACATCTAGTGACTGATATGATTGCATAGTCTACTCGGTATACAACCATTTTAACAGAATCGTATACATGTTGAGTAAACGTGAGCTACTTATTAAAAAATATCAAATAAATTAATAGTATTATTGGGATTGTAATTGAAAACGTTGTTGCGTTACGTTTTTCTTAATAACTTGCAGTTGAAATTTCAACAATATTTTTATTGCAAATTTCTCATGTAGGAATGGATTCTAAGATGTCCGTCGTATATTTAGAAGAGATAGAGTTTCCGTGGACCACTTCCCCCTCCATCACTCCACTTCATTTATCAATCACCTCTTTATCAGATGTTTTAATCCTATGTAAAATGTCGGCAACGCACTGATGACTCCTCAGCGATTGCGATTGTCCATGGGCGACGATGACCATCTGCAAAGTAAAAAAAGCGAAATCGGATACATTGACGAGTGTTCATATATTGATGATATATAGAGTAAAATGGGAGCGTGTGTACGAATGTGCGGGCGCTCCGAAACAGGCTCGGCGCGGGCGGCGCAAACGGCGCGGGCCCAGTGGCCGATATTAACAGCGGCATAGTTTACAGTGCGCGCGCCGCCTGTTCATTATTGCTTTGTCCCGTTTTATGGCGTTCGAATTGCATAAAGCTTTTAGTGTCCGCCGCCGCGTCCTTTTAATTATTGCAAGTTTAAAATTTACGATACCGTACGCGCTGTCGGCTGTTAAAAGTTAATTTTGTAATTTGTCTTACTTTCGATGTTGAAACAAACGCGAACGGCGTCCGTATGAAAATTAATTAGCATTACATATTGTTTGTTATACTTTGTTACGTCAGCCAACAAAGTATGAATTTCATGCACGAAGTTAATTTAGGAATAAAAATCTGTTCTAAAAGCGCTAGGTGTTGAATAAAACCGACAAAAGTGATTTATACACACAAAAGATACAATATTTCATATTTAATATGAATGTATTGCATCAAACGTTTCTGAGTCTATATGCCTCATCTATTTGCCTTTACCGTCGTAAATCCGTGAGTTTATAGACCGTTTACAATTTTTTACCGTTTGCAAACCCTTTTTGTCCATAGCTTGTAAGTAGGATCTTCCTTGGAAAATATAGGATTAAGTATATTTTTTTGGCTGTAATCAATAGCATCAGTGTCGGTTGCACTGGAACTAAGTCTAATTGTCAATAATTTAATTTTTGGAGTGAACTTTCGGCGTTCACTTTTTCACCAAACGAGGTGGCCGATTTCGAAAAGACTGTAATCCCTAAATCCCCTCTCTTTATTCTACCTGAAGTGGTTATAACTGTTGTTAATTTATTTACCGCAACTTTAATGGAAATTGAAAGAAACTAATTTTTTTTTTCATTTGTTCTGTTATTAATGTATGTTTTCTTTTTGAATTTTATTTTAAAAGTTATATTTTGTGTTTCTTAATATTTTTTTTATTTATTTAGATAATCTTTATTAACGTTCTATATAGAATAGTTATTATAACTCACTCTTCAATTAATTTCTATATACCTTTTCTCTCATCTTTCTTTTCCCAAAATATTTATAAAACTATAATTTTTGCACAAATAATGCTTATACATTATTTCTCTGCATTATCGGAAACTATCAATCTACGAAAAACTAATATGACAAATTTATTATCTAAATTTACCACACCAACCTTTTTTGTGTCTTGAAAGTAAAAGTTAAAGCACGCCTCAAAAAATGTGATTCGGATAAATGTCGAAGTGATTATAATACATAAATTAATATAAACTCACGTCAATCATTAAGACTCCAGGCAAAGGCCACATTCCTTTCCTTGGTGTTCCGTATCTACCTATTAGGCTTCACTAGTATTCAACTGTCTTTGCAATGCATTTTCAATTCATGTAATTATTCCCTCATTCATTAATTCATCATTATATAAGTTTATCCGTGCTTATAATGATGTTTGAATTCGGTCCGCATAAGATTTTCTAAGGATCTTCGCTCTATACATTTCTTTTTTTCCTCTTATATTCTTCTTATCTCGGGTTGCACCAATAGCAAAAAAAGTAATTTTTAAATGTGATGCGGTAAGATTTAACAGATTATTAATACGTTATCTGTCAAATTTTAACCATTACGTTTTCAACTTTGTGCAACACTCCGTTAAAATATTTCGTTAATTTAAATCTAATATGCACTAAATATCATAAGAATTGTCTACAGGTCTATGTATTTTTTGTTTTAATTTTAAAATTGTCACTACAATATATTTATTATTATTTTACAGACATTTCGACATATACAGTAAAAGCCAAAAGCAATCACAGGCTGTGTCCATTAACTTCGGCGGTGTTGCCCTGAAAAGTATTTTTCCGGATCAACGCGGATAGACCAAAACAAGCAGATCGGGTGCGGACGGCCTGACGAATCCTTTGATATGTTACTAATTCAATTTAGTGATGCGCACGAGTACGGCACAACGTCCTCAAAGGCAGATTTGTAAATTAAAATTGATTCATAGGTATGGATATTTGCATTCATATTTTATCTACAATAAATATGTCTAAATTCGACTTGTGTAGTGATTTTTTGTAAATAGCTCTATACATTTATTTGACATGTCTACTTATAATGTTAATACCTATATAAACAAGTGCGAATTAAACTCGCGAGGAGAGGATTATGTACTATGAATGAACGAATCCACTATGTTTTTTTTTCCCAACTCGACCCAAATTTGTAATTAAAACAACAGTAAATGTCAATTTGTACGTAACATATAGAGAAAATTATCGTGTTACCTTAACTCCATAGACGTCTATGGGTTTTTCTAATGTCTAAGTAAAAAGCTATTTTTTTGGCCTTTTTCTTAACATTTTAAACTTAGTAGTTTAGAAAATAACTAAAACAACTTTAATTGTCTCTAAGTCAAGGGAGAATGGCCAATTTCCATATATTTCCTTTAATCAGAACCATTTATTTTAAAACTATAAAGCAAATATGTGTTTGAGATCTTCATAATAAATCTTTTCATTTAATAAATCATATGATATTTTTTGTAAGCTAACTTTTTTTATTTATCTAATTTACCTTCCAAAAGTCATCCTATTTAATAAAAAAATATTTTTTTATGTTACACATTAATGTTTAGGTCACATAAATTCATATGTGTACCAGTTTTTCGACATTATTCGTTTAGTATATCGACAATAATGTGGCAAACGGCAGACAGACGCATGAGTGGTATTATAAGGGTTTCGTTTTCTTTTACAATTGAACGTACAAGACCATAAAAATGATATTATTATTTATGTTCTATAAACTACAACAATTATATGCATAAACAAATTTTTTTAGCATTAATTTGTATTAATCTTATAATAAATTGAAATATTTAGTTCATTAAGTACTTAAAAAAGAAAGTAACTCATTTAAAATAATTCATGTAATTTTTCACTTATTGTTAATTAAACTAACATCTATTAATTAACCTTCAACTTTTGTTGGGAAAATTATCTGTACCATATTATAAAATTTTATTGTTTCCAATATATTTTTTAAAATATAGTATAAATCAGAATAATTCAAATATGCGGAAAAAAAGATCAGTGGCACTAAAAAGTGTTAAAATATATAATCTTTAAAGTATTGCATCCAAAGCTGTCTTTATATTTAAGGTATATTTGATATGTACCGACAAAACGGTTTTTTCACAGTTTTTTGCTTAATAAATTCATGTATCCAACATAGGAGTCCTGTAATCACTGTTAATGGTTTTAAATACGGATATATTTTTGTGTACTTGTGTACAATGCGGCCGCCATTCGACTCTGGCACATCACTACTTCAATCCGTCCTTTCGAATCCGAGGCTCGATACCAAACGCGCGGGAATTCCGAACAAAATGTTCAGAACGACGTACATTCTCTAAATAACACGTATTGACCCGAATAGAAGGCGGAGAAGACCACGATGAAGGATTTTGCCAATGATTATTGAAAAATGTGCCAGAAATCCGTCCCAATGGAGGGTTAGGCAATTTGTTTCTTTTGAACAATGCAACTGGATTTTTTGACCATAATATCATAAGCTTTTTTATTACGATTTTTTATTAAGGTTTTGCCATTACGAATTTATGTTAGCTTATTAACATAAAGGCCAATATATGTATGTATTATATAGATCACTATTCAGCCCTTAGGTTGGTCGTAACTTAATTTTCCTGGATACAAAATATTGATTTCTTTCTTTACAATTTGTTAGATCATCTTTTGTTCAAAATATATCAATTTCCATAATTCAAAGTAACAAACGAAATCGAAAGTGTCGGATTTGTATTCAATCACTTTGCATTGTATGTCGATTGTTCTTCAATAGAATAATAGAAATAATTATTCCTTAATGCGATCAGTTTATTGGTCAGTGTGAATTATTACGTGATATATTAAACTTCAATTATATTGTTATTTAAATACATTATATGTTTTTTAACGAGATAAGCATTCTATTACTTTCAAAAAACCAAACAATAATGATTTAAAAGATAAACACATTTATCAATACGTGTACCAGGTGAATATTCGCAACTGGTTTAAAAAATGGAGGAGGTTTTTCGTTCGAGGCGCATGTTTTCTTTTTTCATGTATATACTCACAGATTTCTAGAAAAGGGGTTCATCAATTTAGATAGGTTGAATAGTATTTGATTAATGTCAACACTGAGATTGGCTCATTCCACTTTGTGTTGCAAAGAGGGTGCTCCAATAAGTTCTGGAAATATTCTTATACATAAAGATCTTAGAAACTATTCGACTCAAGCCCAACAAGCAACAATATTTACTTTATTTTATAATTAATATTTTGTACGTCATTATAAACTATTATTTGTGTCTTTTTAATATACTATGTTTTCGAACTTAATAGTTATTTAGCTGACCTAGATAGGTCTTGAAAGTGGTTTC
Organism: Eumeta japonica; assembly: GCA_005406025.1. Lineage (NCBI taxonomy): Eukaryota > Metazoa > Arthropoda > Insecta > Lepidoptera > Psychidae > Eumeta > Eumeta japonica. The sequence goes on from BGZK01000292.1 coordinate 413,369, forward strand.
CATCAGAGCACGACTTTTATGTTATTGTGAAATTTGCTTTTATTTGATGCCTATTATATTTATCGGATTATTGTTATCACAGCTGTAACAGCTCAAAGTGAATATTGGTGTTTCATAAAATAATATAAATTACCGAGGAAAATTGGCAGTTCAATGAAATCTTCAATGCGAGATATCATAGTGTCATTTTAATAGTTTCATAATATATTTTAATTGTAAGTTTTCTTTTTTGTATTACAACTTGATTTAAAATACGGAATGTAAGAAAGAAGTAAAAAAAATATTTATTTCTAAAATTTTCTTTGTCCTTCAATCCTGCTTTTAATTGCTCGCCGTTTGACAATTGCGCCACATCTAAAACAATATTTTACATTGAAACGTGTATGGGCATAACTTTTCTGTTTGGAAAAACGTTTACGAAATTATTTTAGTAAGCCGAATCATTCTCTACACGATTCTGTAGCTAAGTGTAGTTGCTCCTATTTTATATTTATCTAGAGCTGGTAAGATTTCAAACGATGATTAGAAAAATGTTTAGTGAAGCTTATCATTCCTCTCATAACTGATAGTGTGTGTCGATGGTGATTGTAGAGAACCCTTTTGTCCTTTCTTGCAAGGATAGAACCCTGTTGTTCGGAGACTGAAGACGCCGATAAAGTGTAACCAGAACCCTACGTCTGTCAACTTTTTGATAGTAATTTTCCGAAAGACCGAACGTCTGCCTGTTCTTCTTGTTGCCGGGGTTCTATCATATCAGATCCTTACGTATTTTACTTTAAAATTTATTGTTACTTTCATTTTAAGTGTAAACTCTATAGATATGTTAAGCGATTTTCTGATAATCTTATATGAGTTCGCGCCACCACGTCATCGAGTCACCGACATGCTAATCTATACATATAATGAAACAGTAAAACCCGATGGGTCTGTACGATGAAGATGTGTATAAAAGAACGATTAAAGAAAAGTGTTATGCGAGAAAACGACAACTTTAAAATTTTTTGTCTTGTCTGTTTGCACACATTTTTGAAATTACTGAACGAATTTTAATGAGATATTCTTGGAAAGATGGAACCTAGATTTAAGCAGAAAATGTGCTTTATTTAATTTAAATGGGATGTCAGGAATAAGTTATTTTTATATAGTGGGGTTGTATAAAGTATAAAAATCTTTTCTCACATAGAAAACTAAACTATCCCAGACAATTGTGGCTTCTATTTAATTTAGATACTAGCATTTGCCCTGGCATCGTACAAATTTGAATCATGGCGGTATTGAAATTGAAAGCAGTATGGGAAGCAAAACCAAGAGCCAGAACCGAAGCGGGATTAGAAGCGAAACCGAGTGTCTAATCGGGGTTAGAATTAAGAGCGTGTCCGGGATCGAAATCGGCACCGAAACTAAAATTGGAAGCGATGATGTGATTGGGATAAAAAGCAAGGTCTTTCCATAAAAATATGAAAGAACACGTTTCAAGTCCGCGCAGGCGTAGCCGCGGACGAAACGCTAATGTAGTAAGTGCGAAGTCTTCTTTATGCGCGTTAGACGATTTTTTAATAGTAAAATCTTGTAATCATCGACAAATCTCATGAGTCACCGACGTGCTAATTTTGACATACGAGAACAGAGTATCTGAAAATTTTGTGATATATGCGAAAATGATTATTCCTTTTATTTAATTCAATTTGAACATTATTATAGTTTTATTTAAATTATAAGACTTCAATTTTTCCATTCAAATCTCAATATGCATATTGATTTTTTATTTCATATTTATTGGGCTTGTGCAGCTCATTATATGTTTTGATTAAAAATAATCCATATAAATATGTATACAATTATTGCTCGGAGGGTCGATAGATGTAAAAATCAGACTAATGTTAAAGATTTCAATGTACAAATTACGTTACATTTCAAATGAAAATAGCAAAACCACTGTCATTTCATAGTTTTAAATTTTCACTTCTATGGGCAGTCCTCTATGACTGCTTATTAGTTTTTTTTTTTTTTTTTATAGAAGAGAAACTATATTTATGAATGCAATTAGAGGATTAATTTTGACTGTGAGTATCCCTAAGCAAACATTAATATATCCCTTCTGTTTTGATCGATCGAAAGTACTTTAATTGACGATTTTTCTTGAAGGAATTGTTAGGAAGGAGTTTTATTTCTTAATTAAAAAAAATAAAAATGCCTGAGTGTGTTTTTTATATCAATATAGTTTATGAAAGGGAAGAAATCTCGCTATAAACAATGTCGCTTTGAAGAAGACTATGACTTGCCGTCTAAAATTTTCTATGGGTGATGAAAGACAACGAAGAAATGAAGGACAGACAGCTTTTATGTCTTTTTAAAATGTTATTATGTTTCGTATCCAATACACCGACGAAGTCGCGGGCATCAATTAGTTTTCAATTATTATTTTAAGGTTTCCGAAACCAGTATGGCTTAATTTTTATCTACATGTACCACTGATTTCACATACCTCACTATTATAAAGTTAAATCTAGTTTTCTTTTGCTATTGTTTTTGGAAATTATTTGTCTTTATATGTTATTCGGTTATTTAATGTAAAAAAAACTTTAAGAGGCATTCTTTAAAACTTTGAAACTTTAAAAGATATAAATAACCATGTAGAATCTTTTACACTTTTGCTGACAAAGTGACAAATGATTTACATAATTTTTTGAATAATAAAAAATCTTTTGTAAGAAGTAAACGTAATAAATTTTTTTTTACTGCACAGGTGTCAACACTAAGACTAAGTAAGGGTTTACGCTGATTGCTCAGGAAGCCGTCGTAATTTTGTATAAAAGTATATTAACGATGATCTTAATTATAATAAATAAAAAAATAATGTATGATATATAACTCCTTATATGCTATATATGTATTTCTCACCTGGCTATCAAGATATTTATATATATTAATATACATTGTTATAATAATTGCATCACGATACCTATCACATCTGTGGCTAACTCTTACCTCACACAACAGAAATTCATCAATACATAAATTGAACGGTCCAGCACAAAACGATTGATATTTTTCACCCGTTTATTGGATGTAAACACGTACATACATATTTTGATGTTCCCACATTTAATCGGTGGATTTATGTTTATAAATAGTAACAGAAACAGGTTGCGAGATTGCAAGAATATATCCAAGTCCAGGAATATAAGTGGATAGTCGGTGATGACTGCAAACAAATGGCCCACGTATTCTGAATAATTCATCTCTAGCGCGCTGACAAAATGAAATCTAATGAATACGATATGAACTAGAAGATAGACAGAGATTCCCCCTGATACATACAGTTGGATGGGAGATGGGAGATGTATGTTGGTATATATTTAGTCGTGAAGTCATAAATATGTATGGTACATAACGAATACGTTATATCACACGTAGGTACAAAACTAGCTTTTATAGACGTGATTGGGTTGAAAAAAAATAAATGTACATACATGCATACACACGCGCGCGCATGTATGTGGTTTTGTATGTATATATTTATAAATACGGTACATCTAATTTTAAAAATGAAGGACTTATACATTAAGTTTACCTCGCCGAATCTTGTACCAGGTTTTAAACGCCCCAAAATTAATAAAAACTCAATATTTCTTTATAACAATAAACACAAAATACAATGACTGTGCAAATATCGTATATAAGTCAGGCAAAAAAGTTTTATTTTCACCTCTGAATCTGCTTCGCTAACCAAATGACTGCGTCTATGGCTTCCTAAAAGGTTCGTAGAACTCCGTCGCTTTGGGCACATCGCCTTTATTGCAGTTCGCTGACGCTTATAGTGTGAACGAGCGCTTATATACGTAATTTAACGTTTCCCCAGTGTCAGTGACCTCGCTCTTGTGTGGCCGCACGAAGATCAAAAGCCTTTCGAAAGTACGTTAATAGAATATAATATGGCCGTTGTATTTGGACGTTTGTCTTTGAAATATTTTTCAATTATGTAATATTCAGTATCTTAAAATTAGTAGGTTAAAATATTGTGTTGTCTGACACTTAATTATTACTTTAGAATATTGCCTTGTATTGTGCTTAACTTTCATAATCTTTATGCGGCGCGCGTCATACAATTCTAGTAAATAACAACATGACATGATGATCGTCAAAACGGCGCTGACGATTTCGATGAGAATTTTGATAACGTTTTGCAGTCCAACTTTATGTTTATAGATGTCTTCCTTAGAAAAACGTTATTAAATACATTTTTTCATTTAAAGTTGCTTTATAGCATCATTATGTAAAATTTTCAGATAATCGTATTGTTGTCATGCTATTGTTTGTAATGGCGATGTACTAATGAGCTTTACATAACTTTCTCAACAAGAACATAAATTAGACAGATTGCACCATGTGACAATTATTAACATGAGAGCAGGCGCATATAAAATTTACATATTATATTGTACGTATTCAGGCATTTATATTTGAAAATAGATTTAAGTAATTTTTCCAGTGGAAACTTATTATGTTTCCATGGTGAACACGGAATATTCCGAGAAAAAATCGGTTGCCTCTCGGACGTGGAGGAAATCGGAGAGAAATGCTAGTAGGCATAATTAAAACATACGTATTAGAATACAATCGATTTTGAAGAAAGCCCAGCATAACCAAAGAGATTTTCATCATCATTTTTTTAATAACGGTTCCGTTTCATTATATTTGAATAGAGAATCGCTGATGAGTACACGATTGGTTAGATTTCATTCAATCAACTTGTGGGATATCTAAGTAACCGAGCTTTTTTGTATGCCCGATTTTTTTAAATAGGTCAAATTGGTTTCGTGGTCAATTCCCATTTCTTCAGCTATGTTGTAAGAATTAACATGCCAATCCTGCTCTACGTTTTCCAAAATGGCATCGATTTTATCCTTGACAGTCGACCAGAGCGAGGTTCGTTTTTGACATTAAAATTATCGGGCTGAGAAAGTTTGAATCAGTTTAATTCTGCTCTTAACGGCACTGCATTAGGTCCATAAAAGTCACTAATTTTTTACGTGGCTTGTGTTGAATTTTCTTTTGCAACAAAATTTCAAAATGTACCGAGATCTTACAGTAGATTCACTCATTTTGGTGTACAGAAAAACAATAGAAAAATGGTGAGACACCTTTTACTTTTCCAAAATGTCTTCTATTTAATGGTATCAAAACTGGCCAGATACAAACATCATAACCAAAGAGATTTTACTGCAACTTTTTACTTATAAAATACAAAAAAACTTTTCCGCCATCCTAATATAAGGATTATAAGAAATTTTCAATTATTTACAAAAAAATTGTGATACTCAAAATCTTAATACAAAAAATGTTTCAAATAATTCAAGAAAAAAGGTCAAAAAAAATTTTATTCACCAGTCTGTGAATATATACAATAGGACGCCTGAGAATATATTCAACTTGCCATTGAAGAAGTTTAAACTATTCATAAGAAAATGATTTATAAAAATGAATACTGTGCCTAAGATTGTACAAAAGACAAGTACCACGAAGTTAACTGAATTCACAGGTACGCTGGATTTTGCACTGATTCATTTACAGAAATTAACTAATCTGTATAAATTAAATCTTCACACAAACTCATTTCGTTTTGTGTTGAAATAAAAAAATAAAACTGTTTAGTTTCTTGGCGTTTCTTATAGACAGTATCATCTTTCCAAACGGCAATCGTTTTTGCCAACTACGCTCCGAACGTAATGCCCTTTTATGGTACTTTGTGCTAAACTAAATTACTTTATATTGTTTCATTAAAAAAAAAACACTTGTAATAACTACTGAGCAATTTCACACCATCTAAAAATTTTTTTTTATGTAATTCGTTTTTCCACGCTTACGTGTTACAGCTACTTAGACGATACATATTCTGTAATATGTATATGAATACAAAATGCAAACATTTTGTACGTACAAGAAATGATATTTTTATAACGGAATGATATAAAATATTATTAAAGCTGATAGGTTTCCGGAACGCGTGAAGTTTGATCATATTGCGATTCTGATCTGTATGCCTTATAAAATAAAATTATTAATGATAATGTCTAGACAACGATATCGATATACACCTGATCGTGAAGCTAATAGAAGTTGTATTTATTATTTTTTTAGTTTACGTACTAAACGTATTTTAGTAAGATAATTGACTAACCTAACATAATTTAAGCTTTGCTTATGACATTAGGTAATTAAAACTGCCTAATTTTCCCATACAGATCCGGGAATTATTAGGTTTTTCTAATTAGGGGTTTGTCCGAATTGAAAATACTAACTCACCCAAGCATTGAAATGTGATATGCACGTAGTTACTATTCGAGTGAGGGCCCGACCCGAACTTTCTTGGATTCAAAGCGTGTGTTTCACGGGTCAAGGTCACGGCGTATGCTTATATTAGGATACATTTCGACATTAGATAAGTATATCGATATCACTCATAACGAAATTAAAACATCACAAAAAAGTTTACAAATAATGTTTATACATATAATAAATTGAACAAAAAATAATAATTATAGAAAATTAATACTCAAAATTGATTATTCATATGAATACTATATTTTGCAAGAACTGGGTTATGAATATAAGTACTATGTAATATATAGCATGAACACTCTGTACTATGTACTATATAGTATGAACACTTAGTATTGTAACTATATTCAGTGTTGAAAATATATTTTTTTATTATTTCTATTCTGTGGCTAACTTCATCATGTCGTTTGTGCGCGCGCAGCTCACAAATTCACTCTCATCCAAACGTGCCAAAAGAAGTATAACTTCAAAAAGCCTAAATCAACGTCGGAATGCAAAATTACTGAAATACAACTCTGTAGTAAGATAAGAGCGCTCAGCTTAGTAACACTAGAGCGTAATACGCTATTTTTATTCTATATTATTATATATCGATTTATTTATTGAGTTTATTACTTTATGTATATGGATCAATTCGTATTTCGGTGGTTATATGTCTTATCAATAGAATGTATCATTTACATCTGACAATAAATGCGTTTTTTGCAGTTTTGTAATTGTTCATATTTTCATTGTCTAATGCGTAATAATTAGAAAAAAATAGTTATATCGTTATATTAAATTAATTTCCTTTAAAAATGTAGCGCTTGAGCAACCGAGCTCTACTCGGCGACTTTTAAGTTTGCCCTTAGAATGCTGCCCACGGGAAAAATTCCTTATTCCATTACAACAATAAATCCAGATATGTGTAACGCGACGAATGATGTGACGCATTTTTTTGTAATATAATAATAATATAAACTCACACTTATTTCCCAGAAGGGTAGGCAGAGACTATAAATTTCCATATATCTTTGTATATCTCTCTTGATTCACTGACACCCTTCATTATTTCATGGAAGCTCGTCAGTTTCGGGTGCTTAAAATTTGGTTCTTTTTTAATATACCATCAATGTGGTCTTTTTTTGTGTCGATAAATATTGTGATATTATTTAATATAACGTTTGCTTTACCATTTCCGTCAATTCTTCCATCCTTGATTTTTGTACACGAACATAAAGACGTATGTAATACTCGTATTTCAGGGTTTTCTATCTGATTTGTCCCATAGACAGACATTATTTGGGCCGATATAGAATTGTTAGAATGAATCAACGTATAAATGAATTTGTCTTCTGAATTTGTTTACTGAATTAATCACAATGTAACGGTGGCTGTAAGGGAGCGCATAGGAAACTAGCGAGGGCTGTCGAGAAAGGAGGTCTACAATACATTCCCTTGTTCAGGGGGGAACCCTAAGTGGAAGTTAACGATACATCCCACCATATTATACCCAAGAAACATTGAGGTTACTGTCCATCAGTGACCTTAACAATTAAATCGTAGATGAAATATAGCTAGTACATCGGTAGACGTTGATCTGACCACACAACGTGAGGAAATATGCTCTTTATCGAAAATTTGATAGGTTAGCCCTCTTTCCAGATGCCTATTTTCAGCGGTAAATATTTTATGTGGCCTTTAAAAACTTTATTAGTTATTGTGTTGCCTTTTTATGGTAAAACTAAATTACGACAAAGATGGCGGAGGAACCTTTCGGCGGATTCGGCGGCGGTTGTAAGAAAATTTACAACTCTTTATAAAAAAAAAATAATAGTCTCAAAGAAACTCTGTTCTTGTTTTCACTGGTTTTACAATAACATAACATGACTTTAGGGCACCTGAGCTACGCAATGCAACTCTTTTATACCGTTTAAAACCGTGAAAATCTCACATCAAAAGGGATACAACGCTATCGCGATAAGGGCTGTGTGTTCTGTCGTCGGAACAAACAGGGCATACGTCTACCGTGTCTCAGATTGTCTTGTTTATTAGCGGACGGGCCCGAGGCGAGGATCCGATATAATGGAAATACTTCAATGTTATTTGCAGACGCGCGCGCCGGGACTCGAAATCGCTGCGGGGCCCGGCGTGAGGTATGCCTTAATCGCTGGGCTCGACGCGCAGCTAGTTATACATGCGCGTTTTAATATACAACGTTACAACGTAATCGTTTCATGTCTTTGACAATCTGCGCAGTGCAAAGGGTCGGGCCGGCGCGGCGCGGGGAGCGCATGGAGGAATTTAATTTCATAATCTGAATATATTCACACGTGACATTATTTTCAGTTTTCGCGTTATACTTAGAGTAATACCGTTTTAATGGTTTAGTCTACATAATTTATTATTAACTCAATTAACAAACAGAAGAACAGAATCCGTTTGTTTTAACATCTTTTCAACATATTTGTAATAGCAGGTGAAGGAAAGTAAATATCTAGTGTTTGTCATGATAAGCAATGGAGGAATGAGAGCAAAAGTTAAGGAATTGTGCTATAAATCTGGGGTATACAGGAAAAAAATTAAGGACAATTTAGAGACAAGAATGATGTTTTTTTTTTTAATATTCAGTGATCGAGATTATGTCGTATGGAGTAGAGATATGGAAAAGTACTGAGTATAAAAAAATCAAATGAATAAAACTAAAGTTCATAAAGTGCACTTTGTGGCTGGAGAAGTGGACGCCTGCCCACTTAGTATTTAAGGAAACAAGAAAACAGGTACAATACATGTAAGGTTTGACGATAGAATCAGATAAAGATGCAAGAAGCTATTATAAAAACGAAGAAAAGGGATATAATTTTGACGGAGAATTTTTACAGAAACATTGGATATAGCGGGATATATGATGTGATGTGATGTGAGCAATAGAAGAAGAAAGCAGAGTCAATGGAAGTACAACAAGATATAAGTAAAGAGATACAATGAAATTTACAAACTGGTGAGGGTCGAAATGAGGTTAGATATGAAACAAATACAGAGAAAAAAGGAAAAGAAAGTAAATAAAATTGAAAATGAGAAAGGAGAACAAAATAGAAGAAGAGTAAATAAGATGGATTATGGAGAAGAAGTGAAGGAAGCAACATGCGGGAACGGACGCTCCTATGCGGACGGAAACAAAGATGCGCTAGAGTGAACGAGAGGATTGAGAAGTTGAGAAGGAAAACTAAAATGCGTACCTGGAAAGAGGAGAGAGATAGGCGGTAAAGGCCACAAAACTAAGAAGAAAAGATAAATATTTTGTTACTTATTTGGTTATTAGTGAGAATTGGATAGGCCGTATCTGTATTATGAAGAATAATAATACATATTTTACAATATCAATTACTTAAAATAAAATATTCATTTTTGTTGTAAATTAACAGATTATAGTTGTAACATGTTTTATTTCACGATTTTTTTGGAATCCAAGTAATGTTTCGAAGTGAAAAAAATGACAAAGTGAAGAAATTAACCAGTGTCACGTAATTATTTTACATGATATACGTTGTGGTAAAAATGAAATAAAAAGTTTTAGTTCAATTTTTTTTTATTAAAAATTAGAAAAAATAAAAATATTGCAATTCAGTATTAAAATTGGATTTTGTACGTAGTATGTCATGTTATCATTAATAATAATTAGGTATTTTTAGAACCTTAAAAAATTTTAAATAGTAACCTTTGAAAAGCGTAACTTCTCAAACAACCATATTTTATGTATTGCCTATATTGCGACATTTAATCTGTGTACTGGCTAAGCATCCCTTAGAGCTTGTGTACGACATCTATACCTTACCAAGGAAATGAATTCAATTTATATCGATGAAATTCCGGTTTCGCTTCCAATCCCTCTCATAAATCTGGTCTCCATTCCGGTATCAGTTGCATTCTTAATTATAGTCTTGGCTATCTATCATCCCGGTTGTAGTACCGGCTTTTTCTCGGACCCGTTATGTTAATCCATGTAATGGTTTACCTGCCAAATTTTATTCAATTTCGTTTAGCCGTTAATGTATGATCGACGAACAGACATACATGCGTTGAAGCTTTTTCATTTATAGGATAACATTTGATATGGATATTCTTATAGAGTTGTCTATTAATTAAATCATATAAAATCATTCGCAATCACTCACACGTAAAAATAAAACTAATATCTATTTATTTATTTCTCATTTACCTACCCATTTCTTAATTAACCTTATATCATGTCAGTTCAAACAAATAAGAAATGAATAATGGATATTTACAAGAACATATGAAGTTATAATTTGTACGTACATATAAAAATACTAGTTAATCACAAGTAATTAATATTTTTGAAGGTATTATGAGGAATAACCATTATAGCGTAAATCGGAATAGAAAAGCCTTCCCTTATCTGCTAATTAAATGATAAAGTGTTCTAAGAGAGTATTTAAACATAAAAAAATTAACGACGTAAAACCAGCAAAATCCTGCTGTGACTGACTTTAGTTAATTTATATTTTTTTATATTAGTCGCCTTCAGGTGCAATTAATTTTTTCGTGTGTCACGTCGTAGTTGTAGTGTACAGTGAACATATTATTTATTCATCGTTTGTGACCTTCATGACTCCCACAAGTTATTTAAAAAATTAATTATTTTTTTATAATTCAGGTGTCATATCTGTATTTTTTTTATATTCATCATGATAAACAAACGCCGAACTGATTCAGCCATAAACTTTATATTACCGTATTTAATATTTTTTTTTTAATTAGCAGGAGCAGCAAAAAATAATGGAAGCAAAATTATTCTTTAACATACCATACTTTAAATTATTTATATTTAATTACCTTCTTAGAAAGATTAAAATTCGGCTAGCATATATAACTTACTGCAAGAGAAAAAAATAAACAAAACATTTAGAAAGGAAAAAGCTTCTTAAAATTAAAACAAATGTCTTACCAAAATACTCAGCTGCATGAAAAGGATTGTCGGCTCAGCTTTAATACCGAGTGAAGCCTCAGCGCTGATTTTCGAGCGTAGATTTTGTTAAGAGTAAATGACATTGAAATATTATGCATACAAATGAGGTATATGATATATATATATATATATATCCATGTGAAATAGGAAGTAATAAATAATATATAAAATAGGATGGCAAACTATAATAAACGATCAGTAATATAAGGTCGGCAAGAAGGTTTTTCGTATTTTATTTACAAATCCAACACGATCCTTCATCACATTTTATACACATTTAATTATAATACATATATGCTATCTGTTCAACAACTGGTTGCCATTTTTCAAGTAGGGCCATAATCTCATTTTTGCGGAAATTTTGAAGCTTCTGATCAAAAAACTGTAAAAAGCAGTTTTGACAGTCCTCTCTTGATGATAATCTAACACTACCTAATTCTCAATAAACCGAAACAGATGAAAATCTGAGGGTGCAAGGTCAGGGCTATATGTTGAATGCATTAACACTTTCCAACCAAACTTTCACAACATTTGTTGAGTGGCTAAAGATGTGTGTTCTGGCACTATCATGGTGGAAAACCACACCTGCTGTTGACAGTAGGGATCCGAATTGATAGTTTTGCCCGGGGGTAAGAGCTCAAAGTGAATAGTGCCCTTCCAATCGCACATAGCAATCAACTTATTGCGAGTTAGTTCGGATTTCGCTATAGTCTGTGGAGCTTACTTGCCTTTTGACAATGATCTTTTTCGCACGTTCTTGCCGTAGATAATCCATTGTTAATCAACAATGAGCAAACAACCTTTTCAATAACGGTTCGGTTTCATTACGTTTCAATAGAGCCTCGCAAATGAGTACACGATTCATTAGATTTCTTCCAGTGACCTCGTGTGTGACTCAAGTATGGAGCTTTTTGTGTATCCATCTTTTTCCAAAAGAACAAAAACTGTTTTGTGACCAATTCCCAGTTCTTCAGCTACGTTGTAAGATCTAATATGCTGATACCTTTTTCTACTTTATCCGTAACAGGTCGACGAGAGCAAGGTTCATCTTTGACATCAAAGATGAACTCGCTGACAATGTTTGAACCAGTTTTGTTGTACTCTTATCGACACTGCATTAGGTCCATAAATGTCAAAAAATTTTTGCACCTTGTGCTGCGTTATTTTTTTTCTAATAAAACTTCAAAAAGTATCGTATTTCTTCGGTAGATGCTCTTATTTTGCTGGACAAAAAAACAATAGAAAAATGGTGAGATACCATTTTAATTTTATTTTTCTTTTTATAAATTATCATCTATTTAATGGTATCAAAACTAGCCAGATACAGGCAGCAAAACCAAATAGAGATTTTATTGCAACTTTTTAAGAAATTAATACGAAAATCTTTTATCCGACTCAATATATAATAAGCTCATTTAGCTTTTTGTGTAAGATAGTGTATCGCAAGTGATTATATTCAAATATTATTATTTGCAATTGACAAATTAGAGAATGTGTTTTTAAAGCTGGATCCTTAACTATAAGTATAATATACATAATAAATCACTTGAAATAATTTCAGCTATTAGACAGAAAAGCATTGGCTGCAGTGTTTGTAAAATGTTCATTTATTTGTATATCTATAATTCTTTTACACGTTATGTGATTTAGGTAGTCGCAAAAATAAAATTATATGAAAGAATTAATGCAGTAAAATTCAATATTATTAATCTGTAGCCTTCAATGAGTAAGCTAGTTATTGGTATATGAATGTTTATCAGTTTTTCTTACAATTGTGTCAAATCGCTTAATTACCAATGAATTAAACATCCACATATTTTAGGATATTTATTAAAAGATAATATTATACAATCATTGTAATCGTTATAACACCGATTACTACCTATTCACAGTTTCAACAACCTAAAGATGAAATCTTAAATGGCGACCCGTTCTGATTGCGATCTTAATTTTGACTTTGCTCGCACTCCTTAATCTCTAGAAATTTCAAAAGTACCTTAAATTTTCTTCTCTTAAAAAAAGAAACTAACCTTTTTAGCATTTATTTAAATAAGTCATAAAAGTTTTGTACGCCATTACACATAAAATGGCTTATATATATATATATATATATATATATATATATATATATATATATATATATATATATATATATATATAATATATATATATATATATATAATTTTAATGTATAAAGCAACCATTTATTTTGTTATCTATTCATATTTTACATTGTGTGTGTGTGTAGGTCTGTCTCTTTGTTCGGGCTAGTCTACGAAACTATTGGATGGTTTATAATCAATTATTACAAAGAGTAGATTACCTCCTGTAACACGACATAGAGTAATTTTTAACTTGAAATAAAAATCGCTTATATATCAGAGAAATGGTAGCATTTCCAAGAGATGAAATTGGCATCTGGACCGAAATCGAAATAGAATGTAGGATCGGGATGAAAATCAGTTATTATTAATACTTTTCATTTATGTATAGCAAAATAGACAGAAAATGACTAGCATACAGTAATATATATATAATAAATGGACGTCTACTGTACTATTCGAAAATTTCGGCATAGTATTTGAACACGTCAAAAGCCGAAGCGATCGGAAAGTTCGACGCGGCAAACTGCCGTATAGATCAGCACTAAATTATAGCGGACAGCTCTAGCCCGGGGCTCTATAATACTTTCGCAACTGAACGATAATAATACATTAAGCTAAGAGCAACACTGCACACAAAGGATATGACGCAACTTCTAGATAAGAGAGTTGCGCACCGCCGACGCCGCCCGGCCGGTTATCTCGCTGCTCGTACGCTCGCAATATTAACTTATCTCAACTGCATGCACTCACCTGTTGTACATTCGGCTCGTTCGCTCATACAGTGTAGATTTAATGCCTAACTGGTAGTTGTATTGGAACAAACTCGCGCAGTCGGCCCATCACAGGGACACGTCCGACAACTTACGTCGGGGAGTAATAACAGCTCAGGTTGTTTGCGATGCGTCTTAATTGATCGACAGGTGATACAAAATACAAGTGTGTAATTTCACGAAAAGTTACGTAGTACGGGTATGTAGGTTTTGGATTAAATTGGCGGACATGGACTTTAGTTTTGTTGGTTCTGTCAATTCAAAATTTTTTTGTGCGACAATCACGTCATTAAATATATATATATATATATATATATATATATATATATGACCACAAATAATATGTTTCAAAAGTATATTATTTGTGGTCATATACACATATACATGTGGACACTTTTTTAATTAAAAGGTATATTTTAATTAAAAAATAAAGAGTAATTATTAAACATAATGATTTCATTTTGGGAGCAATTATTTTAATTTTGGTTACAGGTTTCTTTTATATAGAAGTTCTATTTATTTCCGTTTTTTATTTATTGATATTTAAATATGATGAAAGTAGCATGTACTGCCATTTTTTTCAGAAAATTTTCCATCAAATATTTAAAAAAAAACTTCCAATTTCCAAATGGGAATATTTTGATAAAATCAATTTGTGTAAGCACTTTCATTTCTATACATGGTTTTTCACCTAGATTGTACATTTCTGCAAACGGAAAATAGGACTTAAAATTTTCAATAAATGTTTTCAACTATAATTCCCAAATTTATATTTTATTTTATATGTAACCAGCTATACATTATGTATACTATAACAAAAATGTAATTGTAATGATAATATTACAATAATAAATAATTACACTAAATTAGTGTGAGAATTCAAATAGCTTTCGTAACTTCCTACAAAAGTACAGACAAGCATTTCATTAATAAGCAATTAATGAAAAGTTTGTCTGCACTTTTGTAAACAATTTTTTTTTTGCAATGATTATTAAATTTATGGATCACTTCCAAGTCGTACTCACCCGTACTTAAAACCGATCACGTCTCTGAGATCACTCACAAATATTGTTGTAACAAGTTTTTATGAGTCCACTGCGGAAACATGGTCTGGCAATTTTTTTTTTAATTTGAGATTGAGGGACTTGGACCTCAGCCTTGCACGCTGGTCCAATGCAAGTTGGCGGTTGCATCCGACGGTGAGGAGCTCTCGGAGACAAGATTTTCATTTTAATTTAAATTAAGTACACATTAAGTGCATGGTCAGGATCGAATCCCGGCACCTTCAGATTTGATGACAATCCTCTTAAGCACTGAAAACTCTCACTAGCAGCACCATTGCTTATTTTTTTACATGCGCTAATATCATGCTTTTAATTTTTTATATAATATGTAAAATATTTTGACACGATTTGATTTAGAGTAATATAAAAACCGACCAATTTTTATATTCATTGGAAATAATAATTACATGTATTATGAGCATGTTTATTTTATGTATCTCATTATTTTGCCTTGACTACAAGAACACTTTAAAGACGTGAATGATAATAATTAGTGATATATCCTCATCGTTGTAAAGAATCTTTATTCGTGCACTTTTATGTGTATGTTTTTTTTTTTGATGTCTGCTTATTTTATATAATCGCTTCAAGTCACACAAATCCATTTTTAACCAACTTCATTTCACGTGCACCTACTTCACAGCGTTCTTCACCTACTTTTCATATATATATTATGTTATTATTTCGAGTCTAACAGATGGCATGAGTACCACAGACATTAAAGGTTTTTTTTTTAAAGTTTCCTTTAATGTCAATCAGTTTTATACAACACAAGGTGCGCGTCTGTTTCTCTCGAGAAATCTAACACTCGAAGTGTTAGTTCCGCATCCACTCGAGTGAAGTAGTTTCGTTCATTTGGAATCCCATCGGACGTTAATTTGTTTTCTCGGAAATCGTTATCTGCTTGAAAACGATGCGTTGATTCGTTTATTAAAAAAAATTGCAATGTGCCAAACTAGGAATATGTTTTAACTGTGTATAAAAATACTATATATAGCTATACAACACCAGAAAAATATATTAAAACATTTATATACGTTACAGTTTTTGCCGGCAGCTGTTTATATGTAAGTACTAACATTTACGATTTAATATGTTTTGTCTAAAGTTGACAGATATTAAATAATGTACTAAAGGTTCTTATGTGAGTTTTTATATGAAGTGTAATATAATCACGATAAATTAGCTTCCGAAATCGTTAACTTTGTGTCATGCTTATTATGACTAAAATTTTTATTTAATGTTTCAAACATCAGTTTTGGAATGTAAAAAAATGACAGTAATTGAGCTTTACAAATAAATTAAAGAAAATATTTATTTTAACAGTAATTCAGATTTTGTTCTTCAAATTTATAAAGTGTGATGCGATCCAGTGCGATGTAAACTTAGTGCAATTTCAGATTACATACTTTTTCGTTCGTTGGTAAGGAACCCTGGATTGAAGAATCCGACTTTCATCTCAAACCGGCATATCCACTCATGCGACTAAAAACTGTTAATAATGTTTATTTTGAATGTTTAAAGCATGTCGACCGAAAAAATCTGGAATTCTATCTGTAGGTAAGTTACTTACAAATGACTTCTAATTCTGCCCGATTTAAGTTCGATAAATAGTAATAAAAGTTACTGAAAAATATTTGACATACAGATATACGTAGACACAGAATACAGAAGTTCAGTAAAAACCTTTCGTTTCGATCTTTTAGTCGCTCTAAAAAATCTTTTATTATCGACTTCGACTAAAAAAAAGTTACACATCTGGCGCAACGCAACACATGGACGCGTTGTTTGCTAGTGTATCTAACGCGCATACCAGTGGAGGAGTTGGATCACTATTAAATGATAATATAAATTTGCCATAAGAACAGCAGGCAACTTATCACATAGTATGCCCGATCCAGAAATCTGGGACTTATTAGAGTCTAGCATGTCCCAGGTTTATCGAATCTTCCTGTAGGAACTGGACGAAGTCCCATGGAACATCAGAACTCATGACTTGCATGTTGATGTACTTGCACTAGAACCTCGAAATGTGCGAATGAGTAACGAATCCCACAACTCCACACAACTGTTCTGAATAAAACAAAACCATACATGCATGACAGAAATGTGAAAAAATCGAATGTGCAGCAATTCTCGAGGAGTAAATGAACGACCCTCCCATAGCGTCTTATAAGGGGATATCTTTTAAACACGTGAGCTTAAAATGGGGGGGAGGGGTTCCGTAAAATGTTATTAATTCTGATTTAAACTGAGAAGGGTATAATGAAAAATTTCAAAACAATTTTGAAGAATATGTATTACAAAACAGACAATAAAAAACATATTTAATTGCAACAGAGTAATGTTTGTTATTATGTACGGAGCTTAAATATCACGAAATTTAAACAGAATCGTTGTATTTTTTTTTGCTTTATAAAAAGAAATTTAATTTAAATCTCACCAAGAGCAAGAGGGTCCAAATTCAAAGAAAAACAGCTCACGTAATTAATGGATGTACCCGAATAAGTCAATCTCGATGGGTGAAAGTTTTATGCTTATGGCAAAAAGCCAGAAGCACTGAGTTAAATAAGCATTTAGAGCTTGTAAGACATATTAGTTTGAAGTGTATATTCTGAAGTAGAATAAACATGCGATACAAAATGAGAGACAATAAAGGAATTATTTACTGACCCGCTCCTTAAGCGACATTTGAATTATAATTTTTAAATTTCATTAATTACTTATTCTAAATTTTACATAGAACAATCACAGAAGTTCATTGCATCTCTACTAATCTCTTACATCTCTACTAATAGTTCCAATTTCTTAAGGAAATTCCATTCATATTTTTATAAATGACCGCTTCAAAGAATCTCCTGGACTTCGATGTTACTTCAATAAATGTGCCTACCTGTATGTCATAGGCCTATAGGAAAAGGAAAACAGTAGCAATAAGCATTTAGATTTTATGACTGATAATTACGATCTACAATAATTCATTATTCATATCGAGGAACTATAACTGGCACACTCATTCGAATGCTATTCTCAATAGAGTGGGGAGGTCCTACAGAAAGTACTTGCACCACAGATTCCAGTAACACAAACGTTGTTGTGTTACGATTACTTATATAGCAGAGCTGAAAGCGCTTACGTTGTAAGCTCAGTTAATATGAACAGAGCTTTATCGTCATTGAATTCATTAATAACCAAAAATAGTTAAAGTACGTGCATTTTATGATAAGAATAAACATACATTCAATTTTGGTAGCCTACTTTAATACACTATCTGCATATAAACCCAAATATTTAAATTATTTATTTATGAAGACACTCTGTCAATTATTTTATATAAAATGCTAGATTCATGTGAAACGTTAGAAAGATGTAACCGATAATTGAAAAATAATAATCTCCAATTATTGTCAATTATCAATTTTTTAAATTTCAATCTTGTATTATTGAGTCTCCAATATTTCTCGTTCATTATGCATGTAATAATTTTGTAACACATATGAAGACAGTCGAATCTGCTCGTTAACGCATGTCACTACATTCTTGAAGTAATTGAAAAGAAATGTAGTAACGAGAGACTTTAAGTTAATTGTTGTAATAAAAACAATTATACTAAGCATGTTTGTAAGCATTTATTTTGCATGTTCTTGTGAACAAGAGATCATTAACACAGTTCTGTAAATTGAAATAACAGTATAAAATGAATAAAGCCTTTTCCATGCTGAGTCACCTAACACATCGAATGTAGATGCAACGTGAAGGATCTTCGATATCCTCGAAACGTCTTAACAGTTCTTGGTATGTGTATTGAAAATTTCACACATAATCTTTTTAAATGTACCTTAGATAAGAATTGAACATACGGATACAAATTGTTAATAACTGTCCGTTTAATTGTTCTGAATTCTCTCAGGTTAGAATTTCTAAACCCATTATGTATTATTATGTTTTTGATACGCGGCCTTATATAAATTTTCATTTCACCGATAGACCAGCGGAGTGAACACCGAATCAATTTAATTATTCTTATACAAAGAGAGCTTTTATTTTACGCACATCAATATGAATAATGACTCTAATTGAAGAATAAAAATGTGTGGATTTTTTCCAAAGTGACCCGACCCTCGTACCTCCCGCGCGCCTATAAAGGCCGGCCCGCTCGTGCTGTAACAAAGAAAAATACGGTTATTTCGTATTGATGCGGTCGGATATATGGTATTATTCGTGCTCAAACTCGACAGGAAGAGTTCAAATGGGGCATGTAACCTACACTTATTACTGATGCCGCCGCTCCTGTTTGAGATTGGGGTGCATAAATTTCAAAGCAAACTCCGGAAGGGTTTGAACAAACAATACCCTGTAAAAGTGATTTGGCGGACTTTTTTTTATATAATTGCCCACGGCGCGGAAGGACCCCGGCCACCGGATGGTTTTATACTATGTAGAGTTAAAAATAAATGGATGAAATTTTACTTATTTCATTATTAACGTTTCAAATACATTACTTGTATATTTTCAAAATATTTATTAAATACTATAATAACATAAAAGAATATTTTAGCTTAAGTTAGTGTAAACATATTATTATTTTTTACATTTTACTAAAACGAATCGCAAACACAAGTCGACTTTATAACGATAATCTTGATTTTGACATAATCAGCAAAAATTAGTTATCTTATAAGTCGTGTGTCAGATTTTAATCATACCAATGCTTAGACCTACACAATATTTTTATTTCAGATTGCAGACCTAAACCATAAGCCCTCTACGCTGACGCAGTGAGAGGTCGGGAGGTGCTATCTCCCACTACTCGCCAAAAAAACATCTAACTAATGTCAATTACAGAGGGTCTTGTCGCCTGTCAAACTTTTTGGTTTTACTCTTGAAATCGCGCGGACCGAACTTGGAAGTTTACTGGCTACAAATTATGTTGGAGTAAGCATGAAAATAATTAGTCGACGTCGTTGTTTGTTTTTTGTCTGTTTTGTCTACAGCCATGCTTTAATTATTATCATAAGCAGTTTTAATTAGAGTATAATAAATAAATATAAAAGGATTATTATCTTCATGTTAGTGGGTTACAACTTTAATAAGCAGTTGAAGAAATCCTGTCTAACCGCCGCGTAGCGCTGTGGTTAATTTCGCTCGCTTATTGTTTGACTGTTACTGTTTACGGAGGGCCGCATTGTTTACTTAGTTATTAACTTGGGGTTTGTTATTAAAAATCCCAAGTGGGCCGAGACGCGGGTTAGCGCTGCGAAGTCAGACCCGGGTCGGTTCATATGAAAATTTTACTCCACCATTGGAGTGTACCACAAACAACTGCGGGTCCGTGTCGCGATCTCTCTCATTAAAAAAAACACATCTCACTTTATTTGTGTCCGTACAATGCCGTTCTTCCTACATATCAATGTTCCGAGTGCGGAGTGATCATTTTTGTTACTAAATAGAATGTTGCTGTCTTATAGCACATTTAGGTGAAAATTAAGCTCTATGATAACGAAAGTTTTTTTAATTTTAAGATTCCGTACACTTGATGAAAAAAAAAATGAAATCCTCAAGTATAGGATCGCTCTCATGTCTATCAGTCACATCTTATGTTTTCTGAATTTAATGGACCAAAAAAGTTACAATTTTATACATATAAGGCTAGGAGACTCGGTCACAAGCATACAGCGTAAATAAACGAATTGTTAATTTGGAGAATAAATTTTATAGGGTCAATTAAAAAATTAATACAAAACTGTCAAATACGTCATATGATATTAGAAACGAACTGGTTTGTTATGGGAAACACAGACACACACAAACCCTATTTTTTATTACATTTTACTAACAAAATTTACATAATTTGATGAATATTCTATTGTGTGAGGTGTTAATTCGCGGAAATCCATAATAGACGCTTGCCCGCAACATGTATTAACATGCAGCATGCAACCCACCGCTGACCCTTGAATCTGCTCTTCCACTACGAATCCTTATCCAAAGAAATGAATATTGATTCGATAGGATTGACAGATATCGAATACCTAAGCAAGTGTTAATTGTTTATTTGTGCTAGTCCGCTAATCTTATATTGTTAATTCTAAATGCGTTTTATGCCAACCAGGCACATCCTCAGGAAAATGCAGACAGTCACATCCACCAGGGTGTAAGGAGTGTTAAAAACAACCGATAAATGCGGATACAACCTTGTTAAGTGAAACTCTGTCATGTAATGGTCAAAGGGTGACAAAAGCATCCTTACCAGCAGCCGCAGACAACCACCAAAGTTTTTAAATTGCTGTTTGTTATAAACACCGTTTAAATATTATATTTATTTAATAATATTGAAATTTTCTCCGAAATTGTACCATCATATGTCAAGCTAGCTGCTTATTTTTTTTATTCTTTTGATTGTGTTGGATAGATACTGTTCCTTATAATATTTTTATACTTTTTATTAATGAGTCCATCAAAACATTTTTTAGTGTATCCGTTTTCTGTAACGCTATATTGTAAATGGTATTTGATTCCAAAGAGAAATTTTGATTATTCAGGGGTATGGTGAATAATCAATGTATCATAGATTTATAAACCGACAATTTGTGTTCCCATGGACAAGGAGAAATGGGTATTGTAATATTTGTGCAAGTGGGTTTTCTGTATATTTTAAATTCAAGTCTATTATTCGTTCTGGTTAAGGTCAATTCTAAAAGAAATATTGATTATTTTGTTTCTTCCTCTAGTTTAAATTGGAGTGTATTAAATTGGGGTGTATATTACTACATAATCTTGCAACAGTTCTAATTCTGTCAAATTACTCAGCCAACATATGATAATATCGTCCACATATCTAAAATAATACAGGATATTATTATTATTTACTATGTGCTTTTTTTCACCCATAAAAAATTCCGCCATTAATGTGCTTAAAGGTGAATCCATAGCTAGACCCTCCTTTTGTATATAAAATTGATTATTATAACTGAAATAATTTTGAGTCATGCACAATCCCGTTAATTTTCAATGTTAATTTTAAGATATCCTCCTTTTCGCCAGGATGTAATTTTTGTTTTTCTAATTTGTCTTTTATAATTGTAAGGCATTCTCTAAAAGGAACATTAGTAAATAAACTGCCTACGACGAATTAGATTAATTTGCTATTATTTGGAAGGACAACATCTTTAATTTTGTTTATCAGGTCTAAACTATTAATTAAACTATATTTTGGGTTAAATGCAATTTTTAACATTAATAATACAATAAAAGGAAAAATTCATTTAACCCAAAATATAGTTTATAAATTAAACTATAATTAAAATATTTAGACTTTCTTTATAATTTTAATGTCTATCGCTTTAAAACTATTAAATGTAGTCTAAACGAAATTGATATTTATTTCACTGTACATTCTATACATAAAAATTCCTTGTCAAATTCGATCTACGTTTAAAACACTACTTGTTACGTCACTCGACAGATGTAACGTGACTACAGCTCGCCAGCCACCCGCGCGCGCGCACCGGCTTAGCGGAAACGTCAATTTGTTACATTTTGTTTGTGTTACGTCCTCGTCGAAATGCATTTCGGAACAAAAAATTGTTCACTATCATAAAAAAACATAAATACATACTTTAATCTAATTTTTATTGCAAATAGGAGACATTAAGCGGAAGTTTTACATTTTATAGCTCTAAGTTATTTATTGCGTTCGCGTCAATAGATTATCTTCGCACATGTCCAGTATAAAATCTCACATCAGCCAAAACCCAAACACATGTTTCGTATAAATACGGCGTAAAACTTAGCTCAAGTATCATAATATACTGCCGCGGGGATTAACCATGGGATTTCGCTGATTTAGGACTGCCGTTGGTGGTCTTTGTGCCACGGGGATGGTCTTTGGGGTGCGATTCTTTTAACAGCTCTCGTTCGGGGCGAAAATCCAACCCTTCTGGTTTATACGGCTAATACCAGGGGCTCATGTTCATTCATGATATAGGGGTGTCGATTATGTTCCGCCGAAACGAAATTAGTATCAAAGGTGTCATATAAGCACTTCAAGTCCATTTAAACGCACGTACAATGGGATCGGGTTTGGAGTTTTTTTTTTTAACTGGTTTTTAGAGCACTTGATGGATGCGCCACTATTATATGGACGTGCTCTTGCATATGCCCACGGAAAGTGTGTTATAACTTTAAAATTAAAACTCTCAATTTTGTTATCAACAAAGTATTCATGTCCCATCAATTTCTTTTATGGTACAATGTGCTTTAATAATCTTTTCTAATTTAATTATTATCGAAATCGAATAAGTAATGATAACTGCCGGTTTTTGTAGGCAAACATCAAAGAACGTTTGATTGGTGATCAACTACATTATTTTAAGTTAAAAGAATACCTTATTATTGTCCATATTGAATTCATTCATTTTTAGGGTTTCGAGCCAAAATGGCAAAAACGTAACATTTATAGTTTCGTCATGTCCATCCGTCCATCCCGTCCGTATGTCACAGGCATTTTATTCAAAAACTACAAGTCTTAAATATATGAAATTCATAGTGTAGGTGTCTTGCATAAGCTGCTATTTAGTTTAGTAATTAAATATAAAAAATAAATATTTCTAGGGGGGGTTCTACAAACATTTAACAGAAGCTGAAAGTGTTTTTTCAGCATACATCAACACGTGGCACATATTTTGACAGTTCTTTTAAAAACACTAAGATTTCTAAGCAATTTTTCTATGTAAATAATTTCGGAAATAACCGTTCTGAAAGTTGCAGAAATTGTCCCCCCCCCCTCTATTTTCTAAAACGTTAGTCAAAAAAATATGAAAAAAATAACGAAGATTACGCTTAATAAATACTTAAACCAAAAAAATAGTTTTGAACGTGGTCTAATATACGGTTTTAGAGTTACTGCCTAAAAACTGCGCTTTTCAACCAAAAGATGTAAGTGCCATGAAAATACGCTCTTTTGCGGATGCACTTATTTTACACTATTTTAATAATAATATACGACAGACCTACTTGCTTTTTGTTAGTTATAGTCGACTAAACTATTTTATTCAACAACTTGATTGCCATTTTGTAGGATAAAATATAATTCATTGCTGTAGAATTTTTCGGAACTTTTGATTAAAAAATCTCGACAAGCAGTTATGACAGTCCTTTTTCAATGTTAACCTAACACTACCTAAACAATTCTGAAGAGACCGAACAGGTCACAATCTGTGTTTCTACGTTTAGACTCATTTTAGTGAACAGAAAAACAATAGAAAAATGGCAGGATACCGAGTTTACTTCTTCTTTATTTATTTTTTAATGTCATCTATTTAATAGTATCACATCTACCCAG
Organism: Eumeta japonica; assembly: GCA_005406025.1. Lineage (NCBI taxonomy): Eukaryota > Metazoa > Arthropoda > Insecta > Lepidoptera > Psychidae > Eumeta > Eumeta japonica. The sequence continues at coordinate 437,962 of BGZK01000292.1, forward strand.
ATACAAACAGCACAACTAAAGAGATTTTACTGCAATTTTTTACTTTTAAAATACGAAAAAACTTTTTCTCCGACCCAATACTATCCAATACCTTTTTTGAATTATGATCGTGACCACAGTTTTTACTACTGAATCCTAACATCGATTATTGATTTACAGTTTAGTAATAACTATAATAATAATATAATAATAAATAAATTATTAATAATAATAATAGTAATAACTGACACAATGTTAAACAAAACGTTTTAGTTCGATAGTGCTTAAAAATCACAGGCATTGAGATATTTTTGTATTATTTTTTTTTTGCAATTAGAAGGAAATTTGCAATATTCGATCACCACCAGTCTTACACCAGCGTTTAATTTAGACGATATCGGGGGAGTTGCTAACCCGTCGCCATTCTTTTAAAAAAGACACCTATTTTGTGTTACTTTGCCACATATAAATTTAATATGAAATTGAGATTGTAGTTAAAAATTTACAATAGAAAATCTAGTGAAACTTTAACAATGTTAAATTTTTAAAAACCTGGCAATTATTAAGGATCATTTTCACGAATACATCAAATAGTTATAGTGTGTCAGCGTTTACTGACTGACGCGATGTGAAGCGAATACAGCTCTGAATGGAATAGCGATAGGATACCCAGAAAAACTCTCGAGGTCGACAAGAGCATCTCAACGAGCCGTGTAAAGGACGTGGGCTACTTTCGGTTACTTTTCGTTCGTCCGCAGAGATGTCTTTAATGTGACCGGAGACGCGGTCCCCAGTATCGTCCCGCCTAAGCGGCGGGCCGGTGCCGGCCGGGGCGCGGGCATTTTCTTAATTAAAACCCCGAATGTCTCTGAAGGAACACAAAACTCGCCATCGCCGGCCGAAGAATGCGCTGAAAGCGACCGAACGCGAACCGTTTAATGGGCTATCCGGCTCTCTGTGAGACAACGCGCCGTGAGTGTTTAATGAAAATCGGCTCGGCCGCTTTATGCATATAGAGAGGCAATTTACTCAAACGGTCGCCTGTCTCATTTGTATAAATATTGTGCTAAAAATGTCGTCATGGAAACGTGAACTTTATTCCGTCAGAGTTAGAGTCAATTTTTGAAGTAATGTATTCCGGATGAAAATCGATGCTTTCGATAGTTAATGGTTATGCAAATATTGAAGCTCTGGCATTATTATTATGCTGTAATACATCTTCGTGGCGATTGCGAATTAGATGACACAAACGTACGGCAGATCCTTAAGTTAAACTCGGTGGACAATTCTTAAAAAACTGTTTATCCGTTTTAAGTGACGTAGTGCCATTATTTATTGCTATTAAAAATATATATATCTTTTAATTACCGTGAAATAATTAAAAGATACAACTTTTATCATTTGCTTATAATGTGTAAGTAAATTACATTTCTGTTTAATTAATTTCGTCTTATTTCTGTAAAAAATAATTGTATCTCTGCACAGCGACAGCGGATCTATTCCGGTATTTTTGACAGGCAGTGTTTTAAATTAGTTTTATTGAGATACATTTGTGATTACACATGCCAACCCGATTACATATGGCAATTCTAGTAATTTAGAAATGACATCGTATCTAAAGCATTGATAGAGTTTTTGGTAACACGGTCGTAGAGTGGTACAGTCGTCGACTAGTTTAGTGAGCGGTCGACTATGGTCTAATTTCATTGTTTATCGTGTCATGTATATCTTTGCATGTACAAAATGTTATATCAGAAACACCTCATGATCTGTCCAATATTTATTAACTGAAGCATAATCGAATCACATTCACGAATTTATAACAAATCGCTTAATAAAAAATTAACAAACACACAATTTAAATTTTTATCGATACAACGGAGCTGCTCCAGAGTAACTTTTGCTCGATCGTTCGATTTGACGTGTGACCGGTTCTAATGCGATCGGAATCCAAACCGAACGAATGTGTCGAAAGGCGAGTGGAATACGACAGTCGGCGGACTTGCCTCGGAAACTTTTCACGGACCGCGGTTCGATTACTGTCAAGCTTTTCCGTTACTGACAGAATACGAAATGTGTCAAAAGTTGTAATGCGATTGCCATCCAATACTAAATAAAATACTAGAATAGATAAGAATTAGTTAACGGTGACTATTGCCTCAACGCAAGCAAACATAATAAAATTTCGAACAAGACACAACTGTATTTTTAAAATTGCATTTTTAAACTGGAAAATCTATTCAATTCAAAGGAAGCATCAAAAGCAAAAATATTGAATAACTTTTTAAATTATAAACTAAGGTTTAAAACCACGTGGCCTAAAATGTTACAATAAGTACTCAAAATGAATTACATAATATGATACTATTTCTATTACTATAACATTACAAGAAGTATTGAGCAGTGAATTTACTTGTAAGCCGTGTAAACAGTGAATACTAACATTGTTATTAATTGACACAATGCTTAATTTAAAATTCGTTGTCATGAAGTGTGGTTAACCACAAGCCTATGTATAATTTACAGCTTTTATGTTATGTGGATTAAGTAAATAGCTTTTAGTTGTAGTTGTAGTTTGTAGTTATTGCGCGATTGCATATTCAAACACCATACAACTACTGTTCTGATTTATATGTTTTTTTTTTTCGTTTAATGTCACAAATGAAACTTAACCAACTACAATGTTTTTTCTCACAGTTCAACTAATCGAGATGGAAATATGTTTTATTAATTTTATTATAGATTACAGTTTTTGTTCGCCCTTTAGGGTTAATTTAATTATACTATCTTTCTTATATAATAATTTAATTATTCTTTAGGTTAATATAATTACTCACCATGCAATGATTGTTAAAAAAGCATTTTTTTAATAACATTTTCTTAAATAATTATTTTTCTAACACAAAAGAATGTATATTAATTTTAATGTCTGTTTCTGGGCTAAATCCGTGTCACTTAATTAAACAATCTTAATTTATTAAAACTCCAATATATATAATTTATTGCAATAATAATTCCCACTAAAAAAACAAAGCTTTCTTATTTTTACTTCTGCAGTATATTTTATTTCATTAATATCTATTACCTTTTCTACGATTCATTTGTAAGGAAATCGACGTGCATGAATGTGTGGGCAGAAGTTAGTTTATAACAAAGCGACACGAAATATGAATCATCTCGTATGCAAATTCTACTAGCAACGCTTGAATTTTTAATAGCGCGAACGCTATTTTGTTTAGTTAAATATTCCTATTTTTCCTCCAGTTTGTATATAAGGCTTAGTACACACATTATCGTTCGAACACGCGTTCACAGAAAACGTACTGATCGTATACAGGGTATTCCCCGCATGATTGCATACTCGCGCGTCTCGACATCAATGCGCGTGCGAACACGATATCCTCGATTTCTGTTCACATAGGACGCTATTGGATCGCATATCGACGGTTTCGTTCAGATTAGATGTGTAAATTGGACTTTTATTATTTCCAGATTGGATCTAGACGTCGGATAAAGTCAGATCGATTGTCTCAATTCTGAATAATAGAAACATCCTCTGAGTTGTATCTAGTAAAATGTATCCAAAATTAACTCTGTCATTGCCGTCGTCGTTTATAACGACGGTAATGCAACTAAACACAAGCTAATTGTTCGACGTCCATTCTCTACTGGCGTCTCTAGACGAGTGTTAGTTATGGCGCGTTGTTTTCATATATATCGATGAACGCGGGTTAAACGCACATTTGAACGCTTAGTATGCACTAGCCCTAAGTTTTCAACGGCACGACAACTCGTAGCGGCGTGGCTCCCGCTGCGATATTGGCCACGCGGCAATTGTCAACGTTTTAAAAAAAGTGTCATTATGCTAATGAAGAGGGTTTTATTAAGTGGTATAAGATTTAACGTCATTATTAACCTCAAAGTTATTAGGAGGCTTTTTTTTAACTTTGATTATTTAACATTTCATCCTATAAATATGATACATATTCAACTACTATTAAATTACTTCTCATAATATTTAATTTGACATGCATCAACAATTTCACAAACCGTATTGCTTTGAAGTTAAGTATTTAAAATGTTATGTGACAATGTTTATAAATTTTTAGTACATAAAGATATTAAATATGCTCTCTGGAAAAATATAAACCATGATAGACGTTGGCATCTGCGTCACTCATCAGTAATTTTATATTTATTACTTTATATCGATAGTATTTTTATTTAAATCACGTAATAACATATATTTTAATCTTTCACGTGCATATTAAATTTTCTTTAGTCATGAGCTATATAAAATGCAACTAATGATTCAGTGTTTTAAAAAGTTATACATCTAAAAAAATTATCAAGAATTTTGATAAGTAATATTTATAAGTATGTTTCCACCGTCAACCTTATCAATTCAAACTGACGGTAATCATTTCAGATTACAGTTAAGTTTATGACGTCATCGTATTTAGCTTCTTGAATTTGTGGCTCGTGTCACTCTAACATGAGGTTAGGCTAACAATCTCGAGAGAGCCGGCGACACTTAGCTTGTTTGCTCAGTTCGCTCAGTCCTACTTAAACGACACCGAAGTTGTGTAGTATACGACATATGTGAGTGACTTGACGGCCAATCATAACGTGTGTCATTGTTGTGTATAATGATGTAATTTATTATGAAAATAATTCGAAGGAGAATGCGATTTTAATTACTTAGGCACCTGTTACACGGTGCCTTTTTAAAAGATTGGATAAGCTTTTTAAACGCTCCCCTTGCAATGCTCAGTTTCAGCAATTGTGGTCGTTTACATAATTTCATACGAAATTACGTAATGTGTTGTATTGCTTAGTAATAACTGAATTGTATTTTACTATAACTTTTCATATGTCTCAATTTTAAATTGAATTTTAAAATAAACATAATTTAAAATGACTCTCATACATACTGTAAACATAGTCTCCGTTTCTTTTTCTTTAACTTAATTTCCCTTGGAACATGCGAAAACTATGCTAATAGATCAGAATCTACCTATAAAGCATATTTAAACAGGAATTCGAAATAGCTCAAAATTCTAATATATTTTGATCTATTTCGAATTCACCTTCTGTTTTACGAAAGATCTTCACTTCTGTAGAATAGCATTCAAAATTGCATTTTCATAAGAGTATTTAGCATGTTATCTTGGCAAATAAACCCACGGAGGAAATAAATTTAATTAAAAATTATCGGCATGTTTATTACTTCAGTTGTTAAAACTGTAAAAACCTACATGATTCCTTTTTGGTCATTATTTATACTGAGTTAATGCGAAATAACAAGTTAATTTATTATATGAGGTGGGAGAAAAAGTTTTTTCGTATTTTATAAATGTAAAGTTGCAGTAAAATCTCTTTGATTGTACTGTGTGCATCTGGTTAGTTTTAATACTATTAAATAGATGACATTTGAAAAAAATAAAAATAAAAAGAAAAATTGTGTCTTGCCATTTTTCTATTGTTTTTCTATACCAAATAAGTGAATGTAGTATATAAAATAAATTTTATGGTAATAAAAATATATAAAATAATAAAATATACAAAAAAATTAGGTACAAACAAACCTTCATTTTTATATATGGATTGCGCCTACGCAGAAACCAGTCAGCCCGCCGCCTACCGCCGCGCGCAGCCGCGCGGCTTCAGGTTTCAGTTTATATTTCAGTGGATCGCAAGCATGGCCGCGAAACGCACGCCGACGGTCCGAGCGCGCCTTGCGTACCGTTTATAACCACCATCCACTTCACTGGCCCCGTTAGACATGGCAGAAGAAAGCAGATGACGGAGAACAGATCAGGCGGAGATTACGAAGACAAAGGCGAAACAATCATCAACCGCGTTGGTGTAGAGTACCCCATTTTATCCGACTAGACCGTCGTTATGGTTTTGCATCATTAGAAAGTCAATTTGCGCATAAAAAATAACACAGGACGAGACTAAATATCACTACGCAATATCACAATTGGAGCGTCGTATGCAGATATAGTAGAAGATGTGATCATGGCCAGCGGAATAAATACCAACTTAAAACAGAACTGATCAAGCGACTTACATCATCAGAGCGGCAGGTCAAGCAGTTGCTGAACCACGAAAGTTGGGTGACCGAAAACCATGCCGTTTTGCGGCACCTAAAACATCTCGCAGGCCCAGGCGTTCCAGATGATTTTATCAGAACAGTATGGACTAGTCGTCTGACAGTGTACAGACATCATCGCTTCCCAAAGCAAATCGACATTGGAGGAGTTTCCGAACTAGCTGACCAGATTATGGACGTTGCGACGCAGCCAACAAATTACAGCAGTTTCCCAGTGATCAGGGCAACCTCGAGGTCTAATCATTGCAGCACTCACCAGGCAAGTCCAAGCCCCTAGCCAAGCTGGACCGGGATGTCGCGACCGAGAAAAGGAGGACAACCCACCAGCGTAATAATTTATCATCAACCAGGTCCTTGTCAAACTACAGGAAGTTTCTAACTGCTGGTACCACGCAAAATTCGGAACGGAGGCGCGTAGATGCGTGAAGCCCTGTGACTTTGCGGAAAAGGTGTAGGCAGCCGGTAATGACGGCCGACGACTGCCCTCAGCGGCCGTCTATTCGTAGTGAACAGAACTAAAGTACAATTTTAGTGGATACCGGAGTGATTTATGTGTATTTCCAAAAACCTTAACGAAAACGCACGAAGCAATTACGATCTCGCGCAGCAAACGGGTCAATTATCGTACGTATGGGTACATTCACTTAGGTGCTAAACCTAGGACTACGCCGCGACTTCTTGCGGGATTTATCGTAGCGGACGTCACCAGAAATAATAGGTGTGGATTTTCTTTCATTTTACAATCTTATCGTAGATGTTCAGAATCAACGCCTAATTACGGTAACACTACGCTCACCACCCGGTTTTGCTTTCACATACCAAGATAATATTTCCTCAGTTAAGGTAATATCCGGTAATTCTGTATATCATAATATACTAGCAAAATATCACAAATTACTCGTCCACCGGTATACCGCATCGAAGCACAACACCCTTCACCACATTCCGTACCACACCTGGACCACCAGTATCATGTACGCCACGGGATTGGCGCCTGAAAAAGTCAAAATAGAAAACAGATTTGAGCTATGTTTGCTGGATAGGTGCGCAGCGTGGGCCCGGAGTGGACAATGGGTGGCGTCCGTGGTGCCGGATCTCAACTCTCGAACGGTTATCGATATCCATATCACGATTTCGGTCTTAGGATTCTACCATCCGGTAGAACAACGGTGATCCGGCCAGATTAAGTCCGATAAAACTCGGCGGCGTTTCCGTACATGACGTGGATATGCTGGACAAACCTTTCAGCTTCCGTCGATGAGATGCACGGGTCTGGATTTCACGTATGCCTACCTCGACGATTTTTTAGTGTTTTCTAAGGATCAGAACCCGAGGAACTTACACCTGCTGTTCAATGGGTTGCGACAGTATGGCATGGTTATAAATACAATGGAAATGTGTTTCGCGCAGCAGAGGGAGTTACATTTTAGGTTACCGAATATCGTCTAAAGGGACTATCCCTCTCCCAGAGAGTAGACCATTCAGAACTTTTCCTGTTCCCAAAACGATAAGAGCTGCGCCGGCGGTTTTGGGGATGATTAATTTTAGGCGATTTATCCTAACGCCGCCCACTATCAGAGCCCCTCTAAACTGCTCTGGGATCGGCTAAAGGTTCGCATCCAGTCGATACCAACCGGTGAAGTTATCTCAAGCATTCAAAAGCTTGCAAAGAGGTCTGTGCCAGGCCGCCTTGTTATTAAATCTAAATGCAACGCCAAGCTGGCGCTGGTGACTGATGCATCAGACACCGCTATCGGCGCTCGTTTTACCAGCAATATGACGACAATGGATGGCAACCTTGGCTTTCCTCCTCCAAATTAACCCCACTCAGCAAAATATTCTCCATATGATCAGAGTTGCTCGCAATTTACGAGAGCATAAAGTACTTCCGGCATGCATATAGTCAGGCGCAGTGACTTTGTGATTTTACGGACCACAAACCGCTCACATTCGCTTTTCATAACCGGAAAACTTTCTCCTAGGCAATTTAGGCATTTAGACTTCATTGCACAGTTTACTACCGATATCCGTCATATTTCAGGCAAAGAGATAACGTGGTAGCTGAAGCACCCTCTCAGGTCGAAGGTTGTTCAGCCTATAGATTCGAACCAGCTGGCACTCGCCAGCAGTCCGACACTGAGCTGAAACAACTCGTTGAGGTGCAAACTCACTAATGCATGAAAAATCAAACTACCTGGTACTAAATGGAACTTTGGTGTGATGGCACAAACGGGATTCTACGGCCATTCGTTCCCAAAGCCCTACGACGAAGGCATTTGAAAGCCTACACTCTCTCAGCCATCCAGGTACCAATGCCACAGCAAAGCTGGTTTCAGACAAGGTACGCTGTGGAGTCCGTCGTGACTCAAGAGAGTGGGTCCGAACGTGTTTGGCATGTCAGCGCTCCAGATTACGAGACATGTGACCACACCTTTAGGAACGTTTAAACTTCCCGCGGCCAGGTTCAGATTTATACATATCGACCTGATCGGCCCATTACCAATCTCACAGGGTTACCGTTACTGCCTTACAGCCATAGACCGATTCACACGCTGGCCAGAAGCCTTCCCGATAGCAGACATTACTGCCGAAGCCGTGGCTAAGGCCTTAATTATGGGTGGATTTCGCGATTTGGTTGTCCTATCGATGTCGTTACCGATCGCGGGGCACAGTTTAAATCAGCCAAAAGTCTTGCACAAATCGCAGGATTCCAGCATCGACGGACCACTGCATACCACCGTCGTGCAACGGACTCGTGGAAGAGATTCCATAGGCAGCTCAAAGCTGCGCTGTAGTCTGTCACGAAAATGCAAATTGGGTTGAGTCTCTGCCGCACTGGTCCTGCACTAGGCCATCCGCAGTCTCTTAGGAGACCAGAGACAACCTCCAGAATTACTTCGGCGACCACTCCACGCACCTGGGAGAATTTTTTAGATGAAAGGTTGATTTCGGTATACGGTAGATTTAACAGAATTTAAGTCAAGACTACAGTATGGTCCGGAATCTAAGACCATCGCCCGCGTCGCCATAGTAGTAAAGGCGGGCGTTCATATTCAAAGACCTAGCCACTTGCAGTCATGTGTATTCTTACGTGACTGTACTGTCAGTGGTTCTTTGAAGCAGCTTACAGGACCCTTTGAAATTCTTCAGCGGAAGAGACAAGGTTTTCACCATTTTAGTAAATGGGAAAAAGTCACAGTATCGATAGATCGCATCAAACCAGCCTACATGCCAAGTACCCCATAACACCCATACAACATTATCACATTCCACAGCTCATACAACTCTCAAATCTACACACGAATACAATCGCATATTCACATGCTTACCGGATACAAAAAACGTTGTAAAGAAACGCGTTCCGGGCGCCGAATAAAATTTCCGGTATTATCGACACTAGTAAAGGTCTCGGTAGGGGTGATGTAGCAACATAAAAATAAATTTTATGGTAATAAAAATATATAAAATAATAAAATATACAAATAAAATTAGAACAAACAAACCTTCCTATTTTTATATATAATGAGATTGCGCCTACGCGAGAAACCGGTCGGCCGCGCCGCCACCGCCGCAACGCAGCCGCGCAGCGTTCAGTTTCAGTTTATATTTCAGTGGATCGCAGCGTAAGCCGCGAGACGCACGCCGCCGACGGTCCGAGCGCTTACCTTGCGTACCCGTTTATAACCTCGCCCACCAAATGCAACGTAGAAGTTAGTTGATATATTTTGAAGTTTTGTTACAAAAAAGGGAAAAATGTGACACAAGCGTCAAAAAATTTGTGACGTTTATAAATTTAATGCAGTGTCTATATTTTGAGTTTTTACGACATAGCTGAAGAGCTGGGGATTGACCAAAAAATGGTTTGAACCATTGGAAAATAGCTGGATATACAAAAACTCGATACTTTAATCTCACATAAGCTCCCTGAAAGAAGTCTAATGAATTGTGTACTCAATTGCGGTTTTCCATTTAAATGTAATAAAACCGAACCGTTTTTTGAAAAGATTGTGACTGGTGATGGAAAGTGGATTACCTACTACAAGAACGTGCGAAAAAAATCATTGTCAATGCCATGCAAGCTCCACAGAATTAGCTATAGTCTATAACTAAGTCTGTCAAGCTGGTCTAGTCTATAGGTAAGTCTAGCTATAACCAGATTAACCTGCAATAAGTTGGTGTTTGTTATATGATGGGATTGGAAGGCCATTATTCATTATGCGCTTTTACCGCCGGGCAAAACCATCTGTGGGATAATTATCCAACCAATGTTCTGATTGGGTATAATTTCCGTACCGTATATGAAGAAATAAAATAATGGACTATATGTTTAATTCTCAATCTCATTTAAGATGAAAATATCCATTCACCAATTTTCATCACCGTCACTCCTGGAGCCTGCTCCGAAGTCATTTTCGTTCTCCAGACAGGGACGACTCGTCGTGATTTCGTAGTGGTTTGGTTATAATCACACACGGTATGACTATGATGGGAAAACACGGTTTTGGTTTTCCTCGAAGAACGGTTGAAGAAAAACGCTCGGCGCTTCTGAAGTGATGTCGGATCACAAGATGACCAGTGCTCAAAAGTTGAATGTTTTGTGTTTTTGAGAGCGTCCGGTCCGCGCTCGCTCCGGTGCGCAAGTGGCAGTAATTGTATAATTAGTGGAGGGTATCAATTTATCTCAATAATTGATTTAAGATCGAACACTATCAATCCGCATCTCTACTGCCAACAGCTGATGAGATTCAAACGAGAAATGTAAAAAAAAAAAAACGTGGGAATTGATCAAAAGAAAGGGTGTGTGATTTTTATCCATGATAACGCTGGAGCGCACATATCTTTAGTCACTTGGAAAATATTGAGAGAGTTTGGATGGGAAGTTTTAATGCGTCCACCATATAGGCCTGACCTTGAAACCTTAGGCTTTGAACTGTTTCGGTCTCTTCAGAATTCTTTAGGTAGTGTTAGGTAAACATCAAGAGAAGACTGTCAAAACTGCTTGTCGCAGTTTTTGATCAGAAATCCCTAAAAATTCCACAGCGACGGCATTTTGTCACTACCTATAAAATGACAATAAGTTGTTGAACAAAATAGCATATTTGTATTATAATTGAATGTATTTAAAATGTAAAGAAAAATTATCTTGAATTTGTTTATAAAATACGAAAAAACTTTTTACATAACCCTACATTTTCAAAGTTTACAGAATTATAATCATTTACGACAATTACTTCTGTAATATTCAAAGTGTAATCTTTTTTACTTTGTGCCATAATTTCTAACGTAATATCATTTAAAATTATAAATTAAAAGCCTTGTTTCGATTTTTTTTCATATTTTAGTGTTAATAGTTGTACTAGCTCAAAAAAGAAAATAATAACAATTTGAAAAGTGACTATTTCGTGGCTGAAGAGTTAAAATTACGATACGCTGAGTTGTCTCTTACTCTATTTGGAAGTTATCTAACAATACTCGATGCCGTAAATATATACCGTTGAATCAAAATTGTGCTTCATGGAAGAGTTCTTAACATTATTTTCAGTGACCTCAAATTGAATGTTGTGTTATTAATACACGTGACTGGATTGAATTACATCACACCTTATTATAAAAATTGGCCAGCAGATTAGTAACACATATGTCCTTATTCGACTAATGGATCATTACGGAAATTGTTTGATTTGACGTCGATATAACTTCTGTTGTAGCGTAATGATATGAATCTTTTTACACGTCATCTTAAATTATTATTTAAACTACAGCACTTGCCCCAACATCGTCTACGTATATCTACTGAACAACTGTACGCAGCGTTCGTTTATAGAGTCGATCGTCGGGATGGAGTTCTATTTATCAATGAACAAGTTTAATCAGGGTCGACGGAGTGCAGTCGCTGAAAGGTAATCCGATACTGAAGTCGACCGGTCGGCCGATCGGTCGGCGGACGCGACCGCGCGCCCGACCCGCGGGCGCCGAGCGACGGTAGCGGGTAACGCGACACCGGCAACCTCCCGTCGTCTAAATAAACATTCCGAAGTAGAATGTATCCGAAATAACACTATAAATCATTTTGTTGTATATTTTTTTGGACGTAAATGAATTTGTTAGTTTCGGAACGATCGGTTCCGCTATTCGCTCGGCCGTCGCACGCGCAGATGTGTGTGACGTTCCTCGCATCCATCATATTGGTGATATTAATTTAAAACGTCAAATATCCTGTTTTAGGAGTTTTTCATTAGTGCGTTTTGGGGAGAAACTCATTTAGTCGCTTCTGTTGTAGAAATGTTAAATATATTTTGGTTTTAAATTATAAAGCCACACACACTTAGGTTAGCTCACGTCTATTTTTCAGAATGATGGGCAGGAACTATAGATGCCTACTTTTTAAGACATGTTTTGTACAAATAAGTTTTGGTTTTTGATTATTTGCATAGGTTGATCTTTTCATGTGAACTTGTTAGTTTGGATTGCTAAAGTTGAGCTCTTGTGCATGCTACAAATTTATTTACACAAGATTATGTCTTTACACTATCTCAATTCCTATTTCAATCATTATTATCGTCTATCGTCGAAGACTAAGTTAAACTTTTTTCTGTATCATTATTATAAGATTAGCGCATGTCTATGTCTGTACTTATTTTAAGTTGAGATTTCCCCGAAAATCAGACCCTTAGTCTTATTTCAGTTTTTAATTATTGATGGAATTATTTTCTTATCATTTTCACCGTAGCGAAAGTTATCTTGTATTCGTTTTAACTTCTACGCGACACACGCTAACAAACGTTTTCATGCAAATCTTTTCGCCTCTCATTATGACGACGTCAAAAACGATTTGGAGCCGCCGGTGAAACGTAGAATTATAAACGTCATGAAAATGCATATCTTTTTCCGATGTTTCAGTCAACGACAGACAAACATCCCCCGGCAACTTCGATCTGTGTCTAACGCCATATAATTAAGCTGCTGCACGACATAAGTTAAGAGTTTGCCCCGCACCCGGCCGCGCTAGCGTCGGGCGCCCGGCGCGCCGGTGTCGGCTCGCCGATCTATTCGGGGAATCTCAAAATTACTCATTGGTATTTGAATCGCGGAGCCGGGCGATGCCGATTCCAAGCTGATTTTTACTTCTTAACATTCCGATAGCGCCATTACTCTCGGTAATTTGTCTCCGTTTTGGGATTGCGTTTTATTCTTTTTTCGCTGAAGGAATCGTCGAATAATTGTTTTGGATATCCACGTTTCATTCCAAAAAGTTAGATTGATTGTCGAGACTGTCGCGACATAATTTCACGGGTTTGAAAATTAATTTAAATACGAAGGCGACTCATTTCTATGAAGCGATTACTATTGTTTGTGTCGAAATTTTTTCTTCAATATCATAATCTCATTCGTAAATATAAGAAAATTTACAATTACAAAATTTACCTCTAAGACGTTGGACTCTTATTTATTTTTTTTATTAAGTATAAATCTGAAAGTTAATTAAGTAGTTCAGTCTTTAAAAAAAATAAGCCATTATTCAAAGCAAATAAATCACCGAAAATATTTCTTCACACCGGCACCTTCACGGCCATTAACGCGTGCGCGAGTCGGCCGTGAAGCGTCCGTAAGTAGAGCTGAAAATGAGCGTGGAAAATTGGCGGAACAGCGGCGTATGAGAGCGCCGTCATAAATATTCTAATGATGTTATAACAGATTTTTTTCCCCGGCCACGCTGATGATGAAATTTAATGTGGCGAGCGGACATGAGACTTTTTAACGCTAAGGTGGCGTTGACGCCCTACCGTGATGATACTTTTGACGGGGCGTGACGACTGATTTTCGGATTTAATTTAAAAAAAAAAAACAATGTTTATGCAAGCGAGCACTTTTTTTTAACCACGATGTATTCGTTCAACCCGCTTTTCTAATACCAGGAAATGCGTATGTATTAGAATATGATATTAAAAAAAATCTCATCGATTGTGAAACTGTACAAAAATTTGGTTGCCTGTAAAGTCGGTATACGGGCGAAAGTTTTACGTGACAACGACTTTGAATGGTAAATCATTTTAATGTGAATATTCATTCGTATAGTAGGAAGAAGGATGAATTAGTAACAATTTAAAACATTTATTTATACAAAATTATATTTAAAACATTAATTTATACAAGAATCTCACTGAATTTCATATTAACAAATTTTATTTTTACCTTTACACATACATACGTATTTATATACAAATATACATACAATAACGCAATGCATTTGCAAGCTGCCTAATTCTCTAGGTGCTGCGCAGACCGATCATAGTTGAGTGGGAGACCAAGGCATTGGCGAACCTCTCTCTCGTTCGGTGACTCATCGTTACGTTACCGAGCGTTACACTTTTCAAAGTACTCCAGCCGCAACCTAATTTAAGACGTTGTCACGTCAAAGAAAATTTATATGCATAATAATTGAAAATACATAATTTATTTAAAAAGTGATTTCATATTATTTTACGTACCTTTTGTATTATTTTTTTGAGTTATTTCAATTTCTCATTTGGTAAAGGCAAAATGAATGAAACATAACTGTCTGGTCTCTTGAATTCGGCTCAGTTACTTAGAATAGACCAAACTGAGAACAAAAAAAAAATAGTACGGTCCCAAACCAATTTGTCGGCAAACAAGGGAAGTGTCCAAGAGCGAAAATATGTTGATTGAATAAAGGAAAACTATTAAAAGTTCTCCTTTGAATTTCTGCCTCAGTTGGTACCGGCGCCGGCGGAGTGCGCGCCCTCGGCCGGGCCGGCGGCGCGCACGACCATTCACGGATTAACTTTGCGCTCCGTCGCTGTAATGCTTGGGACTCGACTGCGACGGGATTTATATGAAAACAACGCCGACGACTCCATTTTGCCGATCGGCGTATACGGCCACGGAAGTAGCTACCGATAGTCTCAAATATATCATTCGTTTCTCATTACTTAGGTGACACTGCGCCTCCAAAGCGGCAGTGCGATGATTCGTATGATCGGGAATGCTCTCGAAAATGTAAACGATTTTTATATCGTTTCAAGCCATCTGAATATCGGGACGAATAAATCCAAATTAGTTGCTTGATGTACAAGAAAATCGCCAGTATTCGAATAAAAATTCAGTCCCACTTTATGAATACCTTTACATAATGTCTTATGAAAACACAAAACATAGTGTCTCCTGCGTATAAAGTACCTATTTGAAATTTCTTTTATAGCACAGCTTTCCAAGTAAGCGCTAGGCAGCAGTGAGCAGACCCACAGTAAATGATAATTATTTTCTAGTTTTGCTCAATGGGTACAAGGCAGACATTTAAGAGATATGGAGACAGTCCTCAGTGATATTAACACTCTCGTATTTTCATTTCGGACATATGAGATCCATTGTTGCATGGGCTACTTTTTACATTTATGTTTTTGGACATAAAATGCTTTACCGAAAATATTTAACTTTTACCATTCTTATAAATATTTGCCTATTCTCAAAAAAAATATTCACTCTGTGCCTTGAAGTGCATCTAAAATAACAGGCCACGAATTTCGACATCAATGGTTGTCATTGGTAACAACGAGTCTTTAGTAACCCACGAGCCGCACTGGGCCGACGGCGCACAGAACTTGAGGTCCAAATTCTTCAATATAAAATAAGAAAAAATTGAAGAAGGGTTATACCACAGCAGTAGGTTCATGAGAGACCTGATACGACGTATTGCGTAGCATATTAAATAGGTGATCATGCTTTATGGATCAAAAATTTAGTAGAGTGTTCCATAATAACTGTCAACATCAATTTCCAAAAAACTTTAACGTGCATCAAGTGTCAATTGTTTGAGTCATTTATAAGGTTGTTATATAAATATAAATATATATATATATATATATATATATATATATATATATATATATATATATATATATACCGTAGCTATGCTTAGGCTACGAAAATTACTATACAATAAGAGGGACTGTCGTATAGTATTCCTTTGGACGTATACACGGCAACAGCTCCGTCGTATACATCATTACGAGGGAGGGTGATCAGGCTAACACGCTGAATTAGTACCGAGGCTGCCTACCCCTTGCACTCGCAATTAGTAAAGTGGTTTCGAATGTGTCTGTGCTTAATTCATTCAAAATATGAAGGAATATACAGTGACTCGGAAAAATGTGTGAAAGTATTTTTTTGACAATTGAATTCGTGATATGTTGATAAAACAACGGTAAAATTAGAACATGCAATATCTTACACCGGCTTTTGATCGCAGCTCCGCCTTCATGGATTTAAATTATTTAGACCATTTGAAATGACCTCCCTAATGTATGAAAGGCAGTACTACGGAGAGGTCAAGCTGTATATCTGGTTTTACCCAATCGAATTAGATAAAACATAGCTTAGATATTAAGTTATACCCCAAACTATTAAACTGTGAAAATCTCATCAAAATCTGTTCAGCGGTTTTTTGCGTGATGCGGTAACAAACTTATAAACAGACAGACAAAAATTCTAAAAACTATTGTTTTGGCTTCTGTTGCTCTAATAAAGACTCCCCTCCATATCAATTTCTTTTTATATCTATAATGTACGACATCGGCCTGTTAATATTTTATTATATATATAGAGTATAGGAGAGGACTGAATTCTTTGTTTGGCCTATAATGGATAGAAACGTAAACGACGTTTAAAATGAAAGATTTCGCCCAAAATCAAATAGACATTCAAAATTAACCAATTTTTTTTTTATTTATTTTATTGTATACAAATATTGTTATTGCTCTTCCTATAAAATGGAATTTACTTCTTGAATTTTAAAATTGCAATATATTAGTGTCTCTAACACACAGAATTTTATTAAATCAAGAGGCATTTTAAATGGATGCGTCTATTTTTGAAAGGCACTGCCTGCGTTTTTGTAATCGAGCTTAGGCATTCCAATTACAATAGGTTTGAAAAAAATGAAACGTGGTTCTTAAATTATGAAAAATGTACAACACAACATACCTAAATAATGACAGATACCTTTTGTGAAAATAAAAAAAAATCAACAATAAAAATATTTTTAAAATAAAAATATGGAACATGACAGTTCAAAAACTTACAATCTTTATGGCGTGGACGTAAAAAAATAGGCTTATGCGCCTATGATGAGCAATAGTTTGCGCTTTCTAAGGTAATTCAACTTATAAGTTTACCGAATGTCATTATATGCCGTACTGCGACCATTATTGCCCATTTTTTACTTTTGTAAGTCATGCACTTTCGTAGCTGACAGTATCAATTGTTAAGCATCGCAAGAGTACCTACAAATAAATCGGTACATTTTAATCCTGAGTATATTAATAATCTATACAAAACGCGATCATTTTGATCATTATATATTTTTTATTGTCTATAAATGCAATCCTATAATCAAAATTAATGATTTTCATCTCAGCTTTGTTTTTAGACCACAATCAGCTATAATGACTCACACGTTTTTCTTTCAAGGACATCTGTGTAAAAGACAGTCTGTCGCGGTCAACTTTCAACGGACAACTAGAGATTCATGAAGTTATCCTATGGTTTTTCCTTTGTCAATTTTGCCTTTAATAATTTTATCAGTTTATTACTAAGTCTCAAACATTTTAATTTTTTAACGAGAATCGATCTTAAATGTATAAACCAGTTATCTGATTGTTTTTTTCGTCCAGGTAGAACTGGAGCAACCGAAACCATCAGTCACACGGACTGTCACTATTTCACACATGAACAAACTTACATTCAACATTCACATCTCTAATAGTATAGAATTCAACGTAACGCAATACAGACAATACACCGGGCCGGTTGCAACTTTAACACGAGACAGCATCTACCAATTGTTTTTTTTTTTTTGCCTTCCATATGTTTCATATGTTGCCACTTTAACAATTTAATATTCCAGTGTCGATCCTCTCGCAGCGAGGCGACGCAACTTCGTTTGATTCGATATTAGGGGACAAGTTTTCCCTGCGCTTAAGGATTCCGTAACTTTCGCAATACCTCGCCAGAATTACAACAGTCGCGCGGGCCTCGTGCCGGCGGACGGCCCGAACTACTTACTGTACTCGTAGCTACAATAAAAACGACTATTCACTTTTATTTGTTGCCGTATAACTTCCAGCGATCTAATCTAATACGTTTCGGTTATTAATTCTGCTCAATAAAATCGGATTATTACGTGGATCTCCCGGAGAGATTTATCGGTGCGAGGCACCGAACCCGGCATGGATGTACGGAAGGCTTGCGCCGGAGTCGATATCAATGCTTTGTTTGTTTTAAAATAAGTGTACCTCGTCAAATAATGATTGAGATATCATCGTGTATACTGCCGCTGTTTTTTATATCAAAGCTGTCGAACGTTGCGAGATAGTTTATTGTGTGATTTAGTATTTGAAGAATAATACAATAAAAATTTGCAGTCAAATTGTAAATTTATTATACTCAAATCATAAGTGCAATACATATAAGTCTATGTAATCAATGAAACTTTTTTAATACGTTATAAAGAAAACATATATCATTACATTATTTATTTAGTTATATATAATTTGATACTTCATTTAATATTGAGAATGGAGAGAGAAAGAAACCTATCTTCCAATTGCATAATTAATTTTTCCTCAAATAATATTTTTTTCATTTAATCTATCGATTTAAAAACTTTACCACGACTATTCATCACACATTACTTAAACAAATAAGTTTTGTACGACAACACCGTACAAAAACAATTTAAACGATACCCTGATAAATTCCGAGAGTTATTTCAGTTGAAATGACCGCTTTTTTTTTCTTCATCCGGCGCAGATACCATCAATTCACACGACAGCCTTAAAGTCGACATTTTGAGTTATTTGCATACCGCGGCGGGGCATGCGGTCAAAATATTTCCCATTCCGGTAGCGAGACCGAAAATTCTTTAACTCGCCTTAATGGTTCCCGACGTCAATTAAAATAACGCAAGGTATTTTTTTACGTTTTTACGCGTTTTCGGGGGGGCTGAAAAAACGGGCGGCGCTGCTTTTTGAATCTACGGCGCGATAGTGCGTCACAGCGCGCGGCGGCCCGTCGCATTCTAACAGGTGCGAGAGCCTTTGGTGGCCGACGCGTCAGAAATGACGCGAGGACGTTTATTTTTTTTTAATTCCCTTACCTGTCTGCACCTTTTTAATTTGATGTAATTAATGTCCTTGTATATTTTCCGCTTCATTTGGTGATATTTTGGATGAGATCGGTCTGTTTAAATATGTATTTTAGCACTGATTTTTATCTTATTATATTAATTTTTTTTTAGCATTATTAAGCTGCGTAGCTACGTCTGTATCTCCTATAGCTTTTTTTATTGATGGGAATTAATTTAATAATGGAAACTTTACTATTGCTTTATTAATCTATGTACATTGAAGACCATTTCACAATTGTATAATTAATTTGATCACTTATTTTCTATTGAGAACCCGATTAAATATGTTAAATCCTTAAAATTGTTTAATATAGAACGAATAGTTATATTAAACTCGCTAAACTTTCAACTTAAATAGTTATTCACATAAGAATGGGTTTGGATTTGGGTAGCATATTATACGCATTTTTTTGAAGATCCTCAAAAAAAAAATTTTTCGCTACTCGGACTGTTTACTTAGTTGTCGTATCATAAGCACAATCTAAGCAAGTATTATATAAAAAGGTTGATTAAGTTCTATAGGAATTTACGATAAGTTCTCAGGCAATAAAGCTTACAAATTAATTTTATACTCAAATCCTTCTCAACAATTCGCACCCTAACCCGGGAGCTGTGCGCGGTCCAGTGCCGTCACACGGCAAGGCCTTCGTTAGTCGTACGTTAAAACGGGAGGATAATGTTATGTATTTTTAGGTAAAATTAAAAATGAGGGGTACACAGTGAAACTCCGTGGTGTTTGATAAAAAATTAATTTCCCTCGAGGGCTATACGCGGTCTGTTAATTTGCAAAAGCAGCACATTAAACTTACTTCAATGCTTAAAATTTGCATAAAAAAAAAGAAGAGAGAAGTGAAATAGAAAACAGCTTCTTCATTTCTTTGTAACGTCTGCGTTATAAACACGGGCAATGTAAAAAAATGGCAATTTGAATGTTAAAAAAAATAAAATCACAAAAAAATCATTTTCCTTTTTTTTGAATAATTCTTGTTTGTTGAGAACATTTCTATGAAACCAATGTAATTACACGTTGAACAATAGATTTTTTTCTAGTATTATATACAAACTCATATCTACTTTCCAAGAGGGTAGGCAGAGATCTCAGATTTCCAGATAATACGATCTTTGTATATTTCTCTTCGTTGACTGACATTCGTCGATCCTTTAATGTGAGCTCGTCGATTTCGGGCGCTTAAAATAAGGCCATTTTATAAAATTCCACCAATTAAGTCTAATAATAAATTATACGACTAATAGAATGACATGTATAAATCACAATAAACATTAAACAAGTCGCTCCTAGAACTCCTAGAAGTGGTTAATAACAAAAATTCTCGAGGGAAATCCATAATCCAGATATAGGTTGATGTTCTACTGATGTATGGACGATTTGGTGAAAATCGCATACTATTTTAATTACTAGTATCTTGGTATAAGTTTGTATTGAGAGGTATAGTTGAAATTATGTCTGAACCACTTGTGGCAATGGCAAATCAGTAATAAAAATACAAACAAGTGGAGTTGAACTCGCGTGGATAGAGTTCCGTGCGATGAATAAGTTTTATTTTAAATCTGGTCCAAATTTATTTATGGTAAATAATAATTGACACAACAAAGAACACTGAGAGATTTATATTTATAATTGTATAGATTTTATGTAATGAGTAAGAAAAGTTTCCATTTTATATAATTATTTTTTAATTTTAGGTTCAACAGTTTCGGAGATAAGAGGTGATAATGGTTAGTTTTCATCTATTTTTTTTTATGAAACATTTTACTTTAAAATTATAAAATGCTTTTTTAAATGATATGTTACATGGTACACTTAAAAAAACTACCGTATTTTTAAGTTTCTGATTTGTCCCCTAAAAGTGTCTCCTTCATTCGAAATTAATTTATTTACGTTATTAATCCATGTTTGGATATGCCCAATATCTACTCAATGCTTGGTGCATGTAGTGACTTTTCCATTTAATCGTCCCATTAGATTCGTAGCAAATTGGTCTTGTCACACGGTCGGACAGTCGGGTGATTCTATAAGGGTGCTGTTTTTTATTCGTACGTACGGAGCCTCAAAAAAGAAAAAAATTACCAGTGTTTACCTTAAATTGCCGTTGAATTAATCGATTAATTAAATTAGTTTGTACCTTTACCGGAAAAGGGAATTAATCTCTAAAATATTATAAATCACAAAGACGCCTACCTCAATCGTCCATTACAAAAGCATACGACCCGAGCACACAATGCCCCTCTACTAAAACGTTTCACGGCGTACTCACGCGCGGCCGTATCGGATAACGAAATTTGCATGTATCCCCAAAAACCTATATTTAGACAATACATTATTAATCTTTAATTTGCTTTATTAGGGAGCACGGCGGGCTCCCCCGCTGGCCCCGCGCTCCCGGGGGACGGGCTCCAGAGAGCGAAAATTTAAATTTTGATGACCCCCCGAATTCCCGTTTAGGAGCCGGCTGCGAGGGGCCATGTGCGTACATATCTCGTGTCGCGTACGCCCGCTCTATGGTGTTATTAATGGAATATTTTAATACAGATATGAGCTTGTCATTTAATAGTGTTGCTGTGTTTAGAAAATGCATTCGTAAAAAAGAAATGGGAATTATATTTGTTACCTGAACCTTTATCAGAAATTTTTAGGTGAATTTAAAAAATATCCATCGAATATTTCGGCTATGTTTAGACGTATTTTTTATACATATATCGTTATTGTATACGACAGAACATATATTGCAATAAGATACTTCGTAAGGATTAAATCGTTCTGTATATCTTTATATTCTAATGAAACACATTTATGATTTAGGGTCTCTCACCATCTTTTAAACTGACATTTGACAAAAAGTCATTTTTAACATAAAATTTGCGTTCCAAGTCCTCTTTTTAATGGTTGTTCGGGCTAAATTCCGTTAAAAGAAAAACGTGGAATGTAAAATTAATTTAAAAGTGGCTTTTAGCTAAAAATAAGTTTAAAAGAAGATGGTGGAAGAGGCTCTTAATACGTCAATTGAGTTAGGTGTTAAATACTTTTCTATTTCGTTAACATATTTCTTATGCATCTATTCACAACTCTATTTTAATTTTTTCTCACTTATTTGTAAATCAAGGGCATTTTACAAATCACGACAAAAATATTAAAGTTGTAGAAAAATACAACATATTTATTGTCCAAAAACCAAGAGTTACTTGATTCATCTATTATAAAAATAAATAATGAGAAAATGGTAAAATTTACTAAAGTCTCTCATCATGAATGGCAAACATATATCTTTTTATAATTGGTAACCGGTAGCAATAATGTTTAAATTGTGTAACCTGATATTGTACAAAAGTATATGTAATCATAATTCTATTTCATTTATTAAACATCATTGTTGTCAACTTAAAAAAATTGACGATATATACTGTGATTTACTCTTAAATGGAGAGTATGTTATAACAAAAGCTTCAAACTACGCATGTATTTTCTACTTTTAGTATTACTATTACTAAGGTTGTGAGCTAAAGACGTGGATTCAATTTCTATACAAGATAAATATTTATTCTATCAAAATATTTGTATATTTTGAGTCTGGGTGTTACTATGTATTACATATGTATTTAAAAAGAAAAGGTGTATCTCTATTGTACCAATTATCTGATATCTGTAGTGATACAAGTCGTATTTGCTTAGTTTGAAACCAGATGGCGCAGTGTGTGTATACAAATACATATTTTATCTATTTATGTTACGGCTTCCTTCTACATGAACACTTAGGAATCTCACTCAGTACCATACAAAATCTCACGAGTACAGCCTTAATTGTAGTAGTGACATACTACAGTTGAGGCCGAGGTACACTCGTTCCGAGCGCGCTGAAATCAGTGCAGCCCCTTTACGGGCGCCGCCGCCGGTGGCTGCTAACGCGCGCTTGACTATTCATTCGCTGCGGCTTTGCGACTGCCGGCTATCTTTTTGGCGATGTTCCTCTAATCTGCAAGTAAATGTGTGTCTTCCACTGCAAATCGTGCGCTGTAATCATCTCGTTAAGTATGAACCGTTTGCGGCATTCGCGAGTCTATGCTCCTCTCCGGATATGTGGTGTGCCAGCGTGTCTATTTTTAGCAACTAGAGCGCGACAAAAACGATAATGTGTTTACGTATGTTTGAATGCGAGTGTATCATGTATTCCTTTGTGACACTATAAAGTCGAAATTGTCGAAAGGTACGATATTAACTAAAATTCGATATAGCGGCCACTAGATACCATATTGGATGAAGATAAAAGTGAATTAAACATAACTAGTGAGATATCATTGAATACGTATTAAAAGCAGCTAAGTGATTTTGATTGTTTTAAATAATTGTTTAAGATGATGAAGGGTTCAATTCACTTTATTTATGCTTAAAATTCTACAAAACTCTATAAAACAGAAATAAATATAATTGATATTTTATGAGTGGCATATCATTTTTATATATATTATACATCATTTTATAGAAGCAAACGCGCGTGCGAACCACCAGGGAGTAGGTAATGCACCACCGTCCATGGACTTTCTACCACTCTAGAGGACGTTTTATATACAATGCGTTGCCGACTTCTTGGAAATGATTTGAATAGTACAAAACAATCACAGCTTTAATAGTGAAAAAGAGCATCATGACCTGTAAATTAGAGCAAGATAGCAGGATGTTAAAAGTCCTATGAAATTTCTTACGTGCATTGAGACAACACGAAATGTGTCTCATTTTCTCACTGATCAGAGGAGACACGGGGCTAGGAGCGGAGGGTTGTGTTATGAATTACACAAATAAGTTATTTTCCGTGAGTATACGTTGAAGTTATGGAAGGCGTCTATCGGGATATGTCGCCTTTGCGTCGATGATAACCGTCTCTATCAACCGTCAACTCAACTGAACCAGAATAGTAAGTTGCTGGGATTGAGCCAGGCTTTTCAATCTTGAAATGCAAAGATTGTAGGAGGGTGCGCCTCAGCGGAGTGATTGTAATACGATAAAATCTGATACATTTTGGAATTATATTATGTTAAAATTCTTATAACTAAACATAATAGATAAGAAAATCATATGTGTTATAAATGGAAAAAAGAAATCAAAAAATATGAAACAAGTAGTGTTGTAAAAGTTGCACTTAATTGAATTAATGTCAACAGACAGAATAATTGCAATTGAACGCCTATGATCAATAGAAGTATGTTAATTGAAATACACAGGCTCAATTGAAGGCCACAGGCTGTTTTCAAGTAATGTTGCAAAATAACGCGTTGACCACTTCGCCACCATTGCTCATAGTAGAGATATAGAGATATAATTTAAATAAGTTTTTACGGTAAAATCAATTTATGAACAAGTAAAATTGAGAGCTAACTTTTTTTATGCTATATATATATATATATATATATATATATATATATATATATATATATATATATATATATATATGTTAAAAATCTCATGACATTAAATGTTAGTATACTGATATCACAATTGATCGTTACTGCTATATGAAAGTTGACTTTATTGTTTATTTGATTTTTTGAAGTGAAGCCTGCTGAATTAATCACAACCAATTTATTAGTATGCAGAATAAGTTTCTCTTGTTTACGACATAGATTGCACATAAGGAAAACGTTACATCTTTATTTTCTTCGAAATTGGTGACGAGATAAGAATCGTAAGTAAAACTGTAACTTAAAACTTAGAGCGATACAAGATTAAAATCTAAGACAGGACCGGATTAAAACCTAGAATGAAACGTGATAGTACCCGAGGACCTGCGTCGTAATCGGGAATGGAACTGAAAGTAAGGCCAAATCGGACATGAAAGTGGGAACCGAAACGAAATTGGAAGAGGGACGAAAAGCAGGATTGAAATAGTAACAAATTGTGCGGATCGGTATTGGAAGCAAGATTGAGACCGATGTTTGTAAATGGACTAGGAAAGGATCAATGTTAAAAACACAAAAAAATGAAAATATACTTTGTGACGAAATTAGGTGTGCATAATTTAAAATTATGTATTGCATATCAATTAACATTCCATAAAAGAAATAAAATAGTAACAGTTTTACATAATTTATTTGGCTTTATTTTGTATACTACATTTCATACAAATTTTTTCTTTGTTTTAAATTGTGATATATGTATTTATGTGCTACGTGAATTTAATATAAATGTTAAAGTCAACCGAAGCTGTTTTGACGACCTAATGTGAACTCTTTTAAAATTGACTGAGAATACAAAGCCGTCGTAAAACAACATCGCAATAATACAGCCAAATTTGATTTTAATTTTCTTTCATGAGAGCTTTATGCTCAAAAAAAAAATGAATTAATGCTGAACACACGAATTCAATTCGAACACGTCTAATATTGTTAACCGGCGTGTACACGAAGCGCCGTTAGCGCTGAAAACATCTCTCACTCCCTTCCTCCCCTCTTCGCTCTGTCTCTATCTCCGCGCTCGTTGACCTGAGAAAAAAGCGCAAATTTCGCACAAACGCGACTTCAAAGCCAACTCATTAATGCGTCTCTCGAAGGAGTATTCGTAATCAACTCGCTGCCGGCGATTAAGACGCACAAACAGACGGGGCCGGCCCTTTCAGCTATTTACCCCCGAAAACTTTGCCCTACTAGGTAATTTATTTTTCGACTTAATCTTATAAATTCGGCGCGCGCCCCTCGGCACGCGAGCCCACGTCAAAACGTCGCCGTTTGATAAAGGCTTACCGGCGCGACTCTGTGCCGCTTTGCTTTTAATTTATTTTGAAGACATTATTTAGTTACTTCCATATTTACTCGAATTCAATTAAGGTTAAAATGCGCGGTCTGTTATAGTTCAGCGTATTTTTTCCTCTTCTTCTTTTTTATTCTAATACAGGCAATGAACGGAACAGTTAGATTACGAAAATTTGTACCCAAAATAAGTTGATTTGTAATTACAGAAATGTCAGATTATTGCAACGTAAAATTTTAGAAAAGGTATAAGGTAGAAGTTATTATGTAAAAGGTATTAGGTATAACTAACACATGTTAGTTGTATTAAAAAATGACTCATTAACTGTACCTAAAGCCCATGACAAATAAATACGCTTATTAATAAATTATACTATATTTGCTCTAGTTCGTTCGTTTTCTATGGAAAACGAATTTATTTTATGAAATAACAATAAACATATATATGATTATTATTAGCGAATATAGGACACATAAAATTCGCCGAATTTAATACGCGAAAACGGAAAATAACCCCAAAATAATTTCGAATTTCAACGACGAGCGAGGCACAAGGATGAACATAAAAGTGAGCAACGCGGCTCAGCCAACCAAGCCATTTAAATTAGGCCGTAACTTGAAATGCCGATATAAAGGGTTACCGCCGCCGGTTCTCAATTAGCAGCTGTTATTTTTCATTCGCCAGCTCCTGGGAACTGGGTCGCAGTGAGATGTTGCTTTTCATAATCGATTCCGCCGGTGGCGCCTTTATTTACGATTTTGGGAAGCGCTTTAAAGAAAATTATTAATTTTTTTTTTAACAAATTTTTAAGCGTATTTTCTCTACTGTGTAAACCTCTTGTAATAACTTTACATTGGTTTGAAATTCGATGGGGGTTTTAGGATATTAATGTGAAAAAAATGCTTGTTTGTTTCTATGAAAAATTCGCTCAAAATCTATAACAACTGCTTTTGAAACCGTTCTTGTGTGATTACACACGTGATGAAAAAAACTCAACTGCTGTAGAAGATTTTCTAGAGGCAGCTGAATTTTCTTCATCACACTAAATATAGAACATTTTGCATTGACAAAATGTATCAGTAAAACTATATTTGGTTTATAAAAATATGTTTATGGAATACTTTAGGCTATCTGAATTTGTAAATTTATTTTCGGTATTTATATATATATATATATATATATATATATAAATACCGTATATATATGTATATATATATATATATATATATATATACAGATTCAATATATTTATATATAGATATTGTAGCGCAATATTACAATTGTTTCAAAGTCATTGCTTAATTAGTTAAAGCCCTTAATTGAGGTCGCCAAAAAAGAAGACTATCGGTTTGGGTAAACTAAAATGATCGATTACGTACTACCTACTAATATTGCAAATATTTACCGAGAGCGATGAAGGAGCCCCTACAGGCACTGAATTGGATTATTTTATTAAAATTGCCTTTTAAACGCGTATTTTCATATAAAATGTTTATTAAAATAATACGATACGTATTTGCTGTTCATCCAGAATCTTCCAATTTGATACAAACTAGACACATAGTAAATAAAATATCTAATGCTCTTAAGATGAAAATTTTAAACTTCACTCATATTAGGCGCAAATTTCAAAGGATTTTTTGAAAACAGCGACATCCGGCCGTCCACGACGATCGTTGTTTATATCTTAAATTTGAGAATAAATTACTATTTATGAGATAATAACATTACTTTGGACATTTTTTTACATTGGAGAAATGATTAAATAACAGAAGACCTAAAATAAAATAGTTATATTTGCTCTTCAGGTTGAAAATTCTCGGTCATTTGATAACATAAGATAAATATATAACGGTGGGGTAAGATGATATCATGCTTGAAAAAAATAGTTGGCATATTTACTTTATATTTTTTAAAAGATAAAACTTCTGTTCATCTCTTTTTAGTTATTATTTAAATAAATTACAGTTTAAAGTTGATTAATTTTTTTAAAATAACTTTTTTATGAATTAATGTTTTCAGCTCTTCGAGAACAAACATTTAGATTTATTTAAATAAGATGGTTACGCATTGCCCCATTGTTAGATTTGATCTACCTTGCGGCATCCTGTGCAGTTTTTTAAGAAAAGAAAGATGGCCGATACCAAATGTCGATCCAACAACAACTTTAGAAGTTATTTTGAAAAAATACTTTTTGAATTTTTCGTTAACGATATCCTTCTAATGAACCAACCGATTTTAATGCAGTTTACAAACACGTTGCGTTCATAAGTGTGCGCGCGTATATGTGTGTGTTGATAAAATATTCAATAAGTATTTCTCCTATTTGCAACTGGTCCTCAGGCTGGCAATCGGTGCGCAAACGCACGTTCAGAATAAAATAAAACATTGGTTAAAGCGGAAACTCAGTAATATATATATTATTAGCACAAGTGTGGAAGTCAGTGAACCGAACCCCGTGGCGGACCACTAGACCAGTCTTGGCAAGCGCTCTAGACCGTTGAGAAGGACACCGGCCGCGTGAGGTAAGTCTAGCTAACTGACGATTCTTCAGCTGTCCGGGCGAATACACTGTTAATGATATAAACGTGAAAGCTTGTATGTTTGGATGTTTTTACACCATCACGCTTTAACTGCTGAGCGGAAATACCTAAAACTGTACAGAAATATAGTTTATATATCAGCATAACATAAAGGTTATTATATATAAAGATATTAACTTTTGTTCGCGATTTTGCTTGCGTTGTCACAGATCAATTCTTTACATATGCCGATTGATTATTGTTAACAACAATCGAGATCGGGATCATGGCTGATTACATCTCGATCGATGTAAAATATCAAAGAATTCGTTGTATGTGCACGCGGGAGGAGTCGTGGGTAATTTATATATATTTTTAAAAGAACTAGAATCTAGATCGGGACAAAAATCGGAATCAAAAGCAATGCCAGGATTGACGTCGATAGAAGGAACCATATCTGGATCACGGTCAACATAGTTATCGATGGGTATAAAAGATGAAAGAATTCATTCGATGTCTATGCAGGCGAATCCGGGAGTAGAAGCTAGCTTAGAATATTTTGCAAATGACTCTACCGATAAATTCCAAAATCTGACTAGCTCTTTTGCTTAGAAAGTAACGTCGGTTGTTCCATACTGTATTAAAATCGGTTGACTTGTTCCAGAGGTATCGTGAACGAAAATTTACAAGAAAATTTTCATAATAACTACTAAAGTTTTTGTTGGGTTGATGTTTGATACCATTAAACTTTTTTGCTTAAGAAACTGCACGAAATACCGTAAAGTAGATTAAAATCGAACAATGCGTTCGATAGATATCGCAGTTTAAAAGTACAGAGTCTTAATTAAATAAATCTAGATGTTTGGAATCCAAGAGATGAAAATGTACCAAAATTATATTTCGGAGCTGGGAGAGCTTAAAAAAGCATAAACATTTTAGGCGAAATCTCCGTAATTTACTACTAGGTAAGTGTTTGTAAACTTTAAGCTTAAATATATCAAAAAGCTTCAAGTATGTATTTTGTTGTATATATTTTGAGTTTGTAAAGCTTAAAGATAAGTCTTTGAGCTTAAAGATAATTCTATATTACAAAATTATAATCTCTAATTTATATTATACCTTAATCTCTATTATACCTTAAAACAACAATGTTATGTCGACTTATAAAAAAGGTGTCGAAAATGAAAACGGTACGGGGACCAGAATTGGAGTCAGGACTGGGATCAAAATCTTAAACGAGACCGGAGTCAAAATTAATTGTGTGATCAGCATCAGAATTAAGAGCCTGATCGGGATCGAAGTACAGATAGTGAAGAAATTATTTGCTCCCAGCTTTGTCCAAATTGAGACTGTAACTGGTTGCAGAACTGGAATTGAAAACGGGACGAAGAACAAAATTGAGTACGGGACCAGATTTAGAATCGAAAGCGGAACCGGGACCAAAAATGAGAATAGGACTGGGATTGAAAACGATTTTGGGATTGTGCTCGAAATCAAAAGTGTTCTGGTATTGCAACCGAAAACGAGGCAATTCAACATCAAGCGATATAAAAGATAAAGGAATTCATTCCCTGTCCACACTGACGGAGCTACGGGTATTAAGTTGGACAAGACACCCACAAGGAAAGGCAGAATAACGTCTGCCGGGCTACCTAATATTAATCTAGATGTAGATTGCCATCGCTTATGGCCAGTTAATGGCCGGTATTTACTGACACCCTACAGCGACACCCCCAACCAGATTTCCATGAATATTATTATCAGATAAATTACTTACGTAGCCTGAGGTACATTTTATGAGCATTTAATATGAAGTTTTTCCATTTTCTAGATTGCATACCACTAAACGCAATAAACAATAAACGCACAAAGCTTTTTTCTCAATTCTTTTTCAATTATTCCAATTGATCCTGCAAATATTTCAAGTCATTTTTTCTTCGACTATAGCATTATTCATTTCATTAATTATTTCATATAATCATTAATACCGATACTAGAATATTTCCCTATTTTTAATGAAATGTCACATTATTTCTGCTAATAACAAACGAATAAAGATTTAACCTTATCTCTAGTGCTTGACTGAATGAATTCTGTACAGAACTGATAAGTAAGCAGATTATCTTAAGTAATTAAGTGACCCCTTATGAATAATGCACCCCAAGTCGGAACGGTAAGTCAGTGGGGTAGTATATTATTTATATGTCAGTACATTTACCTTATAATATGTTACGAATCGTATCAAAATATGAGGTTATATAGTTCAGGTTTTCGTCTGGAAATGTATGAAACGTTTCCAAAATAACGTTTAATATCAAAATATTTACTTAGAGAAGGTGAATCAAATTGTATTTTCGAATAAAGTTTTTTAATGAATTGCAACGTTATTATATACTAATTACTTACATATTTCCGTAAATATATACTGAAATTTTCCTATCAGAATATATTAAAATACATGAAGTTAAAAATTACCTCTATTTATCAATATCGTTTATCTAACAATGTATAGAAGACGTAAAATATTATAAAAATATAACTAAGAAAAATATAAACAAAATTAATATTTATTTTTTATTTCGAGTAAATTCAGTCATATTTGGTATAATAATGTGATAATTAAAACGCAACGTGACGGGGCGGTGACAGGCCTATGACGTCACTTATCTAAGTAACACGCGATACCGGGGGCGATTTATGGGGACGAACTCCTTGAATACTTAATCCTCTAAGTAATTACGTGCTTTTAACGCGGCGTATTTCATATAGCTTTCTGTTTGTTTATTCCGTTAAATGTATGTTAATTTACAAAAAAAAAATCAAAGTAAAATATTTATATCAGAAATAGTAATAAAACAGAAATTTAAAATTTTTGATAACATTTTTTTGTTTAGGTCTACATTTTATACATTTTTTATTGAAGACGTCAGAAATTTTGTTATAAATATTTTATATATGGATAAATTGTATGAAACAAAATCAATTATCGTATTGGGATAAAAAATATTCTTCCAAAGGAATTTATGAACTTTTCACAAAATAAAATACAAAAATCTTTATGAAAATGCACTTTCAGAATAAAATCAGATTCATGATGCCAGATATGCCATTAAAATTTTATTGTGCAATTGGTTTTGGTGTTTTAACACCATAAATTTGAATTAAATGTCTTATTTTGTACTTAAGCGTTTGTGGGTGAAAATAGATCAGAACGTAATATTAAATAAAGGCAATGAAATATGCGAAAGCTGTATATAGATTCGTTTTTTTTTGAAATACCGTACTTAATCGCAGTTCAATGAATAGTATGCTCTAAAAGTCTGTTAATATTTCCAAATTCTTCTTACCTACTATTTTCCAACATAGTGTACATAAAAAGCATTTGAAAATAAATGAAAAAAAAATATGACAATTAAAATAGGTTTTAGAATTCGTAATAGTGACGTTTCGTTTAATAAAATATTTATCACGATCAAGAGCCTCTTTCATCATTTCCTTTTAAACGTACATTCAACAAAAAGTAACTTTTAAAATAAAATTTGCGTTCCAAGTCCTCTTTATAACGGTTGTTCAGGCTAGAATCCGTTAAAAGGAAGACATGGAACGCAAATTTTATTTTAAAAGTGACTTTTGCTTAAAAGGGCGTTTAAAAGGAGGTAGTGAGAGAGGCCCTAAAAACAAGATTAACTTATAAATGAAAAAAAAAAACATGTTTTCTCAACGGCGTAAGCTTGCAAAGTTTTAGTGGAGATTGTTTTGCCAACAACACTGATTTCCTGATTATAATCTAAAATTACTGCTTTCTAGGAAATTTTCGTTTTGATCATGAAATTATTACGCCCCGGCGTAAAATAACAATGAAACATGGGATAGCACTAAACTAAGCATATAACATAACTTTATGGTCTGTTTCAATCTAACGTTTATGAGTTATTTAGGTAGTTCCGTTTCCGTTGTAAGTTAAATAGTTTAATCTTATTTTCATTTCGTATTCAATATTTCTGGAATTAAAGATGTATGATGAAGTTAAATAATTATCTTTGTTTTAAGACTCAAAAATTGTCTATGAATTAGAAATACCCACCTTTTCTTTATTATGAGTGCTTATTTACAAAAATATTATTTTCAAAATAAAATGTTACAATATAAATGAAAATACTCTTTCCATTTCAATAGTGGTCCTAGTCATCAAAGGGTGAATACAAAAACTGCATTCATGATTTGTTGTACAACTTGTATTTCTATATTTTTGAACTATCTGTTACCGCTACTTCGTTTACGTGACGGTTATGAAACACACGAACTTTTTTAAAAGACATAAAAGCTGCCCTTCATTTCTCCGTTGTCTTTCATGACCCATGGAAAATCTTAAACCTCGTTCATGGTCTTCTTTAATGTCACAACATTTATAACAATATATTTTTTTTCCTTTTTATGAACTTTATTGATTTTGAAAAATTACGGAAATCATGGACAATTGGACGCGTTTCTTTTTCTGTCACAATCGCACTGTTAAAAAATATAACGGTAGGTAGATAGGTACTATTTGTTTAAATGTATTCAGTTGGTACTTCGAATTAAAGGGAAAAAGTTCAATTTGCTTTTTGTTTAATTCCAAGGTAATGTATCATGATGAATCGTGTCCTAAATGAAGCAATAAATTACTGTTAATAAAACGCAAAAAGTTAATTCAATACCGTATATTAGTTTTTTAGTGATAGTTAAACAAAAAAACAGACAAACATATAGAGAAACATACAAACAAACAGACGAAAAGTTAAAAATCAGCTCTTTTGGAGTCTGTACTACGTACACAGTACATATCATTTACTTTCTTCAAAAAGCATAATATTTAATGTACAGATTTGACTTCCTCGTTTATTGTATGTATAGATGGCTTCTTTTAATCGGATCCTCGGTGCCTATCAGCTGATACTATATTGGTCTGAATACATTATTATACAGCGCGAGTTGATAGTCTAAGCTTTCTGTAACATTTTCATCCAAGCGATTGAACATTGAATCATGAGCGACCGGTCTTACACTGCTCACTTGTAAAAGCGACTTATCTGCTAAGTTTATATTCAGCGCGGTGCGCGGTGTCGTGTCGCGCCCGTGTAATAATAAAGTCCACGGGGACCCTATAAACGCACAGTATAATGTTTAGCGTCATATACGTAGGCTATAAACAAATATGAATTTGGTGTGCTTCTACTTCACAATGTCTGTGTTATAAGTGAGTTCATTGTCTTTATCCTGTAACGACTTTTCCATTTTCCTAGTTTGGCTTCGTTTCTGGGAATTGATCACAATTAAGTATAAAGTCATACAAGTATCTATAGATCATAGGAGATACATTTAATCGGATCAAACATTTGAAATGTAAAACTAAAACATGTAACATATATTTCCATCGTTTGGCACTTAATTGTTGTTTTGTTGCATGCCTCAAAGAAATAGCGCTTCATTATTACAAAATACCTCTGACAAGTCGACTCAATCAACATACATCAGCCCCGTTTATTCTAATTTAGGCACCGAAAATTCTCTATAGAAATTGCAGTGTACTTGTCAATTCACTACATACACCATCCATAAATCATTTCTTCTGATTTAAGTTTTTCTGATTATACGTAAGCACAGTAAATGTTTTGCCAGTTGGTAAAAATTTCTCCGTGATACTTGGCAGTGTAAAATGTAGTCCGGACGCTCTATCTCTTTTAAATACCTCGATTGTACATCCCAGATCTTACTTGCAGACTAATTCACAACCCTTCCAATAATATTATTAACATACACTTTATCAAAATCACTGAGAAACTTTATAGGATAGCAATTTGTGCAAACCCGCCCCGATTCTTTCCTTTTATAGAGAGGTACAATCACGGTTTAGCACGTCATTAGGTATTCCAGTACTTGTATTGGTACAACATGTTTGCTGGTATTTGTATGTTGTATGTCGGTATGTCAGGTATAAGCCCTTCCACCTCTCAGCATCTAGGACAGAACCCTATCATACCCACTAGCTTTTCTGGTTTTCATACGTTATACTGTTTTCATAAATTCCTTTACATAAATTTAATTTTCATTTTCATCATCATTCTCACATTCGATTGTAATAACATTGTTCTCTATAGCTGTATTTTCACATTCAAAAACACTTTCGAAATATTTTTTCCAATGCTCTATCACACTTTTTTTGTCATTCAGTGTACATCCATTTTTTTTGTGTCTAGTCACACTTATACACGATATTTTGCAATTATGTTTTGCCATTTTCACCACATTCCAGAACAGTTTTTGATTTACTCGGATTATCAAAAAATTTTGCTGTTATAGTCTTTTTTTAATTATTCCTTACTTTTACATATTTTTTAGCTCATATTTTTGCAACTTTAATATATCTTTCACTTTGTCTTTCAAATTGTCTGTTACTTGCACTATGCGATTGGCATTTACAGACAGTGTATTCAATATAGAAATACTTTCACTTACAATTTTCTTACTTTAAATTCCACCAATCATCATAATTGTGGCCCATTCAAATATACAGGTATGTACTTTCTTTTCTTCCGTCCCTTTCCCGCGTGTATGCTAAAGATTTGAGTCTTGTTTCACTCGGATCGTGGAGGAGTTTTTCGAAAAACAGCTTTTATTACCAACGCTTCGCGTGTGTATACATGTTGTGTAAAAACTGATAATTATGAATATTAACAAAATTCTGTTTGTGGAACTGTTCCATTTGTTTAAACTTCCTAAAAACAAGGAAAATTCCTTGGAAAACCAGGTAAAGGGACTTCGAGGCCAACAAAAAATGCGTCCTATGCAATTTTCGAAAGCATTAAAAATTGTTATTCCTATCCGCAAACAGTCTCACACTTATATTTTTTCAGGGCTTACTGAAGATCTAAGTCCTTTGAAGGAGTGTAACTACCACATTATTTTTCTTACTAACATTTCTTCTAGGATTCATTTCAGATACTTTTGATTCCTGTGCTAATACAAATTACGTCGATTTCCACAATTTGTTAAGCTCTACGCCTGATTTAATTTTACTCGAACTATCCCTCTATTGCTTTATATAGTTTATTTTAATATTTGGATCTTGAAACTTACCAGGTTTTGTTCGTTTCAAATCATAACGACATTTTTTCATTGTCGCCAAGGCTGGCATAAATTTTTAATTTAATAGACCTCTAAGAAATAATTTGTGCCAACATTGACGCCACGGCATACTTTCGTGTCCACATTTTTGCTTATCATTTAATCACTCAGAAGCATAAAGTCTACATATTTTATAATCTCCTCTTCGTCAAATACAAATAAGAACCCTAAGTGGTCAAACACAGTGTTTATTACACATAAGTCAAATTCTTGGCGCAGTATGAAAAGGCAATGATCATTCGTATTCATTCTTTTTTCTCCGAACTTACTAACACTTTTTCATATCATTCCCACAGTGCGCCCATCTAGTCGTTAAAATCACCTAATATGACCATTCTCTTATTTATATCGCTTTTCGCTTCTATGAGTTTTACATTAGATTAAAACTCCTCCAGCCCCTCAGTTGGTTTGAATGTATTTATGGCATAAGCACCTAAAACAAAAATCCCCATCAGTCAATTTCAATCTCAAGTCAGAGATGCTTCAGGTTCACCTATTCATAACCGCTTACACACTGATACAACCTCTCTAATGAGATGAAGCCCACACCTCTTGACCTTTAATAAATGAATATCACGAGACCCGCGTTTGATAGCCCCACCATTATTTTTCTTTTTAATTTCATTCAAACATTGAATGTTAAGTCGCCTATCTTTCATTGATTCGCAGATATCATCTCCGGGGCTTGACTTTCGTTAACGTAATAGAGCCGATTGCTCTTCATTATATCCCCACCACCCACACTGTCCACGCGCGATAAACTCGATAATGAATTTTAGGGCAATGTCAGTACTATCTAGCCATATTTTTTTTTATTTACGGGATCGGCGTAATTAGAAAATTTGAGTATTTTAAGGAGGTAGTGGAAGGATATTGGAATTCGCATAAGGTTTTGAACTAGTCATAATACATGTTTTATTTAGAACAGATTTTGGATAAAAGAGGTGCTACTAGAAAAATATCTAACGGTCTAAAGGATAAATATTGAGTGGTAGAACTACGCTGAAATTAAATTGGCTATATGATGAAAATCGCGAACTCGACCGGTGAGATACCACATTCACATAGAATAAAGGCGTGACGATGCATTTTATCCAGTGAGTGAGAATTCCGGTGATCCACTCTCCCCTGCATCACCCCACTTCTCGACAATAAGTCCCTCCTCCATCGGATATCCTATTTCTACATATGAAGCCGGCAACGCATTGATGACTCCTCTGGGGTTGCGAGTGTCCATGGGCGGCGATGATCATCTACTCTTTCATGGAGTAAGCTTGTTTTTCCCTCGAAAATGCCATAAAAACATTTGTTCTTTAATTTAGATCAGCGAGGTAAATTCCAGTATCAAGTCAGTGTTGACGCACTATTTTTTTATTGTCTTCGATTTAAGCCTTCCATCTATTTACAGCACTTTTCTTTTGTGAACAGACCATTGACATTATTAGTACACGCCATTATATCATAAACACATACGGAATTAATTATAAAAATGAATACGAAATTCATTATTAAAATATCGGTAGTCGTGCAGTGGATAAAAGTGTTGCCTTCAAACCAAAAGTTACTTGATTTGAGTCCCGATCACAGTCGAATTAACCAATGATTTTTCAATTGAAATCAAATAAAAGCACAAGCTCGTTAACAGCCTCCAATCCATACTGGCCTAAATTCAAACTCGTTCAATCCGAATTAGAAAGATTAAAGAAGGACATGTCTCTGCACTCGGAATGATCAATATCTGACACGGGAACAAACGCACAACAACATGCAAGCCGAGATAAATTTAAATTCTTTTATCACTTTCGTACCGATACGCTCCAAATGTGTCCACGAGCACATCTGGCGACGTGGCCGGTGGAACTCGGTAAACGGAACACACTTTTAATTAAATGTAATGCAAACAGACACGGAGCGCGGCCACCGCGTGAATTACGGCGGAGGGCGGGTGGACGGGCCGGCCGACGCATTAGATTGGGCGTTTATTTTTTAAATGCCCGCGGACGTTCGTTATTGTTGATAAAAACGGAGTAAATATGTTCGGGGGTACCCTTTCGCTTAACAAGCGAGACCGGCCGTTTGACAGAATATCGCCCTTTTGTTGTAATGAAAATCATGAATTTGGTCGTATTGGATATTTTCTATTTCTGCCATTCCAAAATATTTTCTATAGGGATCTTTGTAAAGCAAGAAAAGTGATATTAAGCGTAAATTACATTCAGTTAAAATATACAATAAAAATTGGGCCAAGCCGAACAGGTACAGTTTCGAGACTCTGCGTCAATTTTTTTTTAATTTATTTAGAAGTACTTATCATTGCTGAACTAAAAATACAGAAGGAAGTATAGCGCTGACGTCGCAGTATGTTAAGCTTGATAATCGGATTGAAAATTTTTCCTCTCAAATATGCACAACAAGATATTGTAAAAAAGTGACTTGTACTTTTGTCAAAAGGAATGATCATTTCCGTTTTAGATTTTTAAATGTGTCTAAATATTTAGATATAAAGTTTAGGGCACATTATGTATAGATGCCTCTACAATAACGTTTCAAAATGTTCACATAGAATTTCTGATTTTTATAAAATTTGCAATAACTAGAAGTCTTCACTGGAACTAAGGAAGAAATGAAATTTGTTCAACTACAAAGAGCTTACTTTTTATTTGTATATTTGAAGCAGGTACTTTCAGATGTTGACTATTGCTGTACTAACTTTTAAAAACCATTATAAAAGTAATTTTAAGTGTTGGTGCATATAAACACAGCACATTTAATATTTTTTATAACTAATAATGAAGCAATTTATAAGTAAACTAAAAGATTTACTATTTTATAAATATTTCGCTTAAATGGTTTTTAACAACCCGCAATTTGTTACGGACCACCGTGAAGGACTAGCCAAGTTTATCAAAGTCAAATAAGATTGTGGGAAGCCTTGCGTGTTTCTGTAGTGGTGTGATAAAACTTAACTCAAATAGTACATTTATTCAACGCGTAACTTGTCATTTCAAAGGTTTTATCAAAAAGGTCTAAGACGACGGAGTAACAAGCAATTCACTGAATATAACAGAAAATTTTTCATCCATCTAATATCTTTACGTACGAAAATGTAAGATGACATTTTGTCTGTTTTTGATTTTCAAAGAGTTTACTAAGTCTAATTAAGTCACTTACACACTCCGTGCCTCCAGGGTACGTGAACCCTTCGGCTGATTGCAATGGTTCTTAGCAATCTCTAACCCACACAGAGTCCACCTGCAAGGCTTTTGATCCGATCTGAAACAAAAAGATCGTGAGAGATACTTCAGCAGTAATGTCATAAGAACCTGATACGATGACGTCAGTGGCACGTCTATTATTTTAGTCCAGGTTTAAATTGTATTAAACGTTCTCCGCATAATTTCGTTCCGCTGAGTACAGTCGGCCGGCATTAATGTCCCATTAGGAGTATCGGACGAAGCGGGCGAGGTCGCGACAGCTATGCGGGCCACGTGACTGTTATCAAGTCGGCGCCCACTTAGCATATCGCCGGCTGCCGCGGCGCTTTTTGTAGCCTAGGCGACGGTACACATCCCCTCGGAACGGCTTA
Source organism: Eumeta japonica (assembly GCA_005406025.1). Lineage (NCBI taxonomy): Eukaryota > Metazoa > Arthropoda > Insecta > Lepidoptera > Psychidae > Eumeta > Eumeta japonica. Next base: position 477,289 of record BGZK01000292.1, read on the forward strand.
GCATGACACCGACTACTGATATTGTTCGCAACGACCGGCCGCACGGCAGTTCTGAAATTCGAAATTATTGTTTATCTGTGTAGGTCTGTGGTTTGGGTAAACTGTGCTAAGCTGGATTAGGGATTAATTAGGGTTAACTAAGATAGATACTATATACAATTTTTAAAGTATAATTTTGGGATATACTACGTAATTTATTACATAACTATTTGTTTGTGAAATTGATTATGTTGTAAGAAATAATTAAAAATTAATTTAAATTCCAAAATATCTTTATTTCATACGTTAGAGTACTTTCGGTTAGATATTGGGACGAGAGACTTCCACATTATAAATCTCCAATTCAATATGATCTAAAACTATAGTCATTTTATAAATTATAGGTAACTGAAAATATGTTATAAATTATATATATTTTAAATTCACAAAAGCATAAAGCAGTTTTCTTTGAAGAAAAATGAATAAGAAAATAAAGGTAGCACTCTTCAAATTTAATCGTATACTCTAAATACCAATTAAAAATTAAATTATCACATTAAAAAATCCCAAATTAAAAACCAAAAGTTTGAATTATCTAATTAACATTAACATTAAAATCCTTTTTATAATAATTGTCCTCTAAATAATCGGAAGTTTAAATGTTTTTTTAACTAGTAATTTTTTTGTTATGAAATGATCTTAAGTTTATTTAATATTGAGTTTAATGTGCACATAAAACTCGACTTTAAATAAATATAGGACTTCATTGGATATTCAGAGACCCAACACCATATAACGGGTATTTGACTTTATTTAATGTAACGACTGACATGTGAACACAGTTTGTATTTATTCCTGGCACTGCGCCTACCTCAATCACTATTTTTTTATAAACTTCTAATCATTTTCTTATACATATAGCATTATCGTATGTAAATTTTATGGTAAGCTAGTGTTAAGGGTCCATTTCCCTCATACTTATTTCTTAGGGTACTCGATATTTTATTTTAAAAACCTTCTGAGCGGATCGCTTCTGCAACACTAAAATTCTGTGTATATTCTGAACATGTTCCCATAGCAAAATACCATATGGCATTAGGCTATAGAAACAATTAAAAGAAACTAATATGGCAGTTTCTCTATTTAATAAATTTCGTATTCCTTTACTTGTGTCAAAATCACGGATATAAGGATCCCATTTAAATCTTCTATCTAGAGTAATGCTCAGGCATACAAAATTAGCAATAAAATCGTACTAAGTTTATACTGATTTCTCACTAAAGTATTTTCGGATCTATGTTTGAAATTTAGGAACGAGAATTTTATACGATTTATTCCTTTACTTTCCAGATCGCAATGAGGATACTAAAAGCTTTTAAGTTACAAAATCTTTCATAAGTACAACTTTTGCAACTTCCACTAATATTCTTAGGTTTATCATTTCAAATATATTTTTTATCTGTAATAATACACGTTATTAGTACCGTACTCAATTTACAACAGATTAAAAAGGAAACGAGCATGCGAGCCACGAAAGCTGGTGTTCACCCATGAACATTCACAAGTCCAGAGGAATCAGCAATAAGGTGATGGCCGCTTGGTTAGGAATGAGATATCTGACGGAAGGGGAGTAAGATGATGAGAAGAAAATGGACCACCGGACCCTTCGCTCACCGTATGAAACGTAACAGCAAAAACTGTTATTTCGCGTGTCTGTATTCTATGAAGTGTGGTATTTCACCGATCGAATCGGCCCATTTTCGTAACTTAGCTACAAGTTGACCACAGTATGGCCCTGCCACAACAGTATTATATTAAGCATACGTTTCTAAAAGCGTTTAGTTTTGATCTTTCTGAAATGGTAACTCAATGGCTTTTAATTATAGTTCGTGAAATTGTCTCAACATCATAGTGCGCCTGCGTGGGCTTTCGTGACTTTCGGCTTTGTTTTGCCGGAATGCCATTTGAAATATTTTCGGTGTTTGTCGCAATTTATATATTGGCGTGTAATGTAATGGTGGCAGCGGGCGCAGGCAATATTTCGAGGAACTCGTCAGTCGTATTACATTTCTCGAATGCCTTTCAGTGTACCTGTTTAAGCTATGCCATGTAAGCTGAAATATTTATTATATTATTATATGGTAAGATTGCCTTGGCTAAGCGATATATATCGGAACGAAGTTCTTTATCGCACTTTACACTCCGGAAACTTTGCGATTGAGAGTTGGAAGTGTAAGGCTTTGATCGTCGCGACATTTTTGCTATAGTACGTCACAGTGATGCATACCAGCACAGTCTAGTTATATTCGTATAGGCATATATTTCTATTAAGTCATGAACATTATAATATTAATAACCACTCATCACTTTTTTTCAAATTTTTATTTATGTTGTTTTTAATCGCAATAATAATAAAGTTTGTTTTCATAATTTGAAAATTGTTTACCTCGTTTTCTTTTTTTTTACTTACTCTTAAACGTTGTTAATTTATTAAATTGTGCGAAAATGTCTCTGTCCGTCTGTCTGTTACGTTTTCACACAAACTGAAATAGAAAACAAAAAATGATATTCCATAAGAGTAAGAAATAACTGTGAAATTAGAACTTAAATCGAAAATAGGCTCGGGATTGGTAGCAATGATACCATGATTACTCGATACAGAAAATGAAGACTTATAATGTGTCCACATGGGCGGAGCTGCGGACAAAAGCTAGTACATAATATATAGTGAAACAAATTTTGTGACGAAACACGCGTGTGCGTGTCGTGTGCATGTGCATGTGTGTGCGTGTGTGTATACGTTTACGTGTGTGAGTGCGTGTGGGTAGGCATGTGCGTGTGGGTAGGCGTGTTCGTGTCTGCATTCATGTGCTTTTTTGTATGTGCATGTGCGTGTGCATATGCGTATGCGTGAGCGTGAGTGCGTAAACTTCCCATAACCGATCACATATCAAATATTTGATTTGATGATTCTTTACATTATATTGTTTCCATTTTTATCAGTTCACTAATATGCAGTGGGTTTTTTTAAATGTTTAATATTACTGTTCTTTTATAAAAGATTTATTAATTCATACAAATCAAAATGTATTAGTACAACATTTTATAAACTGAGCTGAGAACTAATTAACTTATTTCTACTTTATATTTTTAATGCTTTCAGATCGAAAATAGTAAGATATTTTAGAAATAGCTTGCAGAGGAACTTTTTAAGCTCAAAAACTCATAGATAATTGTCGAGTCTCGGTACTCAGAATCGAAATTAAACTTTCAGCAGTAACAAAACTACATTTATTTGATCAGCTTCTCAATAATCTGTTCACATCTTTTATAGGAATTCACTATTGCGTTCATTTACATTAAACTCAATCGTTTTATTACTATCGAGGTCTATGCACCCGGGACGGAGCCGTGATCAACTCTTTTTTTTTCTAGTTCTCCGTAGTTGTTTTTCGCCCCGACTAGGTAACCTAGTATTTTAGAATTCAAATAATGAATGAAAAGAACCTACGTTCGTGGGACACAGCGTGGAGGTCGGATGCCTCACATGCCACCTACATAACTCAATTACTACAATATTTATAACTCAAAGAGCTCAAAGGAACATCGATAATTATCATAGTGGAAAGTTTTAGGAAGGACTGCAGGGCTGACTGTTTTTCAGATTTTGTTACATATTTTGTGATCATTCAGTTGTTAAAAAATATGTTTTTTTTTATTTTATTGTATTGTATGAATTAGTATATACATTTTGTTTGAATTAGTTAGGAAATATGAATCTAGCAGTTTATTTATCACGTACAGATCAAATCTAATAATATATACGTTGGGTTTAAAAGTAAATTAATTAAGTGAATTGAAATTAAATTGTAAGATATGGAATTTCATGATATAATGCCTAACATAACTCAGATAACTGAACTTATAACTTATTATCTTATGAGGAGAATGTTAAAGAACTTTCTGCTAAAATGACGCCTTACAATTTAAAAATTTGTGGCTTCTGAAGACTTTTTAAGCCATTAAAACATAATTTAACGTTTCTATTTATCTCTTAATTTTTAAGTACTAAATGACCTTCACTTTTAAACAGAATTATTTTGTACAATTACTTATTATACAAATCGATAATTTTATTACAACCCAGAATCCGGCACATGAAATAGACTGATTTTCGTTCTACAACCTTAGGTTTGAAAAGCAAATGAAAACATCTGTAATGCAGATACCTACATCAATTTATCAATCACTCTCATTTTCTTCTTAACACCATCTCAAGTTATCAGCGACTTCGACTCGGCCAGAGCGCCCGCGCCCCTGAGCCGGCGCACCGTCTTCACGTGACACCGGCTAGTTTCGCCGGAACGCATAAATCAACGCCTGCTAAAATATACACAGCGTGGATTAACCGAGGGACCGGTCACTTAAAAGTCCTTAGAAATGATTAATTCGGGTAATTAAAACGAATTAGGTTAATGTGTGTGGGTTTTGAACGCGAACCCTTTTTCTTTTTCGAGCCCCGGCGGCGGCTTTCAGTTTATCTGATGGCATTAATCACAATTTCCACCCCCAATTAAACGGGCCGGGACGGCTTCATGCGGCGCCGAGCCAGCTTTTATATCCGAGTTTACACCGCACGCCCGTGTTTGAAGTATTTTACGAGTATGGAGAATTGAAAACGATTATTGCCTCTCATAAATGTACGTTTTACGATTTCGTATATAAAACTGAAGGATGTGAATCATTGAAAACTGTTAAAACATTTTCCACCGATCCACAAACAAGTGGATAAAGATCCGCACGTTTTTTCGTACCTCATGAAAAATAGATTCGCATAAAAGTCAATCTCGTATGAAATTTAGAACTTCAAATATAATCCCACGATATAATATAGGGGGATGAGAAAGTAAATAAAGGATGTAGGAAGGTTTTGACTGTTTCATATTTGAAAACTACTTGCTATTACAAAATTAATTTCATACCTATATGAATGTAAAATACTAATGACCTTTTCTTTCGACTTCTTTAACTCAACTCCCATTTTAAATCTTCCTGTTTATTGCTAAAATTTTTGGGTAATCAATTACTGAATCAAACGTTCTACTAAAATGTATATACGAAGACAAAAAAAAAATAATAATTACATTCTCAACATCTAAATTAGGGAAAATAGTTGTCTAATACATGTTTATTGTTAATGTTCATATTTGTAATTCATTGCACAAGTGCTATATGAAAATGAATTGTCTAACCTTCAAGAAAACATTGATGTCTTTATAAACCTACGATTAAAATAAATGACACGTGAATCGCGATTCGGTTAATTTAACGGTAAATATGTATTTTAATTTATAAATAAAAATATGTAATATATATTATTTATTTTCATATTAATTGTGATACAACGAATGGTGTCATTTCCAGCGGAGTGTCGTGCCGGCCTCGCGCCGCCCAATGTTTGTCCTCGCGCGACTCAGCGGGGCCACAAATCATTCCAACACCTGACCGCCCTTATCGCGCGTCGACGTGAAAAATTCCTACTTTCACGCGGCCAAACTTCACCGCGGGAGACTAGCGTCAATAATTACCATTAAAATTGAAATAATAATGGACAATTGAATACTACATCTAAAATACATTTATTTATACATTTAAAATAATTGTACACTGCATTGGTAGAGCAATACTACTGTGGCCAACTTGACTGCAGCACAAAAATAGGCGGGTTCGGTCGGTGAAATACCACACTCTCACAGAATACGGACGTGAAGTGGCAGCTTCCGCTGTTGCCTTTCGTCCACGGAGTGAAAGTTCCGGTGGCCCATTACCTTCTCCCTTACATCTATTCGATCCATTAGATATCGCATTCGTTCCCAATAGGCTGGCAACACACTGGTGACTCCTTTGGGGTTACCAGTGTGCATGGGCGTCGATGACTACCTACTCTGTGGTGGCTCTCGCATGCTCGTTTGCTCCTCAAAAATAAAATATGCAGTCGGATAAAGTTGAATCAAATTAAAACGTTGCGTTAAATTAAAAAATGTAACATTTCAACGTTCAAACAGAGTACGACCATGATAAACCAATGTTTATTTTATATTTCATATTTTGTATGTAATATAATGTGCAAATAAAATTATCACTATTGAATTTTACTAATGGAAATTTAAACTACATTATGAAACCTAATTTAAACATCTTAGTATTGAATTAGCAAAATGACAGGACGCTAGTCCGCGAGCGACTTTAAATAAATCGTAAACGACATCACGGTCGCTAACTGCTCCCTCGGTACTGGAGATCGAGGAAATTGCCATTTTATAAATGCACAAATTGCCGTAATTGATTCACTCCTCTAATGATTCTTGAATTCGGCAAAGTAATTAAAATTCGTCCTCATCGAGTTGCCGTTTAGTTTCGTGCCGTCACAGCCGCGTCCCCGAAGGATCTGCCCCGGCCGCCGGCGCGCGGGCGGCGCGCAGTCGTTATGCGCACCCTTAACTGTTTGTCAAGAATTGTTTTTGTTAATTTGTTTGTTTTATCGCTATCGGATAGAGCGCACTGCGCGATATTGAACTGGCAACTCCGTCTAGATTGAATTTATTTTATTTTTATTGTAGATTAAGAATCGCGCAGCCGGCTCGAATGGAAATTGGATCGTGTAATTTTTCCGTCCCGTATTTTGATGCTATATATAAAACAAATTCGTTTTAGTTACATCAATTATAACTCGAGAACGGCTGCACAGACTTTTATAATTTTTGATTTGTTGGATCTGACTCTGCCTCGAATAACAGAATAACCAATCAAAAACACTAAAGATTTACGAAAAAAATAACATGAAGGAAGTTCGTTTTCTGATACATTTTGACCGAAACGAAAGCAAGTGAGTTTGGTTAAATTTTCAGAGAGTGTATCATTTATTTGTATTTTTTTAAAGGCAAAGAGTATAAAATTATACATCCTGGCTTATCAGCAGTAAACTTATATTCAATTATATTATCATTAGTATTCATTATTTTGGAAATTTTAACATCAAGTTAAGACAGCACATGGTTAGGTTAGGTAGTCAAAATCATAGTCAAGTTGTATTATGTATTTAAAAGTTTCTTAAGAATATATTTTACGGAATTTATATTTGTAAAATGATATTAGCTATATCAATTTTATGTTAAACGAAAATAATAGATATTTGATAAAGAGAACAGAGTTAAATCCGATTTTTATGTTCTCATTATTGGTTTGTTATTTACTTGTTCAATACAAATGTTACTGCTTTTATTGGCTTTATTGTAGCTTTTACGAGATTGTTAACGACGTAAAATGAAAACGAACGTTTTTAGTTTAATTAAAGCCGTTTTATGCCAATTAAACTTGTTAAATCCACGGCTGTCTAGCAGCTTTACAACTTTGTACTTATTTGATATATTTTATTTGATTACAAAATGTCGCGTGTCACGCGTTTTTTTTAATAAACGTCGATATGAGGATTTTATTTTATACACAAACTGTATTCAATGTAAGCGAAAATGAATCGACCCTTCTATAAAATTGGAGCGATGTAATGAACTCGATCCTACATAACCCTCACGTATCAGAAGGAAGATGTTCCCATAGATATTTAACAAAATCCGACGAAAGTTTTAAATGCAAATCAGCTTTGGCATGCGCAAATCCTTCATTATAGATTCTACAAAGCCTTTGTCTGAAGAATATTCAAACTTCAAGAGCGTCATGAAGAGAGATCGATTATATTGTTTTCGGTGTCTCACTGAAAGTATTTGCCACGCCAAAAAAACATATATCGAACAATTTTTTTTTTATGTATACGCATTTATTGTTCTGATCCCCGCGTAAAGCTCTCCCCGAACGATCGTTTCGTATTTAACTGCAGCATAAAAAACTTTTCCCGCGCAATAAATTGTTTTTTCAGTCGTCATCTCAGCCGGTTGGCCATAAATTTTAGCATGTTAAACGACGTTACAGTACTAAGAGTTCTTTTCGCTGAGATCGTCGCCCTCATGAAAAAATTAATCCTATACAAACGAGCCTTAAGGATTAGATTCGCACCTCGCAGTTTTAAGACGAAGTTTTTCATATTGTTCAAGCAGAAAACATCGGAGGGGCGCATCGCCAGTCATAAAGGGGGAGATGAACTTTACAAATCTTTGACTTTCGCGAGCTTTCAGGGACACATAATGTATTTATTATCTACCCTCCGACAGATCGGCAATAACCGGCAGTACCTCCCGCTAAAGGGATTTCGTTCGGCGCGGGCGCCCGGCGTCGGGCGTGATTACACGCGAGTTTTAATATGAGACCGTCTCAGTTAAGCACATCGGCGATATGTTCATGCGAACATCTTTAAGGGATTAAGCTTTGTGACGCGAACAATTTCATCGCCTTTCGCAGCGCCCGATTTCACGTCCCATGAATTTTAAATACAGCCTTTAATATGGTGGAATTTCTAGGATGGCAGATAGCGACGCCGCTAGCTGATGAAGTGTTAAATTTATGTTTGTGATACATTTTACGAGCTCGGCTGGGGGTCATATGGGAGAGTCTTGTTTGGATCCTTAATTCTTTATAATTCACTAAATTTTTAATCTCATATAAACGTAAATTTCAGAAAATATAGACTATAAGCACTGGTGCGTGTTTGCAATTTTTTATGATAGGTTGATAATTAATTTTCGTGAAAAAGATATGAAAATCGCAGTGTATAAAGTGTAAAATATTAAACACTAGTTTACGCTTACAGCTTCATTGTTATGGATACATAATAAATGTAGACATCTTTTATATAGATGATAGTTGCTATCTCTAGAAAGTTGCTATCAATTCCAATCCCGGTCTAGTCTTCAATCGCAATACTATTAGCGATTTTGATCCCAATTTTTATATTCGCCCTGCTTCCGTTTTCAGTTCTGATTTTGGTTTGATTTTAATTTTTTCTGTATGTGACAGTCACGCTCTATTCAGGCCTTGGTTCCTTTTTCGACCCATTCGCGTTTTCAATTTCGGTCTCGGGTTCACGTCTCGATTTTGTTTCTGGCCTATAGATTTCTAAGTACTATTTACAATTTTTCTTCGTTTATTCGACAGAAACTATGTCTATCTATATACGAGATAAAAAGTATGTTAATCCCTGTTATTACTCACAACTATAGGAATTTTCATTCAAATCGATTGAGTAGTTGCAGTATAATACGATGAAAAGTTTTAAAGCTTTCATGCCTCGGGTAATTGATTTGTGGAATAAAAAATAAATATAATGTCAATCTACAACATTAATTATAATCACGCCAAGTATTATTAAAATCTATTCAGTAATTTCAGCGCGATTCGCGTTCAAAATACAGGCAAGCGAAAAGTAAATGAATAAAATCTACTGATTTGACTTCCATACAGATAATTCTATTTCCTTCAATCGAAATCATAAGAATATATTTAAACTACAAATTTCAATCCTACACTGTTTTATTATAACTGGTCACATTTTATAGAAGTGAGTATAGTACAGTGTAAGTACCAAATGCAATTGTAGGTGGCAGTGGCATCGCCGCTCGGTCGCGCCGCGCCGCCGACTCGGAATGAACTCATAACACTTTTACGAGAAAAAGCGTACGTCACGTCGGCCCGCGCGGCCGCCGCACTCGTTTCTTACAGCGTTGTTTTAATTAAAACTATACATAATGGACTGTTCATCTTTAACTACAAAGGTCGGTAGTTAAACTTAGTCCAGCAATATGATTAGGTGTTCGCCTGAATAAACACCCAATAATACTTCTCAACTGATAATCTGTTTTGACTTGAATAGATTGATCCGGTAAGCACAAGACTGGAATTAGAATTTGAAATCATGGAAAAGGTCTTTGAACGTTCTTATGGACCTTCACTAATATAAAAGTTTTCTTTTCATATTTCCCTTCACCGCCTTAAAAACTTATAATTGACTGCCTGATTAGTGCAGTCCGTAGTGACACTCTTTGCTGCGCTAGGTATGGGTTCGATTCCCGCACAAAACAATCAAAGAAAAAATTAGCATTTATCTTGAATCTAAGTATTTTTACGTATTATGTATGTGTACAAGAAAAATACATATGTATGTACTTTAACTTTCTGGTACCCAAAGTACAACATTCGGTGGTTAACTTAGGAACAGATAGTGCTGTGTGTATGTCCGAAAATAATATTATTACTATTAATTATTATATCCATAAGTGATATTATTCTTACTAATATTCAATAATATTTAAGTGCTAAGCTGCCGAGATTATGATTCTGAACACGATGATCCAACAAACCGACTGATTAAGTTGAAGGAATTCCCACATAGCCGGGTTAACGTATATATAAAAGCGTGTACTGAAACCATTGCGAGCTCGTATTGGCCGTTTAGTTCGTTGTTTACCTTTCTAAATGAGCGTCAAACGAGAACAAACTGTTATTAGGACTTTACGGCGCAGCGGTACATCGATTTATCGCGCCGTGTACGGGCGGTAATGCGACTGCTGCGAATGCATCGGCCGTGTCGTCCGCGTCGGGACGACTGCAGATAACAACTGTTGGATTTTATTAAATTACTAGCTTTCGTCCGCAGCTCTGCTTGCGTGGATATGGAAGGCATTCCTGAAACTTTTATATGGACTGCTCACACTGTCAACCATGATTCCGATATTGTTTTTGCTTTCGATTCTAATGCTAGCCCGTTTTTTTTTTATTTTAGATCCAGATTTTGGATCTGTTTAAAATTTATGCATAATGTAAACAATAACAGATAAAACGAGACAATAACTATCTGTTATGTTAGTCCAGGTTATAAGCTATTCCTATCCCAAATTTTATGAAATTATATGCATTAAGTTCTACGGGGTTCGCGAACAAATTCATAGGCAGACAGATAAAAATTCTAAAAATCATTGAAATAAATCCTGTAAAAGTTTCTAAATATCTTCCACATTATTTTATTTTAGTGATGTTTTCTCTCTACTACTTTATTATATGTAATATGTATAGATAACAGAATGTTTAATAAATTTAATGGGTAGAAAGCTCTTTTTCTTTAAAAAGACTCTTTTGACGTGATTGTGTACTTGTAATCTACGTAGATTTTAAAATTTCTTATCTAATGTCAGAAAATTGTGATGAACAATTACTTTATTTAGTAAATTCGCATCAAAAACTTAATAAAGAAACATATACTCTCCTTTGTAATTAAAGAAATCTGTTCGTCTATGTTCATATTCTTCATATTTCTACATCATATAGTATAGAATGTCATATGAAGATTAGGTATATGCTAATATTTGTGTATATAAAATTATAAATAATTCTTAATAATTATACTAATAATTTAATTATACCTAATATGAATATAATATATTATAATAATAGAAATATAAAGTAAGCAAACAAGAGAAATATAAAAAAAAATCTAAAATAAATTGATTCTACAGTCATTTTTTATATAAATAATTATAGAATTTATAAATAAACATTTATCAATAATAGAATATAATCATCAATAGATTCATATTTAAATATATAGTTTGCATTTCTCATTCCATTTTATGATATTCATCACTTCCACTTTTATCAATTAATTAGGATTTCATTGCCACGAAGGGAGTTCGTTAAATTATAATCGTAACAAATCTTTTAAACCGTTCATAATTTTTTTCATCTTTACCCTGGCTGTTGCCAGGGTCTCTAGCATCGGTGAGTGATAACGGTTACCTGCTCGTAACATAATGAGACAGCTTTTACATATAAATGTGATTATTGCTTATGTAATGATTCTAATTAGTCAGATATTATTCAGTCCTCATAAAAAAATATCCTAGAAAAATTTTACCGCTTCGGCCATCCCACAGAGATGAGTTGTACATTCGGTGACGTGTAGCGTACAATCGCCGTTGCTGTCCCGTTAATTCGCGCAAAATCTGATTAAATCAGTGCCTGGAAACAAATTGGTACGCATTATTGTGAAATTGTGGACAAATTTGTTGCGAAAGCGACAGATGTTCGCTACATACCAAATATATATTACTTCAATAAAATATGTTACTTTGTTTAAGCGTACATGTAATATATATTTTATATCTATAATTGCTTTTGTTTTTGCCTTATGGAATGTGAACGCGGATCATAATTTTAGTAAATAAAATGTCATATAGTAAGTCATATTTTAACAGTAAATTATTTATTATGAAATTGGGAGCCTTTTTATAAATGCAATTAATTTCATTTAAATCACTGATCACTGAACCTGATTTCTTCACAAAAGAATGTAAGTAGCAAATTGTTAAATTGTTCAGGTTGTGTATTTTCAAGAAACTTCTTAAATAAAATAAATAGAAAATTAAAAAAAACTATACAAATTATTAGACCTTGATGACGAAAGGAATAATTTTATTGATTATTATAACAAATAATTACAAGGTTTTTATTCATTTGCTCAAGTTTGTTACGACTGTATTTTACATTTGAATAACAATTATCTTAACTAACATGATTGATTATTTTAAGATAAAACTAATAATATGAATAGGTACTATACTGGATGTGTACTGTGTTACACGGTGACATTCATTATTGTGCGGATTGATAGTTGAATTATAGTAAACAAAAAATTGGAAGGTTTGCATGAAACAATGTAATCACAGTAACACAAGAAACGTTAAAGCATTTGTACATTTCAATTAAGATTTTGTAACGTGTAACGAGATGTAAAAATAACAAGAAAATGATAGTGCAACTCGAGTAAAAATTTAAAAGTTGCCGATCAGTGAGCTCTTCTGTAACTGAGCTTTTAAGCTCGTCCGTAACCGAGATCGATCTCGAACGCACTCGATCTCGAACTCACAGAGATCGCCGTCTCCTCGATCGGCCACCGCTGATAGCTAATTATTCGGATGCGCGCGACCCGCCCGCGCCGGCGGCACGTGGCCCGCACGCGCCGCGTCCCCGAACTAACTCGATTAGCGTATAAAATATTCACATTTCACCCGAGAAATCCGAGATAGAGTCTAGCCGTTTTGTCGTGTGAATTACTGTTTATTTAGCTTAATGGACGGGGATTAGCTGGGCGGAAAATTAAAGTTGACTTCTCGTTAAATAACGCCGAGTGAAGGGAGGCGATGCAGGTCTAGGAATATGGTAAGTTTAAAGTAGAACCTTTTTTTAAGGGAATGTATATAAGTGCTATTTCTTTTGGAGTTTACTCCTTAAGAATCGATTTTCATATAAGGCGCCCGGTATGAGAAAAATTACTACTGATAAATCCACATTACGTTTTGGTGCGCAACTTATTGGCGCACCTTTCACTTTTCAATCGTGTGTATGTGTGTACTTGTATACTTGTCTGTATACTTGTGTGTAGCCAACGCAGCAAGGTATCTGACGCATATATTGTATGTATACCTATATATATTATAAAAGTATACTTTTCAACGTTTACAAACGATATATATATATATATATATATATATATATATATATATATATATATAGTGTATCAATTATACAATTTAATGTTATACAATTATAATTGGATCGTCACCACTGTTTTGTTTGTATTTTAAAGTGTTCTTTTACAATGTAAATATTTATTATTAACATTTGATTTATTACTATTATTATCGTGAATTTTATATACATTATTATTATATTTGGTGAAGTGCAATTGATATAAACTATGGAAGAAAGTGGTGTAGATAATAATGCTGGAATATCAAATGAACACGTGGTTTTCTTAAATTTTTAGTCAAAACGAAATTTTTCAGTTAAATAAACTCTTTTTGCGTATGTTTAGACAATCGTACTTAAGCAGTAAACTCCACTCGTGCGTCGGAGCTGACACACATTTTTTTCTCTTTGCGAGCAAAAAATGAAAATCAACTACTGAATTCCAAATTCAATGTAAAATATATTTTCTATTTATACACACAACTTGACGTCACTATTTTGTTTAAAAATAGATTATTTTTTAATTAAAAGGCTTTATGTTATCGCATACTTAATATGTTGATAAATTAAATTAAGTTTGAGGCACACATGACGGAGGTTCGTAATATCCCTCAAAATTATAGTCTTTCAAACCAAAAAATCTCTTTGCTTTTATATTTATCGTTTCTCCAATAAACTAAAATTAAACAACACGAAAAAGGAAAATATACATAGATTTAGCGTAAACAATGTTATATAACGTAAAGAATGCCAAAAGGAGTTTTAAATACTTTAATTTTTTCGTTATTTATTTGTCTTTCAATCTTTTGAATCATCAAAATATTGTGCATGGAGATTGTACAAGAAGGTATGAATAAGCACTCAAAATTATGATAAAGAGCTGACTTGAAATTAAGTTTATTCAAATATATAAAAACGGATACATGCGCATCACGATAGGAGAAATACTTTCCAAAAATTTACATTAAGCGAAACAGCTTCCATAATAATACGTAATGTTGATCACCTATCTACATTAAATGGTTGTCATTAACTCAGTCATTTATTCGTTTAGCGTTCCGTACATCCTAACGAAATGAAACAAAACCCTTATAGGATCACTCAGTCTGTCCGTCCATCTGACGCAGCCAATTTGCTCTGAATCTATCAGATCGATTAAATCCTAAAGTTGGTATATATGTTAATTTATGTATCCCAAATACGGACGTGCAACGTAAAGAAATAATTTTCGAATAGAGTAAAAAATTATTCTTTAATAACGAATCACGGAAGAACCTATACGAAGTCTAGGGGCTTAAAATAATATGTTGCATTTCTCAATAATGAGCGAACAAACTTACATATGCTTTTGTTTTAATTACCACAAACAAATTTAGGTCATATTTAAAAAATACACATTAGGTAAAATACTCATAGTGCGGAACTCTCTTCTTGCCGGTACCACTCGCACTTGTCCGCTTTTTTTTCTACCTTCATATACCCCTAATAATCTGCCTTTCTCCGTTCCTCCTATAAAGATTCTAACGCAATCGAGTTTTAGGCAAAGGTCGCATAACTGTGAATTGGATAGATCCCAGATTGGGAAATTTAGCTCAGGGCTATGTTTCCTATTCCCCGAATCAAGATATGCCTATTTTGCGTATAACAATATTAGTAAAGGAACAGAGGCTCGACAGCCTCGAGGGTGACTCGGGCGAATAAATTATTAGCATTAATGTATTTCTTTCCCCAAGAAACAAAATCGGATTATGTAAATAAAAGGTTAATTTTTCGCAGTTATTGTCGAGTACACAAACGTTATTTATATATGTATGAAAGTCTAACTGATTTGGCTTTATTCAAAATAATTGCGTCTTTTTTACTTTTATTACGACAAATGTAAAACTTATACATTTTTTTTAACACTAGATAGTAAGTATTTGATAAAATCAATTCATTCGTATAATTTTCGAAATAATGAAATTCTATAACCTGGATTAATACAATTAATTTAATCCGTTGAATTTGAATGAACAGATTAAAATAAATTAGCAAACTGTGTGATATATTATAAAGCAAATAAACAACAAATAATATTTCATTTCATTAATGAACAATTTTAATTTCCCTATAATATTCCCATCCAAAGAATTAATATTGTTGAATGCATATTAAAGATACAACTTTAGATTTTTAGTAAACTATTTTATTCTAGAGGCCCCTTTAAGACGAACATAAAAATAAAAATAAATTAATTACAATCGTTATGTATTTAAAAATCAATAAAATAATTTCCTAGATTTGCTTATATTACATACGGTTCTAACAAAATTTCAAAAATGTACCTTTTGTGATATTTTTTTCAGATGTAGTTTAACGAGTATCATGACAGTTGACCTTAATATTATAATTCCATAACAACAATAAGTTCAATAATATTAATTATTGTATATAATGTTATCAAATGTATTTGTGATTCCTAATTACATTGATAAATCAATTTCTTGCATTGTACAAGAAATAATAATATTTAGAAATAAATTATTTGGAAATTGAAAATTGTTATTAACAAAGTTTTGCAGAGAATGTCGTTTCTAATCTGCAATTTTCTGAGTTGAAATGACTCCAGCAGGCCACTTCCAAGTTCTCTGATGTTGGAGATATAACTTCATAGACCAAGTTTGAACAAAATGTACGAAGACGTCGGAGTGAATACCAAGAAAGGAAGATTCCGTTTGCATTAGTGATACTTTCAATATTTAAGTTATGAATACAGCTTATTTAGTTTAATAATGCAACATAAAAAGATAAGAAGTCAACCACATTTATTTTACAAATCAAAAACGGTATTTAATTTTATGTGGTTAATATTTATTATTATTATAAATTGACGTCTATCTCCCAGAGGGGTAAATAGAGATTATAAATTTCCATACAATACGATCTTTGAATCACTGATAGCAATCATGGTATAATTACGTTTTACGCAAGCTAGTCCCGGATGTTAGTTTTGGATGCTTAACTTTGGCCATTCTTTAATATACCACCGATTCGGTCTCCATATGATTTCCTAGGGCGTCACTTGTCGTTCCTGCCATCACATAAATTCGCTCTGTGCATCGTCTTTTATCATTGTATTCTAATTCAACCTTTCCAAATGGTTAAATTACCGCACATAGCTTTTCCTTCTCTAGTCTCTAGATCTTCTTTTAAACCAGACTGCTCTATGACATCACTGATCCTACACCTATCTTTCATGGACTCTATAACTATTACGTGGGGATCCCATTTTCACTGCATTGATTTACTTTCAATTTTTTTCCACCATACCCAAATTTAACTTACTTTTATGCTCACGAATATATTGATTTTTTTCTTCATGACCTAATGGAAACACATCGTTATATATAATGAAAAGATTTTAAGGAATAGATAATTTTATACTTAATTTAGAAGAATTAAAATAAAGTTATATGGATTCTTTTTTATTGAAAAAAAAATGCTTATAATTTTCCTGTTATAGCTGAATAAACAGCTAACCAGTTTTATGTTGATTAAAGTAGCCTCTTCTAGCCTAGTCTGACTATAATATCAGAGTCGAGAGAGAGAGAGAGAGAAAGAGTGGTAGTTAAAAATAGAACAAAATTTTGAAAGGGGCTGAAAATGGAAACTTTAAGTACAAATTTTAAGTAAGAATTTGTTCAATATATGTGCGACTAGAATCATGAAAAAACTACATTAATTTTAATTCGATAGACAATAAAATAATTTCTTTACATTCATCGGCTTCATCTAAAAAGCAAGGAATTGAATAAAAGGTACATATTCTTTTAAGATTTTCCATCCATGAAAAACGAACCATTATGAAGTATCATAAATCTATTTTACGTTTTAAGACAACTACTCATGTTCAAGAAAAACAACAATTTAGTATGTGGACAACGGTAACAAGATAAACATTTATGTTTACTATTTCTAGAGTTCACTGTTAAGAGCTTATGATTCGTTTATAGGTGACTGTGTACATTTTTATACTTAAATTTCTATCAGCAAAATTGTATACTTACGCATTATTCAACTGAATAATACGTCAAGACCTCTTAAAAATTACTGTTCTTTTTCCCATGAATATATGAATAATATTAACGATTAAACATTGATTATTCAATTCGACGTGACATTAAAAAATAAAATAAATGTGAAATAGTCTCAAGGCGAGTTTTTTTCCTCTTATATTCTTGGACCGGTGAGAACTTATTTTAATCAGTCAGAAAGTGCAAACACCTCATATCGAATAAAAATATTTGCGTTTCTTCTCTTCTTCCTAATGTGATAACAGATTAAAATGGATGCGTGTACTTGTATACGCATGTGAAAATTATACTTCTTTGGAATCATTAAAAAGTAGTTTTTAATGGCATGCAAATAATTAATTACAATAAAATAATAAAAGGACTGGAGAATGATAGTCAACCTATTAATTAGAACCTCAATTATGCAAATAACCTCAATTACATTGGAGCACTTAAAAAAGTATATAAGCACAATTTTTTTCACTAATATTTACGAATATTAAATAATTTTAATTAAAATATTCAATTTAAATCACTACTGATTATAATTTTTAGCACATATATAATTCGCGCTTGTAGGAAGTTAAAACACGTGTTGTGAATGTATAAACTAGAAACATGTGGATAAATATTATAAGTAAGAATACAGTGATCAGAAGCGACGAGCGTGCCAACATGCGCGACTAATAGAGGTTTCATTTCTGTTTTCTGGGTTGCACATAATGAGCGGTTTAGTGGCCAACTTCAACCTGTTAATTTTGTGGTACACTGATGCGCGCGCATATTAAAATTTTATTTTTATCATTTTTTCATAACGCGCCTAAAGAAGTATAACTTCAAAAAGGTGCCGTTATGAAAGTCTCTCAACTGTTTAAATTGAATAACGAACATTGTTCAATGTTTATATTTCACGATCATTGCAATACAAATTCTATTACTAGACGAGAGACGACGCCCTATATTTTAAATATAAATGCATTTCTTCCTTTATTTTTATGTTTTCTTTATCTTTATGTTCCCTGCATCTACTACGTATGTATCACAAAGTTATTGTGCGGCGCTGGTTGTGGGTAGGAGTCTTCAGACGAGTTCTAGTTGGCGAAGCGTTAAACGCTGCATTTTCCGTTGCCATTTGCAATTCGATATCCAGCTAAGCTGCATAGCATTGCACTCACTTAGATTGGATATTGGATGTCGGGCTGGCGTGAAACCGAGTAGCGATAACTATAGTCGAGTTAAAATTTTTGCGCGCTCATATAAGTGACGCGATTTTTAATACCTACTATCGTGAGTTTTTCACTTCTGTTTGGGAAATAAAATAAACTTTAATTATTTTTGAATAAGATAATATAGGTACGAAATGAATTAATAAGTCAATTTGAAAAGTTTTGAAAAAGAGGTAATGTTATTGTAAATAGTAAGTACAAACGCCTAGTGGGTGAGTAGTATACGATTTTACTAAACTAATTGATAGACAGTTTTAATAAATAGATCTTATTAGTTATATAAAACTTTACTATTCTTTAATTAATGTATAATAAAAATTTAACTTGGCAGTCCCTAGCTATTCAAATAATTTGTTCTATAAAAGAAAACATCAAACAACCGCTTATAAAAAGTAAGACCGAGTTATAAAAAACTTAGTATGAGCGATGTCTTATTAAAATAATCAAATTCGAATAATAAAAAAAAAATTTGACGATAAAATAAGTCAGTATTAAGGAACAATTACTAAATCATATTCAATCACGAGTTTCAGCACTAAAGTAGTAAAACTTGATCTCTCGTCAGGTAAGCATATAACTAAACAAATTTAATATGTTTTCTTTTACCTTGATTGCGGATATAATTAATGTAAAGTTTCTACGTAGATACGTTTCGAGCCTTCAATACTTCTTCAGGAATAATCAACAAACACGTTCACTCACGTGCCAAGACTATTGAAATTACGAAGAGATTGCGACTGGAGTCAGCGGTGCGTTGCCTGCTGCATGTTACAGGCTAGCGTCTAATTATGAATTTCCTCAAAGTAAAATCTTATACAGTAGAATATGTAAATGTTTCACCATACCAAAATTATAATTTGGTAACGAGCAAAGTTAATCATGACGAAGTAGTTTTCTTTAACCCTTATTATTTGCTATTACAATATATATACAATACATTCGATATATATTATTTCTAAGTTACTGTAAATGAAAATGTACGAAGTGCAGCTGCATTTTTGGGACAAAATAATGTTTTTTAAATTCACACCCCACTCGCGGCCACCGCATTCCCATGACATTACTGCACACGATGAAGTTTCAGCGTATCTGCGCAATTTAAAGCGACTTTAATTTTCCATCCTTTCGAGTTTTTGTTCAAACTGTATTTTTTGGGGATGCACATCAAAGGAAAAACTACTACAACTTAAATACATACATACATTGTATTATATAATATGTTGCAGCTACAAAGAAATAAAGTCTTTATTCGCATGACCTTTTTGATACGTACTAAATTAACGTAACAATAATATTTGGTAATTTTTACTATAGACAGAATAATATTGTTCAGCAACCATTTTGTTGGTCAGGTTGTCCTTCGACGTAGGCTTCCCCTAGATTCTTCCAGTGCACTCTGTCCCGTGTTGACCTTCTCTATCCTTTTGGTAAATCATCTTCCCATATTTTGATCTGACGTCCCTTTTGTCTCCTTCCATTTCTAGGACACCATTCTATTACATATTACAGCTAAATCATTCTCAATAAAGAATAAGGATAAAATACTTTTCTTTTAAAAATACCAATGGATTTTTTAACATATTTTAAAGAGTTTTCTTTGCTGTACTTGAGCCATCATTATTTCAAGCAAATTTTTAAAGACGGTTTTTTCAAGAACATAAAGGATCATCTGTGAATCGGACTCGTAAGGTATATTTTGATAGGAATTTTACTATTAATAAAACACCCTCATGTGAAATATACAATCCCACCGAATAGTGTCTATATTTGTGTCGTATAAATTTTATTTATGATTCAAAAAAGATTCTAATTGAGGTAATTCTGAGTATTTTCTTACAATCTTCAGGTTATTTTATATGCTCGTGAATTCATGCATATTTTCTGAACGGAATATCTCTGAATTTTTTTTATACAGCTCTATATTGTCTATATACCACCAGCATACTGGCTACAGTCTCTTTAACCGACTTCAAAATGGAAGAGGTTCTTAATTCGACTGCATTTTTTTGTATGTTATATCAGAACTTTCAACTGGGTGAACCGATTTTGACAATTCTTTTTTTTATTTGAAATCTGGTGCTTTTCGTGTGATCCCATTTTAATTTCGTTTAGTTCTGATAATGTCATCCATGAAAAAACAGTATAAGTCTTAAATTTGCATTAAGTTTGTGAGCGACAAATGGACGAATAGCTCAATATTAAGCCAACCGATTTCGATGATTCTTTTTTTATTAGAAAGGGTAGTTTGATGAGAGTTTGGTTAGGTTCTGATTATGAGATCCATGACAAAGTAATGGAACTCTTCAATTCTTAGGAGCAAATTAACAATACTCGGCCGAATCTTTTATAGGCTATCCGGATATTTGAGTCACCTACCGTAACGTAGTTATGGTCAAGTAATTATTGTAATCAAATATGATGATCAATGGAACTCCTTAACGGCTTACAATGAAGGAGCGATCTATGAGCGGCACGTTTAGTAGATCTAGCCATATTCAGACAAATTAGTAAATCTACTTTAGATTCACTAAAAATCAAAAAATAAACAAAAATTTTAACAAAAGAATCGACTTCAAAAAACTATTCGAGAACAAATTAATATGCACTAAAACAAAAAATACGTATTCTTCTGATTTAATAATCAAATTACTTTTTCTACTCATCAATATGTAGGTACGTGGTCTATGTTACCACGCAAGGTAGATAGGTAAATCACCCATGGAGTAGGTGTCTATTACAAGAAATATTGTAGTGGTTTAACGATAAATGATAACGACAAAAGAAGTGATGCCTAAATGGATGCCAAGTACAATGATCAGTTCTGAAATTTGTTTATAACAAGATAGAATATTTTATAACAACTTAAAATATCGTTCCTTCGTATAACTTAAGATAATATATTGAAGCCTAAGGTGTGAATTGGCTAGTTTTTATATAAGAATCATATTATAACTCTCACAAGTTCTAAAGCTATTTAGTTCTTATTTTATTCTTCCGAAAATTTGGCTTGCTGGTAGAAACTAGCCATCGAACATAAGGCTCTTCTATGACTGTTTTAGTAGGAATTTTCTTTTTCCCACATAAGTTATCGATTTTTAGTAAAATATTGCGTACTGTACTTTTTCAACAAGTTATATCGAATATATTCTAATTGTAGCTAAACTTCACAAAACTTACTTTGACGGACGATTAATGTAATAATAGTTCGTAAAGGAAGCTTGAGAAACGGTGACAGAATCGAAGAAATATAAGAAGAAAAGAAAATAGTAAATTGAACTAAAAAGTAAAAAATAAGTAATAGTCTAAAAAACTAAAAGAAACGCTTTTGTTGATAACTGAAATAAAAAATTTAAAATAATTTTCAATAAATTTAAATTATAAATAGGGAGACTAACAAATATATACATATTTTATTGTACAAAATCGTGGGGTGCATTTAAAGACTCTGTTTTTACCAATATATGTCAATAAAAGGTTTATTACAATCGACGTAGTACTCCACGCTGTTTTATAATAAATAATGTTTTTTTTTTGTTAATCACTGTATTCTTAATTCAAATTTATTGAAAATTATTTTCTACTTTTTAGTTCGGTTCTCTACAAAATCGCGTTTTTTAGTTTTATTATCATTTCATCCAATTTTTTATGACACATACTTCTTTCATATCTACCTTGTTAGTATTTTGACCTATTTATTTGTACTTTAAATCAAATTTTATACCCCCATCAGTAATCTCTATGTATATATCCTCTCTACTTACTTTAGTCTATTACATCGTTATACTGTTTCCTCTCAAACAAATAGAAACGGAGGGAAATCCGTAATAAGATTTGATTAAAATCGTACTAGATGCGTTTTTAAATTTAACATATAATTTTCACATTTTCCTTCAAAAATTATTTCTAAATCAAAATATTATTTTGTGCACCTCATGTCTGGGTATAAGTGGCTATCTTCGTCGACTACACTAAATTTCGATCTTCTGTTCGTGACAGCCCATGACTGCGACAGACGTACAAACAGACATCCAGATTACGAGTTATTTCATTTAAGTTATCTTTTTTATTCGTATTTACGTTATCCTTTTTAACAAAGTTTATATCTACTTTAATATCCAGACCTTAAATTAAATTGAACCACTGTTACGTTCAGTAAAATTAAAACATAAAAACATACACAGTAGGTATATAATCACAGTAATCCTTTACGGACCCTCTTTATCTCACGCATGGTGAATTTATTTATTAATCAAAATATTTTTTTGTTTTGCGTTTAACTAGTAGCAATTGTTCTTTAATCAAATACTATAATATAATAACAAAATTTGAAGAACAGTTCTTATACCTTTTAGGACTCTTTTTTACGGGGGTCGTTCGCTATAAAGTATGAATGAAGTACAAACTCTTTTGGTGAAATATTGTCTAATAAAGTTAGGATATTTATTAGATTTAAAACAAAAAGGATTTATTTAAAAATATTTGTTTTTTAAATAGAAGTCTTTTGCTTGTAATCTGTCGTAACATGTTTATGAAAAATGAAAAAAATAATTGCCATGCGGTTATTAAGAATCTGTACTTAGAAAATTTCATTACAGATGAGTTAATCAAGAATTACAGAATACTTTAGGAGCACACGCTCCACCGTGGTCTATAGTTATCCGTTAGCGCGTCAAATTTAAACATAGAAGAACATTCACTAAAGATGACCCTCGGTCGGTTCGCCTAACAACGTAATGACCGAACAAATGGTAAAAAAAATCAAAAACATTGTCTTAGCAGACCGTCATGTCACGGTACGTTTTATAGCTGGAGAAACATAGAATTTGACTGGTAGTAAGCATTGCATTTTACACGAACGTTTGGAAACGAAAAAAGTATCCATGTACCGGGTCCCCAGAACGCTTACTGATGCTGAAAGACAAATCGACCTGAACATTTCTTGAGCTTCTTTGAAACTGTTACGACAAGATCCAAGATAGTTTTTTTGTTCGATTTACAAGTATATGGATGAAACCCGGCTTCACCATTACGATCTAGAGATAAATGTACAGTTCAATTCCCAAGTACTTGGAAATACCATCATCTTAAACCCATAAGAAATTTAAGGTGAGCCGTTCTGCCGAAAAGACCATGGCTCTCCATTCTGTGATAGTAAAAGAGTGGTCACGATGGAATGTCTCGATCGTGGAACTACTATTACGGGCTTTTTGCACGCAGAAGAAGAAATAAATTCGTTACGAAATAGGAAAGAAAGATAGAAGAGTCAAACTGGAAAAATATTTATTTCCATTAAGATAATGTCGCAACTCACAGGTCCGCCGATTTTGCGATTCCAGATGACGAGTTCAAAATTTCCAAGATTGAAGGAGTATCTGAAAGGACTTATTCGAAGATAATAAAGCAGAAGTTCCTGCAGTACACGAATTTACAGATGCTTAAGATGAAGAGCTTTATAGAAAGAAAATTTAAGCTTAGAAAAAATATTTATCAAGTGTTATGCTAAAAGGTGCTAATGTCAAAAAATTAAATAATATTTAATAAGAGACCGGCAGCATATTCATTCTCACTATTATTAAACGCCTCTCGTAAATATCAATTCAATTAACACAATTGGCATTTATGGTCATAATTGTTGGCAAAAATATAAAAATATTAACTTGGAAACATTGAACGCGTTTGAATCATTTTTAGAATTCTGTATTTTCAAAAGAATAAATTAAAAACTTTATGAGATCACTACATTGTCTGACTGTTGATCTCTCAAGATTATAAAAAACAACAAGAATATGAAATTGAAATTAATTTAGACTATTAAGGTCCACAGCCCCTTAGAGCTATAAACGTTTTAGTTTCTCTAAGTCAATACAAATAAAAGTTTCGACTAGTTTATCACATATTTATCGCCATCGGACATTCTATTCTTACCCAAGAGGTCGATAACACACTAGTGACTACTCTAGGATCGCACAGGATCCGGCGGCGACGACTGGTGGCTCTCTCCTTCTCTCTCTGATGGCTCACATTCTCTTTTGTTCCTCAAAAACGATACAAAACAATATTTTGATATTCTCAATCTCACTCATAAAAAAATAATGGAGTATTTTCCGTTGATCCAGAGTCATGAAATTTAGGAAAGAACATAAAAATCGTTGAGTTGTAGTTATATCTTGTTTATTTTTCGCGAATATATACTGATATTTGGAGAGTTAATCACGAGATAGATACGGATGTATCGAAAAACATTTTTCCATTCCCGCTATAAATAACGGAACATAAATAAAAACAATAAACTTTGTGGCTCCGAACCCTTCAAAAATTTGTCCGATTTTAAATGCAGCCCGTGTAAATCATAAACCAAAACCTTCTGTTATGACAACAATGTCTGACATATACGCGGAGACTCCCGCGGTGAGCTGGCCTTTGTTGGGCCAAGTTATTATATCGGAGCACGAGCGCCACGACACCTACGGCAGTCCGATGGCTATTCGAGTAATAAAATCTTCATCGTTGTAACCCAACGCCCAGCGTGGCAGCAACAAATTGGTGATTATTCACGGCGTAACGCGCCCACGCATCCCCCTCGAAATGCATACGTACATATTTAAGGCGTTTAGTATTTAGCATACTTTTAATGCACTTAATAGTTGAGCCCACTGCGCACCAGAGATTAGGTATACTGTGTTTCCTACGTCTAGAGCTTCCACTTTAAATGTGCAGTTAGAGCTTGTCAGATTAGTTTAAAATACTCACAGTAGGGACTAAGCGCGTTTGTTATATGATATAGTGCTTGCATTCGAGTTTATTGTGTATTTTATTTTAATTAATATTGTAAAACTGTGTAGACCATTTCTCTTAGTAATTATTTTTATTGTAAGCTGAAAATTATGATATATAGTTACGCACGTTTTAAATGGGGTCTTAATGTTTTTAATTTAATTATAAGATGTAAAATTTGAGTGAAGCTATGAAAAAAATTATGTATGATGGTATTTATAGCATATAAAACGAAAAAAAGTCATACCTAACAAGTCAAGTCTTTATAGTGAGCACTCAGTATTTATCACTTTATTTATCACTTTATTTATCTGTCTGTCCATTACAGAAAATTATTTCAAACACTACTATTTTTACCAAGTTAAATATAATTGTAGTAATTATTTGTCCGCGTTCATTCGTAGCGAAATGGTTTATACTTTTTTAACAATAAATAATGAGCTTTTTGAGAATAAGTGAAAATAAATAAGTGATATGAAAAGTTTTGCTTTCGCCTCAGTTTTTTTAATGTTCAACCGCATTCGGTGTTTAATTCAGCTCATAATATTACAATCATTTTATTTTTACTTTATCATCAAATTTGTGACCCAAATGCACTGCAATGATCCAAGATCATAAAAGTTATTATCATTTTTTGAAGAAAATAATTTAAGAATTTGTTTCTTTTCTCTTGCTCTTTAATTAGTAATCCATTTTAGTTATTATCCGGTTATGAAAATTTATAACTTTCGATAACTGCGTTTATACTCTTTCTTTCTGCAGTTAGGTCTCACAACGCGATATGTGGACGTGTCTAGAAATTCATGAAGCGAATATAACTCAACTGAATTTAATATACTTCAGAATGTAAAATATATTAAAGTTGTATAGCAACACATACACGTGATAACAGGAGATACGAACGAGCTCAAAATCAGTAAACGCTAGAGACGGGCTGCGAGCCTTCCATGTTGGTTGCGGACAGACAATATAATGTATACGTATTCAATATTACAAATTCGTTATGCTAACAGACAGGGCCATTGGAATTTGTTGTGATTTTTTTTTATTTTAACAGCGTAATAAGGAGAAACTCGACGCCTTTATCACGCGAAAGGAGACGACGGAAGCACATGAGTAAGCTTTAAAGCGTCTTAAGCTACGCTTTGTGAAAATTAATCCTAAAACAGTGCACTTGCGACTGCGACACGGAGCGATTTTAATTGCACACAAGGTTTATGGAATATTCCGTCTTGACATAAAATATTAATTTATATAGGTATTACAAAAAGTGTGGGCAACTAAATTTAACGGTTACAGTGCAACAGCACAGTGCGGTGCATTTCTAAAAATATCGCATTGTACGGAACCCGCCGTAGGCAAGCCTGACTCGCACTTGACTGACATTTCATTTAACTTAAAATTGACTAGTTCAAAAAAATATATTCAGGCAACGGCTTAGTCTGGAAATGGAATGGAAAGTAGTAATAAAATTTAATAAATCAAAAAGCCATTAAAAAACATGCAGAAGAAAATGTAACCTAATTTTTTTAAGGCGATTAATCAGTATTGAAAACTTCCGCAATTATATAAAAATGTAGTCTTTAAAATTATGCCTAAAAAGAATGAATACAAAATGATCTGATCCGAAACGGCTCCAAAGTTTCTGTAACTCTTAATCTACCCGCAGCGAGTGCGCCGTTAATGATATCTCGAGTCGCGCTTGGGCGACCATACTTCACGGTTTATGAGACATTTTTAAAATTTAAACCACCCGCTAATGCATTTCGCCTTATGCCGTTGTCATATTGTTAAGAGACATAAATTCAATTTCTCCAGCTCGAGTGCCACCTCTGTCTACTTTTAGTAGGGTCAGTAAAATAACATGTACAAGTTTATCGTTTTCCATTACAAAAATAGAATTACTGAATGTCAGGCCGCTTCTAACTACTTTTTTTTTATCCAATAGAAAACACTGCTTTAATATCGATTTTATGTAGATGTAGGTTCTTATTAACATCATAGAGAACATATCTGAACTGCCATTAATACAAGCAATTTTTTAATAGAAATTGAGAAAGTTAAGGACTTAAGTGGATATTTTTAATTATTTACAGATATTTAAACGAGAAATTTGTTGACCTTTTCAGCAATAAGCGACTCATAAGTCTTCGCCTCTTAGGGTTATTGGTTTGTGATGAATGTATTTACATCTCTTTATTGTTAGTGTAAGCCAATTTATTACAGTTAATAGCTATTTTAGAATTGCGGTAAATACAATCAACACTTAGGACTGTGTCTCTCATTGAAAATAAATCTCTCTAACGTTTAATTACTATTTAAATATTTAATAGTATGCATGTTCATCAGGAACTTTTCAATTTATCGGAATAGCTTTGACATCGATTTTTAATAGAATATATAGAAAAATTTTTGTGTTATGTTACTAATCTTGTAAATGTATTGTTGTATTTTGAATATAAACTATGAAAAACTAAAATTTTTATTTAAATTCTTGAAAAATTTTTTAGGTACTTTAATATATTTTAATTTTATTTTGTAAAATAATCAGATACTCATGGTAATTTTTTAATGTAGTAATAGCTCTTTAAATTTTTCCGAAGATTCTATAACAGTATATATTTATTTTTCAATCGTTCCATTTAGTAATTCAGTGAAAATAAATAGTAAAGACGCTTGCTTTGGTAGTTATGCATTGTGCATAACCATTGCTGAATTCACCTGTTCATGAATCTCTATTCAAATGATTGAATATTGATTTGAGGATTGACAGATATCGAACACCCAAGCAAGTGTTATTTATTTTATAATTGTTTGATTTGCCAATTTTGACTGCCAATCAGGAAAACAGGAATTCGCCGAGTCGTTATCCACCAGGTAGTGGTTGAGCAACAATAATCTGATGCAATGGTCAAAGACATCGAAACATTCTTAAGGCAGCCACAGACCACCACCGATGACATCCTGTCAAATGTCACAGACCAACCATCACCAATACCCAAATTAATAAAAAAAAAGTATTATAAAGAAAAGTATCTATCCAACACAATCAAAAGACCAAAAAAATATATAGCTAGTTTGACATATTTTGGTACAATTTCGGAGACCTGTAACTATTTGGGTAATGTTGGTGATGGTTAGTCTGTGACATTTGACAGGCATGTCTATCGCAGGTGTCTGTGGCTGCCTTTAAGAATGTTTCGTCGCTCTGACCATTGCATGACAGCGCCCGCTTAACGAGGTTGTGTTGGTTGTTTTAACGCCCTTGCACCTGGTGGATGTGACTGTCGGCAATTTCCTGAGGATGTGCCTGGTTGGCATGAAACGCAATGTAGAATTAACAATTAAAGGTTGGCGGAATAAGATAATTATAAAATAAATAACACTTGCTTAGGTGTTCGATATCTGTCAACTCCGGAATCAATATTCAATCATTTGGATAGAGATTCGTAGTGGAAAGGCAAATTCGAGGGTCAGTGGGTTGCATGTCGCATATTAATGCATGTTGCAGCCAAGCGTCTGCTATGGATTTCCGCGAATTAACACCTCACACAATACAATATACAGCAAGTTCTAATTTGGCACGAAATTGTTTTATAGTGAATTAATATGATGTTTATTGATATATGACCGGTGGATATTATTGTTATCTTAAACTATTCAGGCATACGTAGTTGGTTAATAAACTTTTAGTAAGCTTTGTGCATTTAAAATATTAAATGCACAAAATTTACTAAACTATATAACTATAATAATAGTTTTATATAATAACTTTATTTTCAATAACTTTCTTCTCCAACTACTAAACCAAAACCATAACAACCACTAATACGATGTTTATTAAAACCAGCTAGACTGGGGGAGCTACGCAACTTTGAAAATTCAAACTATTAAATTAAAGCGGAGCAAACGATAAGGAATCGATTTACTAATAAAGAGGTCTGGGCTTCGCTCTTAAATACTTTATTTTCTTGTTCGTTCCCCGCGGCTATTCCTTCATTATTGGAGCGAATTGTTTTCCTAAGTTTTAATATTAAAACCCTGATAAATTTATCGTCAGAGCAAACTTTCGACCCCATATTTCCTACATGACTTGTTTCTATCGGAACTTGTTTGATTATTTTACATTTTGGGAAGTTTTATTTCTCTATGTAATTATACAGCATAAACGATATATGATATATATGCCATTAAAAAGCGGATGCAGTGCGATCCGGATTTGTACGAAGAAAGTTCATTACTATAAATCACCAATGCAATTCGATTCATATTTACTTCAAATATATTTTTACTTTATATTCTATATGTAAAAATTGAAATATACAATTGTGTTATGAATTTACCATTCGTTCGATGGGCAGTTTTTCCTTAAGAAGATCAATAATAACAATAATAATAAGAAACTTAAGAACAACTCAACTTTGAGGAACCTCAAAAATAAAGTTTTCCAAAAACGCTTCTTTGATATAACTTATAGACTTCTCTACCAATCGATACCAAAGTCATCAGCTTTTTTTATCTGGTGCCATTGCTTCTACGAGTTGCAAAAAAATCGGTTGATTTATATAAGAGACGTCGTTGGAGAACAAATTTGTAAACAGTGTTTTTTTATCGTATTTAGTAAACTGCTCTACAGATAAATTACAAAATCTACATAGTTATTCTCTTTAAAAAGCAACATTGATCGTTTCTAAATATATCAAAATTAGTTGATATATTTAAGAGATATTGTTGAAGAAAAAAATTTCAAAAGTGTTTATTAGAATGTTTTTTAAACGACTGTACTAATAAATTCTAGAATCTAACGATTTGTTCTATTTAAAAAACAGGGTCGATCGTCTTAAATTACAACAACATCGGCTGATTCGTTCAAGAGAAATGGTTAACGAAGTGTTCGAAAAAAAAAAATGTTTTTTTTAAATACATGGAAAATATTAAATGGATTGACGTTGAGTACTCGGTTATTTTTTTCGCTTAGAAAACTTCATCAAATGCCATTAATCGGATAAAAATTGAATAATGTGTTCGAAAGATATCGTAGTCAAAATATTTAAAAATAGTGTTAGGCAACTTCCCGCTATAAAAATATTTATAATTTGGTTTTCAGTCCATTTTGCCAAAATAAAGTTTTCAGTAGATCTTGACGTTTTAGATTCTCAGGAATCTATTTTGATTATTTTTCATTTTCCATGTGATATCTATTTGTCTGTTGATATGTGTATGTCTCACAAAAAATTTTAAAAAGCGTTATTGAAGAATATTCATTCCACCGATACATTTCCAAATCTAACAACTGATAGCTTTTCTGCTTAAAAAACAACAACGATCTTTGAAAAGTGCATCAAATACGGTAGATTTGTTTGAGAAACATTTTTAATGGAACATTCAAAATCGAAATAAAAACTCTAGCGGTGGCCTTATCAATGATTTGAAAACGTACAAATAAGTAAAGGAATTTTTAAATTAAACATAACTCTTCATCACAAACCTGAATAGTTTGTAAGCTTTATTAGTTAAAGAATCTACATGAACATCCAGATGTAATTTGGAATCGAGAAGTCTACGTCGATCCTTAATTATACATACTTTATCAATTAAAAGATTATTTAAATAATAATTGGATTGTAATAAATAGCTTTTTTTTTGTTTTTAAGACAAGTAATATTTTAAGAAAAGTAACGTTAATACTTAATTGAAGTTTATTAACGGTATAGTAATTGGTTAAAAAATCTAAATCTTCCTGAAGCTTGCTGCAGTCAACATTTATAAAACAGTAGTTTGATGAACGTTAAACAGTTTAGATTTTCAAAGGGTCGCTCAGCAACCGGATTCGGTGTTGAGCTCATTGAACTGATTTTTGATGCCTAAGAGAAATCAAGGGACGCAATTGATGTTTTCTGTGATTTATCCAAGGCATTTTTTAAAATCAAGCATCATGATACATCGATCAGGAAACTACGTCACTACGGCATCAGGGGTCTCTCACTTAGATTTCTAGAGTCATATCTAAGTGGCTGTGTTCAGAGTGTTATTATAAATGGTGAGAGGTCTTCTGGATCTGCAGTAAGTATGAGTGACTACAGGATTTCAGTTCTTGTACGATTTCTATTTTTAGTTTATATTAATAATCTAACATACCTTGTGAAGAACGAGCACGGGATTGTATTGTTTGCTAATGATACTTCCGTGCTTTTTAACGTTAATAGACAACAACTAAATTTTGTCAATGTAAATATGTAACACAATCTCAGAAGTCGTCAAGTGTTTACCAATTAACAATCTTTTGCTCATTGAAAAGAAAACAAAAGTAATTGAATTTTCGTTGTCTAATAATAAATCGATCGACACAAACATAGTAGTCGGGGGTGAGATATTGAATGTCGTGGAGAGAACCCTTTTTCTTATAGAACTTAAGATACTAAATTACAGTGAAATTTCCATATTACTAAATTAACGAAAAAAACCTATGGGACTAAACTGCTCGACTGTCAGGCTGTTTCATGTAATTTTAAAATGTTGTGCTACTTTTATTAACTAGCTATCATGTATATTTGAACGAAACCTAAAATGAATTACTATTCAAAATGGGTGTAAATGTTAATACCAAAATAATGTCGTAATGACGTATTTTAAGAATAATTCTATTACTTACAAAATTAAGAAACTTTTGATTTGAATTTGATTAGAGTTTAAGATCATCCACATAGAGTAAGAAGTGACAGTTTCTAAATCATCGATAGATGTTATTGATATATAACATAAATAATAGTGGTCCCATTATGTAACCTTGAGACACGCCGAATGTACAAATAGTTATATCGGATGGGGGCCAGTTCACAACTACTTTTGTTTTCTTTTTGAAACATATGATTGAAGCCATTTGATATTTTAATAAAGGGTTTATTGTTTTCATTTTTTAACTCTATTTATATTTTGTGTATTTGTATTTGTATTACTTTCATCAACTTTTTTTTTATGAATTCTTCCTCACTCATTTCGACAATTAACAATGTACTTTTTTTCACCACCTTGTATTGATTATGTGCACTAGAGGTGCGCCAAAAAAACCTACTATTTTATTTTCGATTCTAATGCAAATAGTTATATATTATGTTTTAAGAATGCTTTTCAATCAGTAAGATAATGGATAAGAATGTATCACACACGCTAATTGAAATTAAAAACAAATATTAATAATTAAATGAATAATTAACGGTCGCTCGAAAACATCAAGAGCAATGCATTTGAAAACAAAAAAATATGATCGACCTTTAAAAATTGATATTTCGAGGTAATAATTTGGGAATTTTTTTTTTGCTGTATTCAATTTTACCATAATGAAGATAATTGAAATTCTCAAAAACCGAGTTTTAATTTTTTGGAGGGTGCTTTTAAAACATCACAAATCAACATTATTTTCAAAAGATCAAAAAAAAAAGCTCGAAACATGACAAATCAACATATTTCCAAAAGCTTTTGCGCCACCCTAATTTCAACTGTAATAAATTCTATTGCAATCCGAAACTCATTTTTGTATAGTCAAGACGTTTCAAAACAAGAACAAAAACACTGCAAGTACTTAATGTCACAATAAAGGGATGCGTTTGTATAAAACGTATTATATAAGACAATAATTTATACTTACATTATACGATTAAAATGAATATAAAGATTAGCCTAAACACAAACTATTCATCTAGAGTTGACACCGCAAAATCCCGTCCAATAGTAGTATTGTATTTTGACAGATCAACGGTATCAATAGTCTATCAAACGCCAAATTGATTAGCAGAATGTGCAGTTAGTGAAAGTATAGTGAGGTAGAAGGAATATCAAAGTAGAACCAATACAACGGAGAAGCGATCCCTGGAGTAACTTTGACAGATTAAGGAATATTGATGTCAAAAAACGGTGTGGTTTAAGAAAAGATTTAGCGACTAAAGGAAAAAAAGAATGATGCAGTAATTTGGTCATTTGAAGTAGTCAAAGGAAAGTATTCTGTTAAACCAAAATCTGTGTAGTCTACATATTAAAGACGTTTGGTCTACAGACCGGCAAGAGGAAAACTAGAAAATCTTATAACGACGAAATTGAAGACATATTGAAGAATTGCGAAAATTTAAATGCCCGATACCAGCTAGCTTGCAAATGATTAATGGATGTCAGTGAAGCAAGAGAGGAATGAAAGATCGTATTATATAGGGATCTGCGATGTTTGCTTAACCTTCTTGGAATTACGAATGAGCTTATAAGTAAAAAGGAAAATAGCATAAATATTGTAAATTTGTTGCATGAAAAAAAAACCTTATTATTTGAAATGCAAAAAAAAAAGATTACATTGTATAGAATACATGTTATAAAAGTTCTCGTTAGACGTTAATTTAAAACATTAGAATTACTCTACTAATGTTAATGTGTTCCGCTAATCCTAACTCTGTTTTAGTTGACTATTAAATAATATGTCGAGGAGGAATTTATGATATGTGAAGTACTGGAATGATAAGAAACTTTATGTCTACTAGAATCGTTGATTTTATAATGCTTATGACCAAAGTACAAAACTATGTATAATTATTTGGTGTATATGTAGTTATTATAAAAAGATATCTTAAAATTTTAATAAAATAAACTTTTATATAAAACTTGCATGTTCATAGTTTAACATATGTAACAACAATATGGATATGATTAACAAAGGGACTGT
The DNA here is from genome assembly GCA_005406025.1 of Eumeta japonica. Taxonomy (NCBI): domain Eukaryota; kingdom Metazoa; phylum Arthropoda; class Insecta; order Lepidoptera; family Psychidae; genus Eumeta; species Eumeta japonica. Next base: position 511,494 of record BGZK01000292.1, read on the forward strand.
CTGTAATCCAAAAACAAAACCAATTTTCTAATAGACGTCTTTGAATCAACTATACAATTCGTACTGCGAAGAGAAAAACGTTTGCATGGTTGGCGAGTTCACTCCGTGATAAAAATAACAAAAGGTAAAATAAAAAAGTGTATCGAGGGAAAAGATGTGACCTCTTTATTATACAGGCGTTATGCGGACAACTTGCGGCCGAGTTCGAGGAGTGACAATGTTTTTCCGATTGAACTTTTCCTACGGGTCCCTTTCACGGTTTCACTTTGAATGCTAACGACGAATGAACTGAATGCCAATGAGAGTAGCTGCTTGGTAATTAGAAATCCCTACGATCTTCAATAAAATATTTTGTTTTTTACTTTAACATTTTTTGCAATCCAGCAATAATGCTTCAATTAACGTGAAATCGAAAGTTTTTATCAAATCAAATCAATAATATCTTTATTCCGTACGTAATGAAATTATATGTTGGTATTAAAACTATGGAATAATAAAGTTCTTTACCACTCATTTCAAATGCTGGTTCACCTTGAGAAGAATGAGCAAAAAACCCAAGAGTTGCTATTTTTTTACTCATTACTACAATATATTCAGTACTTATAATATAATTTACAAACACAACCGAAATTAATATTTGGAGTATAATAAAATTTTCCATTGATACAGTAAAAGTCTGGGGTACAAGGTATCTCATAACCTAATAAGAATTTCGGAAAACCATTTAATAGTTCCAATCTGTTTATTCAAAAAGCCTAAGAAATAGATTATGTTCACATAAACCAACAGATTTATGATTAACAGATATTTGATTTTTTAATTTTTATTCAAAAACATAAATAATTTCGCTGTTAGCTTTACGAACATTTTTAAATAGTTTTTGTTCCACAATTTTATGCAGCCTCAAATTAAACGTCAAAATGTCACGGTCAGGACGCGTTCGTTACGGTGTTGTGCAAAAAAGGTGAACTAAAAGGTGTTATGCGAAAAATAATCACAAATATTGTGTACTTACTGTCCTTAAAAACGAACATATTCATTTCGGATTATATTTTCTCTCTCTAATGCCATTTAAGCATCTCGAAATCGAATGGTTAGTCTTGCAAAGAGTAACAGAATAATCATAGACAACATATGGAAATATATTACCATGCAATAGGTGGTGCTACTATATTAACCGTTAGTTATATGTCATTAAAATTACTCGCGCAAAGTGAGCGAAGTCAGGAGACGCGGTCGAGCGCGTGTATACAAAATCATACTAGTAAGAATGGATGGTGTTTTATTTATTTTAATCATTTATTGTATTATTTATTATCATACACTTACAAATTAAAATACTGTTGTTAAAATACTGCACGCCATTTTTATAAGGTTTGTTCTATATCAGCTTTTACGGACTCGCCCCTTGCACGTAGAATGTGTACCGTGATTTTGTTAAATTCTGGTCCCAGTACTTCCCTGATTACGATTGCAACATCCTCTTGATGCAAATTCCGATACCACATTAGGTTTGGACCAATAGAAAGTAGAATATAAAGTATTATGTTCTGCTCTAAACCAAGTTCTATTCACCCGTCAGAACCGCAATAAAATCCGTTCAGCTATTTCAGAGATGTGCATAAACACACAGACAGAGACACACAAAAATAATAAAATTACTGTATCTTTTTACTGTGATGTATTTTTATTTTGGCTGTTCCTATAGCCTGGCATCTTATGGCATCCCGCTGTGGGGATATGCTGTGGATATTCATTGAATTTTTGTATTACATAAGCTGCCGTTCGCATGATTTACAAATCGGGACCTTGTAAATCTCTTAAAAGTAAGTTTGAGGAAATTAGAATCTCAACTTTGACATTCCATTTCGTACATGAAAATTTATTACACGCAAAAAAATCTAATAAGGTTTAAATGAGACAGTGATCGACATATACTCAGTATCAAAAATAGACATAAACCGTGTTTACATGTCAGTCTACTACGCAGTCACAAATTCATTTACAAAGCTCTGTGTGCGCATGTTCAAAAAAGTCCCTGTGGACATATAAAATTTACCCTTATACAAATTTAAGAGTATTATTGAACACTCAGTATAAAACGGTTTTATAGAATTTCTGAATAATTAGAAGACAAATCTCTATGGGCGTAAGCGGCTCGATTTCTTATTACGATTACTACGATTACTTACTACGATTCATTGATGTACCGAACCCAGGCGGTTTGGTACAACAATGGTCTTGTATTTGGTTTATCTATGCATAATAAAATTAGAAAAAAGCTACCATTAATTTTCTCGCTAATCCTTCTTGTGACAAAACTGCCTTCCAAACGAGAGGTGAAGCGTTAATTTGCAACAAAAAATCACTTATTTCAAGTGTTGTTTTATTGTCCCTTCTCCATTTTTATACTTACATTGAATATACACATACACCGGTTTTTACTGTTCTTAGCCCCAACGCATACAGAGGGGTGTTATAAATTTATCGTGCGTATCTGTGTTTGTCTGTGTCATCATAGTTTCCAAATGCCTGAACCATTTTCGATGTTACATTTCTATTATATGTATGGATGTTGTTATTGGTTTATTGCCTAATTCAGATTAGCCCAAGGACATGCAAACACTTCAGTTTATGATTGTCATTACATGCTGAAAAGCCAAAAAAATTAAGGCTTTCCTTGTAATGTAAGATCGTAAATATCAATTACTATTATTTCTACGATGTACTTTTTAAAATACACTTCTTCTGCTTATATCAATAAGAAAATGAATTTTCATGTGTTTTCATGATTAACTAAGATATATTTCATT